>CAOLHI010002536.1:0-247539 GCA_948474755.1 Ctenosaura bakeri | reverse complement strand
TGTTACTTACGATATTCCTCTGTGTATTAGAAAACCACTAATAGAAACTTGTGGACTGTAACGATGCTTGCAGATTTACAATAAGGGATGAAATCATGCAGTCCCAGCAGCCCCACTAAGCAGTAAGAAATACAGAGAATTGTAGCCCCAGAATGTCTAGTCAGCTGCCTGATTTAGTTGCCTCTAGAACCTCAGAAACTTTGTGGGGGGTTTTGATTTGATGCTTCACACTTCATGGACTCAAGTTTCTCCTTCTCTTTGAGAATTATTTCATTGCTGCATGCTTATTTTAACGTACATATTGTGTTTTGTTGTGCCATGAATATACATAATCGTTTCCGTTTCAGTGATAAATTACATGATTGTTGATAAAAAGGTTTTGATGCTGGTGAGTTAACTTAAATCAAAATTGGGCCCCAACTAGTTTCAGTAGGGAGCTGAGAGCAGCTCTTTAGCTGAGTTACACTTTTATAGAAGGATAGCCCCAAGTCATGCTTGAAAGCAGTGTGTGGCCAGCAATATATGCTCAAGGATATGGGTCTCAACAAAATGTCCCATTGCAACATGTAGGGGGCAGCATGCTTCTGCTTATCCCATTCCAGAGCCAGACTGTATCAGCTTACCTCCAGCTTCAACTAATGGGCAAATGCTGTGATTTTTTGACTTTGCAATTATCACAGTGGAACAGCTTTTAAAGGCATATCTCAAAAAGCAATAAAGCAAAGAAGAAAACCCATTAACTGTCAATAACCAAATCTTCATGAACAGCTTACGCTGAAAGTACAGCTGCAAGTAAGCTTATGAAGAAAAACATATGCAGTGCACCTTTTTTTTCATTTTCAGAACAAAAGAAATGCTTCTCCATACAGTTGCTTATTGAAATGAAGAATCATACTTCTCTTTCATTAAAAGTTTTCATAATACATATGAACAAAACAAAAAAGAAGCAATAAATCATAACTACAAAACATAAACACAAAAAATAAAACTAATCCTATATACTACTTACAAAAAACTGAGAAACCCTAAACATGTTAAAAAGACAAAAAAGGGTTTCCAGCTTTCTGAATTCAGATTATAAGTAATTCTTTATAGAGAAACGTTTCTAGTTACAAATAGTATTCAGGTGCTTCAACTGCTACTTTTCCAACAAAAAACTCTAACTACTGAATCCTACAGTCAACATATTGACTCTTTTTCTTGCAAAAAGCATATTAAAGGTTTCCAGTCTCTCAGTATCATCACTTTCTCTATTTCAGCTAAGTTCAACAGTTTTATCAGCCAGTCATCTTTCATTGGAATCTCTTGTATTCTTCCACTGCTGTGCATATAGCAGTCATGGTGTGGTGAGCATATATTGTAATATCTTGCCATACTTCTATGAGTCCCAGCAAATATAATTCAGGTTGTAACTAAGCATTAACTTCCAAAATTTTATACACCATAATGTGTATTTGATTCCAGAATTTCTTGGCCTTTTCATATGTTCACTGCATATGGTAAAAAGATCCCATGTGTTATTCACATTTCCAACATCTGTTAGCAACCTCTTCATCCATTTTGGCCACTTTTTCTGGTGTCAAATACCAACAATACATCATCTTATAAGAGCTCTCTCTAAGATCATAATATAGTGTAAATTTAATTTCCTCCAACCCCATTTCTCCCATTGTTCCAAATGTATATTATGCCCAACATTTTGTGCCCACTTTATCATACAGTTTTCAATCACCTCTTCTTCCATTCCTAATTTTAACAAATTGTTACCAATCAAGTGTTCATCCTCTGAGCACAACTGTTTATCAAATTCAAATTTTGTCAACGCAAAGACATACAGTTTTTATTCATTTTATATCTCTCTACTGTCTAGAAGAGAACCATGGAAAACAATAACCTTCAGTCATTAATCCTTCAGTCAATTTGATTCTATAATGTCCTTAATCTCTAGAAAAACTTGAGAAATCACCCATTTTTCCTTTGCTGCTGTTTCCTTCCCTTAAAGAGCCTCTTGTGATGAAACCCACAAAGGTATTTTAGGACATAATCTTAATTTATATCTATTCCAGATTCTTAAAGATGTCTTAGGACATTAACATATCTATTCTAGATTCTTACTGAGGTGTTTCTCATGTAATGATTATAAAAATTCACATTCACTTTAGATTTATCATGCTACAAATACCCATGTCACCCAAATTCTGTTCACGTCCTTCTAAATCCAACAGTCTTATTAGACAACAAGAACCACTCTTTCAACCAAACCAAACAGCATGTTGAAAAATACAATTTCAGGCCTCTTAGTCCCAGCCCCCCTCTTTGGCATATTACAACATTTTATATTTAACTCATTTTGAGCATAGAAATTTTGATAATTTGCATTTCACCCATCTTTGCAAATCCTTCTTAATATAATTCCATGTTTCAATATAATTATTTTTCAACAAGATACAGTCCACATTTATCATAGTAATACCCAAGTATTTCACTTTTTTCTCAGATTTAAATCCCGACTTCTGTATCAACTGAAGTTGTTCTTCCTTTCTCATATTCTTTGTTAACATCATTATTTCTTGCTTATCTATCTTAAATCCAGTCATATCAACAAATTCTTTTAATCTCTCGAACAGCACTTCTATATAATCAATGGGATGTAAAAAAAAAAAAAAACCCGAAATCTTCTTCAACTGCTCTTAACCTGTATACTTCTTTTTTTATTCTTATGCTTTTTATTCTTTCTTCTTGTCATATTTCTCTGTTCAAAACTTCAAGAACTGAGATGAATAATAGCAGCAATACTGGACATGAAACGATGAATTATATTTCTAAGCTGTTCTGTGGCAGCACCTAGATTTGGAAAATGGACCAGAAATAGTCAAGGGAACTTCCAAAGCTCTAAATCATATAGAAGATTTCCATAATACTACTTTTTGGCTACAGTTCCCAGAATCTCTCCATAGTTACCACGTTGGTTGGGAGGAATTCTGGGACCTTTAATCTTAAAAATATAATTTCTGCAAGCAATCAAGCCAGCATCCAAGTCCAGCTTCAGCTGTTTCTGCTTTCTCAAGATTCCAGGCTTTTTTAATCTTTCAGTTTCAAAACTGTATCAGTGCTTTTTTAAATCCTTGCAATTGTGATTCCTCATGGCTGATTCCCCCCCATTTTTATTTTGTGCCTGTTCTAAGCTGTTTTACAGTTTTATGTCTTTATTTTTATATCTTGCTATTGCAATTCATTATATAGTAATGTATATATATCCTAGAGTTACATGTCTGTAATTTATCTATATTCATGGTCCCTACGTATTTACAGTTGTGGCACTATTACGACAATTATAAAAGGCCTCCAATCTTATTTTACTAGGCAGCAGCTGCTGTAAGCAACAGAGGTCTGTTCTCTTATGAATCAGAGTGCAGCATACTAATTTTTCCACCCTGCTCCTGCCATCTCCTGTGTGAAGAGAATTGCAACAAGGATCCTGCTTCTGATTATCACATTGAAGATGGCTGGCAGGAGGGGGATGGTATACTTATAAGTATACTTAATTAAATAGCTGATCTAGGATCTCAGCTATTATTATTATTATTATTGTTGTTGTTGTTGTTGTTGTTGTTATTTATTATTATCCCACCTCTCCACATGGATCGAGGCGGCGAACAGCATGAAATACATTATACATTAAAATACATTAAAAACATACCCAATCCTCCCCACCCACCAACCCACCCCTTAAAATACACAGCAATTAACAATCCATCAATTACTATTAGCAGAGCAGCAAGGCAATAGATGGGAGGCGATGGAAATGCTAGTCTGGGAAGGCCTGTCGGAAGAGATCAGTCTTGACTGCTCTTTTAAAGCTGTCAAGACTGGTAATATGCCGGGTCTCCTCCGGCAGGCCATTCCATAACTTGGGAGTGATAGAAGAGAAGGTCCTCTGGGTAACCGCAGCCAACCTAGTTCTGACTGGCTGCAGTAAGTTCTTCCCAGAGGACCTTAATGTGCGGGGTGGATTATATGGGAGAAGGCGATCCCGCAGGTAGGCTGGCCCCAAGCCATAAAGGGCTTTAAAGGTAAGAATCAACACCTTGTACTGTGCCCGGAAACTAATAGGCAGCCAATGTAACGACTTCAGAATTGGTGTTGTGTGGTCAGTTTTAGGTCTACCAGTGACCAACCTGGTTGCCATATTCTGAACTAATTGAAGTTTCCGGACTAAGCACATGGGTAGCCCAATGTAGAGCACATTGCAGAAGTCAAGCCGTGAAATTACCAGCGCATGCACCACTGTTTTTAGATGTTCCAGCTCCAGGAAGGGGCGCAGCTGGCGTATCAGCCAAAGCTCATAGCAGGCACTCCTGGCTGCCGCATCTATTTGAGCTGCCATCTGAAGTGGCAAGTCCAGGAGCACCCCCAAGCTGCGGACACAGTCTTTCAGGGGAAGTGTGACCCTGTCTAGAACAGGTTGACAAACCTCCATACCTGGGCTAGGGCCCTTAACAGCGAGTAGCTATGTTTTTAGCTACTATTTTGTGAAAAAAACAAGGAAAGGTTATTACTAAGAAGCAGTTAATAAATAGAATAGTATAATTCTGGAGCCTGCATTGTGATGTAAACTGACAGGAACCTGATAAAACTGCTACAAGCAGTCCCACATATTTCAAACACAGCCTACCTTTGTGTGGGTAAAGTGCTTTGGGAGTCAATCTCAGCTTTAAAAAAAAAGTGTGAACAAAATAGTTGGAAGGAAAGTAACCAGACACATGCTACCTGTCTTTTCCTTTGGTCTTTTCCTTAGCCAGCTTGTCAAAAAGCTCTCCTGCCATCTTGGTCTTGCACCTGGAATGTCTTTGTTTAAGAACCAGGCTGGTCAATGAGATAAGAAACCTATTGAGCCTAATGTGCCCTACCTTGGAGCTCTGCCTTAGAGTTTCTTGGAATGTATTCACTAAGGCTAACACTGATAAGCAGTCACACACTGACCAAGTGCCTTGAGCTTAATCAGTATAGCACCAACAAGAGGGTGGGACAGTGAGGCAGTCACCTCACTGCCTTATCCACTGTTTATGCAGTATTTTTAAGTCAATCAATTGTAGAAAAGATAAGGTTCCTAAAAGTACAAAAGTTTTGTTTGTTTATTACATAGGGTCTGCCATCTTCTTATCTTCAGTGCACCCAGAAGTGCTGTTTCTTTAAATAAACTTCTTTGCTCTCAAATGTTGTTGTCCCTCACTTTTCTCACACCAGGAGGGAAATTCCCATGATAGTCTATATTAAGACATATCTTAAGCAACTATTGACATCAGTGAGAGATTACGCTACAGTGTTATGCAAAAAACATTAAGTAAAACCCCAGACAAAAGACTTTAAAACCATAGCAACACAACAACAAGGCAAGGGAAAAGTACTTTCTCTACAACTTATGGATATTACTGGGCACTGGAAGAGAAGAAAGTCTTAATCTTTCAGCAATGTCCACCTGTGATTCCTGGTACTACTTAACAGCGCTTTCTTAAGATGAGTGCCAGGACTTTTAAGGATTTCATGGTTCTCTCTGGGCTTCTAGTTTAGATGGTTACAGTTCTGAACAATTGTATCTTGTGCTGGACTTAGGGGGCAGATCCATTTTGTTACTAGATCAACCATCACATAGTTTCTGTCACTGAGCTAACTTAATGTTGAAGACTTCCAGGCTTTTGGCATGATTTTGGAAAATCTCTAAGCTTCTTTGTCATGGTTGAATAAATTCCTAGTGAGATTTAGGTTGACCATAGCCATTTCTCTGTGCAAGGGAAGTGGATTTCTGAGGATTGTCTGTCCTGAAAGCCAGAGGACTCTAAGAGATCCTTGACAGCCCATGAGGATTTTCCAGTTGGCACTCCTTTGAATGCCCTCTTTGGGCTCCCAGGGAACATGCTCTGGACATAGCTGCTCCTGAACCCCTTATTGAACAAAGCCTGATAATCTTCCTACTTACTGGAGAGCTGAACCCTTAGAGCAGCTTGGGGGGAGGCACTATGAATACATATAGTAGGAGACTTTCACTGAGTTTGACCTAACACAGATAAGAACTTATCTTCAAGCCCGGTGGTGATAACAATAGTGATTAAAGCACAGCCATCTTTACCTCATAGTGCCACCCTAAGTCATGGCCTTCCTCAACTTAGTCCATCAGAAGCTTCTCAGTGGCTTACTGTGATCCTTTGCTAAGCACCTAAAAATATTGGATTGCCTTGAGTTCATTATGCAGGCTGTTCAATCTATGCAGGTAGCTGGAGGTTTGTCTAGTCTTGTTTTACTGTGTGTTACCTGCTGAAGGACACATAGGTGGATCAAATGTGGTCTAGCATAGCCCAATATGGCATAGTGTGAATGGCTATAGCAAGATGTGGTCTAGCATAGGTCAGTATGGCATAATGTGAATGGTGACACAACCATTATAATGGTATAACATGCTAATGGCCTCTAGTGTGGAAATCGTCTCAGTCTCCAGAGTTGTAGTCCAACACTCATATCACTAACCATGCTGGCTCTCTAAATCATGATTTACTATTCAGCAATTGATTCTATGGGGCTATTGTAGCTAGGACTGGCAACTTGACCAAGGCCTCTGAAATTGCTTTTGTGCAGAGATTTTTCATAGGCTCATGCCTAGACGTCTACAAGAGCAGGGTTTGGGCAAACCAAGCTAATACAGAGAGCAAATGACATTTCACAGTATGCCCCCTCACTCCATGGAGGCTGCTTTAAAGTTTTGTAGCCACAATTTGGGTTCAGCTAAGCCCTTTATCAATTTAACAACTTTCAGTTGTTGCTCTCAACTGAACCCTGGACAAGCCTCAGATTGAGGCGAGTTCTGGTTGTTGGGGACTCCTTGCTCAGAGGAACTGAACCGGCAATTTGTAAACTGGACAAGCTCAATCGAGAGGTCTGCTGTCTTCCTGGAGTCAGGATCAACCACATAACAGAGAAACTGACCAGGCTGGTCAAGCCCACTGACCATAAGCCCCTCATTTTGGTTCATGTCAGAACCAATTACACTGCGAGGCACAGTTTTTACCACATCACAAAGGACTACGAGCTTATGGGGATGAAGCTTAAGGACTTTGGTGTGCAGCTGGTCATTTCGTCTCTCCTCCCTGTTCAAGGATATGGCACACAAAGGGAAAGGGCAATAGCAGAGGTCAACAATTGGCTCCGCACGTGGTGCCGCCAGCAACGGTTTGGGTTTTTGGAACACGGCCTGAATTTCCATGAACGTGGGCTTCTGGCAAGGGATGGGCTGCACCTCACAAAACTTAGCAGGAATGTTTTTGCAAACAGTCTCGCAAGGAGGATTGAGAGGTCTTTAAACTAAGTTCTGCTGGGGAGGGAGACAATATTATTCAGGGCAAGGACTTGGCGAGTGCAGGGGGAAAAGGCCCAAATGATACTGGACAAGTAGTACAAGCGGCCAATGGTGGGAGGAGTAGAAACAATAGTACAGGACTTGCAGGAAGGGCCTGGGGACTTAAGTGTCTCTACACTAATGCACGGAGTATGGGAAACAAGCAGGATGAACTTGAACTCCTAGTACAACAAAAGAAATATGATTTGATAGGCATCACTGAGACCTGGTGGGATGAGTCTCATGACCTGAATACAGGAATAGAGAGATATAGCCTATTTTGTAAAAACAGACCAAACAAGAAAGGAGGAGGAGTAGCCTTGTATGTCAAGGATGTTTTCACCTGTGAAGAGATCCAGGACTTAAACCCAGAAAGCCAGGTCGAGAGCATCTGAGTAAGAATTAAGGGAGCGAGAAACAATAGGGATATTCTGGTGGGGGTTTACTACAGACCTCCAACCCAGACTGAGGACTTTGATGATGCCTTCCTCAACCAAATGACTGCACATTCAAAAAGGAGAAATACAGTAATAATAAGATATTTAAATTACCCTGATATATGTTGGCAGTCAAACTCTGCCAAGACAGCAAGGTCCAGCAAGTTTCTTGCTTGTCTTGCAGACAATTTCCTGGTCCAGAAGGTGGAAGAGGCAACAAGGGGATCAGATATTCTAGATCTGTTAATGAGGTAGAAGTGGTTGGATCTTTAGAGGGGAGTGACCATGCCCTATTAGAATTTGGCATTCAGTGGGAAGGAGAAGATAAGTGTAGCTAGACACTCATCTTAGATTTTAAAAAAGCAGACTTCTGTAAACTTAAGGAGCTGCTGGCTGGAATTCCATGGTCAAGAACAGAGAAAGGGAAAGGAGTTCAGGAGGCATGGGAGTTCCTTAAAAGGGATACTGAAGGCACAGTCTAAAACTGTGCCAATAAGGAGGAAAAATGGAAGGCATCTGAAGAAACCAGAATGGTTGACTAAAGAACTCTCAGCTGAGCTGAGTGTTAAGAGAAACATGTACAGGAAATGGAAGAAGGGGGAAACCACCAAAGAAGATTTTAAGGAAGTAGCCAGGAGATGTAAGGAGGAGGTCAGAAAGGCTAAAGCACAGAACGAACTTAGGCTGGCCAGAGACATTAAAAACAATAAAAAGGGCTTTTTAAAATATGTCTGCAGCAAAAGGAAAAAGAAGGAGACAGTAGGGTCACTGCGCAGAGAAGATGGCAAATTGCTAACAGGGGGAAGAGAAAAGGCAGAACTACTTAACACCTTCTTTGCCTCAGTTTTTTCCCAGAAGAATACAAGCACTCAACCTGGCGGTTGGGGAGCAGGGGAGGAAACAGGGGAAATGAGGCACCTAATAGGTAGAGAGGTGGTACAGGAATACCTGGCCACATTGGATGAATTCAAGTCTCCAGGGCCAGATGAATTGCATCCTAGGATATTAAAAGAACTGGCAGAGGTCATTTTGGAACCGCTTGCTATAATCTTTGAGAAATCTTGGAGGACAGGAGAAGTTCCAGCAGACTGGAAGAAGGCAAATGTTGTCCTCATCTTCAAGAAGGGAAAAAAAAGAGGACCCAAATAATTATCCCCCAGTCAGCCTGACATCAGTACCCGGAAAGATCCTGGAGCAGATCATTAAGCAGTCAGTTTCTAATCACTTAGAAAGCAACGCAGTAATCATGAGAAGTCAACATGGATTTCTCAAAAATAAGTCATGCCAGATTAATCTTATCTCTTTTTATGACAGAGTTACTAGTTTGATAGATGAAGGGAATGCTGTGGATGTAGCATATCTTGATTTCAGTAAGGCCTTTGACAAAGTTCCCCATGACATTCTTGCAACGAAACTAGTAAAATGTGGGCTGGACAGGGCTACTGTTAGTTGGATTTGTAATTGGTTGACCAACCGAACCCAAAGGGGTGATCACAAATGGCTGCTTTTCATCATAGAGAGAAGTGACTAGCGGGGTGCCACAGGGTTCTGTCCTGGGCACAGTGCTGTTCAATATTTTTATCAACAACTTGGATGAAGGAATAGAGGGCATGCTCATCAAATTTGCAGATGACACTAAATTAGGAGGGGTTGCTAATACACCAGAGGACAGGATAAAAATTCAAAATGACTTAGACAGATTGGAGAGGTGGGCCAAGGCGAACAAAATGAAATTCAACAGAGAGAAGTGTAAGATCCTACACTTGGGTAGAAAAAATGGAATACAGAAATATAGGATGGGGGACACATGGCTGGATAGCAGTACGTGTGAAAGGGATCTAGGAGTCTTCATAGACCACAAGCTGAACATGAGTCAGCAGTGTGATGCGGCAGCCAAGAAAGCCAATGCAATTCTTGGCTGCATCAATAGGAGTATGGTATCTAGATTGAGGGAGGTACTGGTACCACTCTACTCTGCTTTGGTTAGACTTCATCTTGAATACTGTGTCCAGTTCTGGGCACCCCAATTCAAGAAGGACATGGTCAAGCTGGAGCAAGTCCAGAGGAGGGCGACCAAAATGGTGAGGGGGCTGGAAGCCATGCCCTATGGGATAGACTTAGAGAGCTGGGTATGTTTAGTCTGCAGAAGAGAAGATTAAGAGGGGACATGATAGCCATGTTTATATATTTGAAGGGATGCCATGTAGAGGAGGGAGAGGGCTTGTTTTCTGCTGTTCCAGAGAACAGGACAAGGAGCAATGGCTTCAAGCTTCAGGAAAGGAGATTCCACCTGAACCTCAGGAAGAACTTCCTGACAGTCAGGGCTGTCCAGCAGTGGAATATGCTGCCTTGGAGTGCAGTGGAGTCTCTTTCTTTGGAGGTTTTTAAGCAGAGGCTAGATGGCCATCTGTCGAGAGTGCTTTGAGGAGGTTCCTGCATGGCAGGGGGTTGAACTGGATGGCCCATGTGGTCTCTTCCAACTCTACATTTCTATGATTCTATGATTCTATGATTTACCCATTCATCACTTAACACTCCAGTTTTTGCAAATTAGGCAAGATATAATAGTTGATTAAAAGCCACGGATGAAAAGCCACCACTCCTCCATGTGGAATTTGGATAGACATGTTCCAACAGCGTCATCCTTGTATTCATGAAGTTTTTGAAATCAATTATGATTTCCTTCAAAATATTTAAAGTAGCATATTTTAATACTATTGTTTTAATTTTCCAAAAGGTCAGATTTTTTAAAAAAACCATCCAGGAAAACTTGTAACATCAAAGCTGCCTCTTATTCCAGCCATGTGTTTCTGGAGAACGTAAATGCAGTATTCTTTGAATATCAGGTGTCCCTGTTATCTGAGATGACCTGCTATTCCCTTGAAAAAAATATCAGTCTCTCAACAAGCTTTTGACGATACAGTGTGCCTGGAAAACATAACACTGAATCTTAGTGGCAGATGTGAAGAGTAACTTGTAAGCCAACTGTACTCTGTGCAGAGAAAGCCCAAAATGGAGCAGGGAGGACACATTACACAAAGACAGTGTGTGCCTCCTGCTCCAGGGCTTCTTGGATCTTCCCATGACCCTGTCCTACAACAAAGACCTTTGCCTGCAGCTGCGCACAACATTCCAAGGTGATGAGGAGATGGACTTTCCTCTGGAAACTCAGAACTGCCTGTTTTTCAAGTTATGAATTCCATATGTAGAAAGTACTGCCGTGTAGGAGAGCCACTGTGGCATAGGGATTACTGTGTTGGACTGGGGATCCAGTCTAGTCCTCAGTAAGCTACAAAACTTCCTGGGTGACTTTGAGCCAGTCATGCTATCTCAGCCTGATTTACCCCTCAGAATTGTTCTGAAGATAAAGTAAGTTAGAATCAAGTTTACCATTGTGAACTCAATGGAGTAAAAAGCAGGGTAAGAATGTATGAAAGAGAAATAAATAGAAAGAGGCATATCTAACAACTGTATACTCTTTTACAGAATGTGCACACAATATGAATTGACTGGGAAATTGTGGCCAGTCATGGCTGCATACCCCATGGAGTAAAACTGTAATGCTGGAAGAAAATCTAAGTAGAATGAATATATAAAAACAAATGTATTTTTGAAGAATTTTCTGTATGATTCTTCCTCTGGAGATTTGGGATCAAGGCTGATCCAAGACATTTTGCTGCTCAAGAACAAATGAAGAGATGGCACTCCTTAATTTTCACATAAGAAGCTAACTGGCACACCCTTCCTGTCAGCAATATTAATTTCTGTCAGATTGTCCTACCAAATCTGGAATAGAAAAGTAAAATGATTCTATTCTTAAGTATATTTTTGTATGGGGAAAGAAAGCTGGTGAGGGGCAAGTCCTGTCATTTCTCCATGTGGTACTTAAAAATGGAAAGGAAAAGAAAAAAGAAAAGAAAAGAAGGAAAAAGTATGGTGCTTCCAGTGATTATTATTGACCTAGAGATCACACTGTCATACTTCTGATATGATAATCCCTCTTTCCATCTCCATTCAGCCCTTCCACACTCCTTTCAAAGAAGCCTAAATTTAATCATCCTATCATTATACCAGTCCACACTGGGTCAAAAACACATATTTCCTCTTGCCCATTCATATCTTTTTCTATTTATTTTTTTCTCGCTTTATGTTGCTTTGATAGTTCCATAAGCCCAATTCACCTCAACATAATCTCCTTCCAAGAGGAACAAAAAGTGCCTTTTTAAGACTACATCTCCCAGAATCTGCTAGCCAACATGCCATTGGCCATACTCTGTGGGGGATTATGGGATTTAAATTCCAAAGGACAGTTCTTAAACAGCATCATGTGTCCTGAGCTGCTACCCTTTCTTCCTGCTATTCCAGTTGTGAACAGATGGAATTTATCACCAACATTGTAATTTCAAATCCATCCTTGAAATCTGCCTCTCCCACAGGTTGCTGTTATATGCCTTCAACTCAACTTGTCTTTTGGAGGCCCTGTCATTGGGTTTTCTTGGCAAGATCTATTCAGAGGAGGCTTGCCATTGCCTTCTTCTTAGGTTGAATGAGTGTGACTTGTGCATGGACACCCAGTAGGTTTCCATGACTGTGTGTGAAATTGAAACTCTCGTCTCTTACACTTAATCTAGCTCTCATGCTACCACACTGGGTCTTTGAACTACAACTCCCAGAATCCATTAGCAACCACATGATCTTCTGCTGGAATGTTCTTTACCACCACTACTGTCCACCAAAAACATAGGCCATTTCTGCACTATGCTGTTATAGTACTATTATTCCACTTTCAACAAACTATGCAATCCTGGGGTTTGCAGTTTAGGGAAGAGCATTAAGAATTCTCAGCCAGAGAGCTTTTTGGGAATTCCACAGGATGTTGAAAGTGGAATAATAGCACTATAACAGTGCAGGGTGGGGTGTTTTTTTTCATTTTCCTGTGTTTTTATTATTTTGTTCTTTTTTGAGTTAGACTGTAATTTCTATGGCACTGGAACCAGTTCTCATCAATTGCTATTCACACAATGCGGAAATTATAAACTGGAATAAAAGTGGCCTCTTAGCTGTGGCTGGGTAAAACCTTTTAAGGTCACAGATTCCAACTGAAATACAGAACAATATTGATTTATAGGCTGGATAAAGGAGCTTATGCAATCTTTTATTTCACGTGAAGTGAGGACAGCAAAGGCTGTTGTATGAAATCCATTCAGGCTATTTCCTTCTCCACTCCCATTGCAGCTCTGCAAATCCAAAGGGCAGACTTAGGGGCACCATGAACAAAAGACAAAGAATTCAACCCACTGCTAGTATCCATTTTGCTGCAGGAAAGACCCTGTTGGGTACAACTGATATTGAGCTACCCTGTGGAACAATACAGGCCTGTATCTAAAGGAATATGCTCCAAATATCCATTCTGCCGAGGAGCTTTGGACTTTTATTTCCCACATGTCTGGTCTCCTTCTCCCACCTTTCTCTTGAAATGTGGGAGAAATAAATAGCTGCTTGTGATAGACTTTTAGGCAGAGCATAGGGGTGTGAAACTCAAAGGGAAAAATCTAATGGAATTGTCCAAACTCTTTATAGATCTTGGCCAGGGAGTGCATGACAATGAATAGGCTGCATATCGAGATCTATATAGTTGGGTGGATTTCATATGGAAACAATGTAAAAGGAAATAAGACAGGAATTTTCTTCTGTTTATAGGCCCCTGTTGCCTCAGAAGATGCAGCACAATTTGGGGGTGGGGAACAGTCTTTTTGGTTTCTCCTACATTTTGGCCAGCTGAAACTGCAAATATGTTAAGTACATCCATTTCCTCTTGCCTGTTTCCCTTCTCACAATAAGTCCTGGCTGAAGAACTTGTATAATAGATTGCTTTTCAGAAAATCTGGCATTTTAAGTCTCTCTCTCTTTTCTCATCTGTAAGCACTCATTATTTTCAACATTGCTTCCAAACAATTTTGCAGTCCCTCCGTTGTGCGCTGGACAAAAACTCTTACTGGATACAGAAAGCAGTATGTGTGCGTATTTGTTAGACATTGTTTTACTCAATGCCTGGTGGTCTTGTCATGGCTTTTCATGCTTGCTGCTGTATGTGAAAGAGACGTCTGTGTGGCTCCAAAGCATGCCAGCGCCTGAAGCAGATACTCAGAATTCCCGCAGGTGCCTCTCTCTCTCCCCACTTCCTGATACCTCTGTCAGCAAAAAATATTTACTGCTGCTTTTGCTGTTCTTTTCCTTCCATTTGAGCCAGTGTTTTTGCCAACAAGTTGTTTGCTCACTGTACAGAACCTCCTTTTTTTAACATTGCCTTTGGAATGGAAAATGATAGCTGAAAAACTATTTCAGGATCTCAGTTGAACTATAAATGTAGGGTTCAATACTGACAAAACATCCAATGTGTGTCTGCTTTTCTGTGTCTTAAAAAAAGGACCAGAAAGTGGCTCCAGTGCAGTTCAGGATCACGCCACAGGGTGATGATAAGTTAATTCCTTTGTCCCACACCTTTCCCCCTTCCTTGCCCCTTCTTCCAAACTGTTATTTGACAAGTGAGAGAAGATCTCACTGCTCCTTAAATTCCATATCTCCACAGCTGTGGTCCTGATCTGGCCTGCATCTAATGTGGTGTTGAAAACAAATATTAAAGAAGGGAAAACCATGTATTTAATGTTGGGAGTGGACTACTGTGTCTCTCTCTAGTCATTTCTGAACTGCAACATCAATAATCCCTCACTGCTAGTATAAAAATAAGAAGCAAAAAGAACAGTATAAGCCGAGAGCTTATGCGGATGATCCTGTGATAATGACACAAAAATCCATTGGAGTCAATGAAGATTCTTTTGGAAAAAATTAAGACATTTGGAGCATGCTCCAGGTTTAAAATGAACTCGGATAAAACAAAACTATTGACCAAAAACAAGACTTCAGAAAAAGAAAATGAATTAACTGCTCTTTCCAGTTTTAAAGTAGAAAAAAAAAGGAGATTAAATATCTGGGAATCACAATTACCAAGAACAATAATCTATTGTTTCAGAATAATTATGAAAAGGCTGGAAAGAAATTAAAAGAGACTTAGAGACTTATCACATCATGGTGTTATACCATCATAGCCATGCATTAATCCTGCTTTTGCCTCTGCCTTACCACATAACTTTGTGTGTCTCCAGGTGCTATTGTGTAGTGGGGGTCGCTGAAAATATGGTTATTTTTAACAGTGAAAATAATAAGTTAATACCCCTTATCCTACAACAATTCAGTAACCAGTTTGGGTGAGGATGTCTCATAGCGCTTTCTTCTGCCAATGATCCAATAGTGGCTGTAGTGTAGGAGTGGCCAAGTTATCCCTCTATCAAGTGTTGTAGCATCATAACATCATAGCATTGTGATGCTGTACCATTAGGGCGTTATTACAGCTAGGGGAATCAATCATGAAATGAAGGGCAAGATACAAGAGTCAACAATGAGATTTAATGCAGATGAACAAACCATGCAAATGATGCTATTAATGCACAAAGGTGGCAAGGGTGTGATAAAGAGTGTCAACAATCAGCTAGCCCCAAGAGACTGGCTGGAACAGATTTCAAAAGAATGAGGGTCTTAGATGTATTATAAGGTTCTTAGAAAAATGGCTTTAGTTACTAGTAATTCTAGTAGGATTACTTAGATGGATCTGAAATGGTAGAATAAGTTTTTTTTCTTTCTATCTTTATTTTTCATTACAGTTTGGCATGGGGGAGTTACAGCCCTTTTGTCTTTTACAAGTAAGTTAGTGTTTTACTTAATTGGTGTTCAATGACTTAGCTTAGTGTGTTAGTATCATGTTTCAGCTTCACTTCTCTGTATATTTTTCTGATTGTCATTGTGGTTTTTGGCCGTGAATTGGGTAGCCTGCTTAACACTAATTAAATAAATAATCTAAAAAATAATAATAATCCCTCACTGTTGCCTATGTTGGTTTTGGCTAACGGGAACTGCTGGCCAAAAACATCTGGAAGGCTAGATTTGCCCACTCTGGCATTAAATGTTTCATGCAATTTGATCTTGAGTGAATGGCCTTAGTTCTGAACAAGATGTTACACACACAAATAGGTGCATTTAAATCTTAAGACATTTGTGGATGAAACTACTTACAAAAGTGGACACTTATTACAAGACTCAGTTTTGACCCTGATTTGAGAAACAGGTTGATTTAATTTGGATTGATGTAGAGACTGACTGTGTTCTAAATCCAAATCTTGATTCAGAAATCCAAATCTTCATGTTGTCCTTTGTCTATTATTGGAAATCAACAAATAGTACAATATTCATTTTTGTTTGTCATAACTGGATGAAATCTTTGGAAACAGTAGCCCTTTATGATGTCCTTATTTTTCTCCCTACATAGCTATACCACTGACAATTACTCTTCTTTATGTATTGTGAACATTTATTTATTTATTTATTTCTCACGTTTCTTCTGATAATGGGACTAAAGGCAGCTATAACATTAGCAGGCCTTTTGTGCAATTTCAGAATGACAGCACAGATGTTCTTGTGGAAGTTCTCAGATAATGATTTTTTTAAAAATGATTTCACTTGCCTTCTGTGATTTTTTTGGCAATTTGTATGAAAAAGGCACATGTCATATGTGAATTTTCAAAATTTCAGAAGGATGAGTGCAAGGGATTGGGAGTTACAATGAATGAAACAGGCTAAGGCTTTACAAAAATGTTGCTCAGTTGGCATCAAAGCTACAAGAAGTACAACTGGAATGGGGTCAATGAAACAAAGGTACTGTCACAGACAGAAAAATGTGAACATCCAGGAATGAGGACTGAACAGTTAAAGAGGACCTGGACAAAGTGTTCTGGGCTGTTTAGATTGCAGGATGATAAGAAAACACCCAGGTACTTATGGTTCAACTTAAAGTGACTGGAGTGCTGCATGTGTATACATGTGCATCCGTGCATCTCCACATTACAGACCCTGCCTGTGTCCAGAAGCCCAGAAAACACAAACACGGCCAAACAGAGGCATGTCCATCATCTGTACAAAGCCTGATAAGAGTGGGTTAATGTGTGTTTCTCATTGTTGTTGATCTTGTGCGCCTTCAAGTTGTTTCAGACTTTTGGAAACCTTAAGGCAAACCTATCATGGGGTTTTCTGGGGTTAAGAGTATGCGACACACCCAAGGTCACTCAGTGGGTTTCCATGGCTGAGCAGAGAATTGGATCCTGTCCCCAGGGTTATAGTCCGATGTTCAAATGCTGGCTCTATTATGCTGGCTCTCATGCATCTCATACCCAAGTTAAGTAAAACTCTAACTTTGGAGTGCAAAATAGGATTTGGTCCCAAGATCAAATGTAATTGAACACCTCTGATTTAACTTTTCACTGCATTTTGACACCCATTAACTGTTAACCATAATTTAGATATCATGATTTCTCCTAAAACAAAACAAAACAAAACATTCTAGCAGCAGGTCTTTGAGGTGTCACAAAAATTCTTAGGATCTTCACAAGATTGAAGCTATCAAAGAAAAATAGACAAGAGAAAATTTTGAAGCAGTCATGGTAAATACAGTAAGTACTAATTCTCAAATATCCATGTAGAGGTCAGCACCTTTCCATTCCCTCTCTTTCTCTTCTCTTTCTCTCTCTCTGGTTGAAATGCTTGCAAAAACTCTATGCAACTATACGTGGGAAATATTGTCCAAAAAATGTGGGAGAACTTTGATCTAACAACCCTTTGCATTTTTAGGCAAGTTAAGAGTCTTTTTCTGTTCATTGGAAAATTAATCGAAAGTGTTATAAGCTTCAACATTTCAAATACCTCCATTTAGAGATCATTACAGAAGGTAGGTGAGATTAATCAGAGGAAATGAAAAAGTGCTAACGTGGCTATCAAAGGGAGACTATAAGATGTCGGTGGCACTAATTAAATGCCAAATTAAATTTTAAAGACCTTTGGGGACACAGAACTTCCTTAACATAAGAACATTGTGCACTTAATTTAGCCCAAACTCCCACCCTGTGAAATACTAAGCATTTTAACCAAATCATATTATTTGGGACTCAAAGTAGCTTACAACAAATTAAAAACACATAAAAATTCACAAATTGCAGAAGTGGAAGTGATTAAATTATCAAAAAATTAAAACCAGTTAAAGCATAAACCATGGCACCTACAGTCACGAAAACAGTAAGAAAATATGCTGATCTCACAGGGAAAATACCAAACAAACTCAATGATGAAGATACCAAAAAGAAATTAATCCATCCATCCATCCATTCCACTTTTAGAGGCTCAATGGAAAGCAAAGGCAAATCTCCTCTGAACAAATCTTGTCAACAAAACTGTGTGATAGTTTTATCTTAGAGTTGCTGTAAGTCAGAAAAAATTTGAAGGCACACAATAACAACAACAACAACAAACAACATAGCAGTAACCAAAGCATTCACTGGCTGGCATATAAGGTATTTGGAAACAGAGATTAAGTTGACAGATGCCTATAAAGTTCTGTTCCTAGTAAAAGTCATTTATGTTGTTTAGGGAAAAAAAAAATCCAACTTTTGAAGAAGAATGTCAACTGGATGTGAAAACTGTTTTGCGAGAAAGAAACTTGAGGTAAGCAAATTGATATGGCTACCAGATGCTTAGAAATTTGTTAAGCAGATCACTTGCTAATAGTCAGGAATTACTAGTTTATATTTCTTAAAAACAAGTTCATGGTTAGTATGCCATCTCAACTGGGCCCATATAGGTAATTTATCAAGATTTCTGCTCAAAACCTGAGAAAGTTGTTCTTGTTGGACTGCGTCTCTCATAATTCCTGAGCAATAATGGCCAGTCCGACCAGTGTTTTGCATTGGTAAGAGGTGTAGTGTAGTGTATTAACAATTTAGCTGATCTGACCACAACTCTGGAGATGGTGGGCATCTGCACAACTCTTTAGGAAGCCAATGTATGGCTGTATCTCATGGTAAGAGGCTGGCTGGGCCCTGAGATCCTCACCAGAGGCCCTTTTTCTCAGTGCCACCACCTTCACAGCCATGGCTGCTGGAGATACGAAACATCACTTTCTCAGTAGCTGCCCCTAGGCTCTGGAACTCTCTTCCCAGGGAGGCTTGAATGGCCCCCTTCCTGCTGTCATTCCATCAGCAGGAGAAGACTTTTTTTTCTTTTACTCTGATAAGGTTTTAAACTGAAAGTTTTTGAAGAAAGGGTTTTTAAGAGGGTGCTGAATTGTTCAGATTGTACTGTTTTTAACTGCTTTTAATTATTTTTGATTGTATGTTTTAAACTGTTTTAATATTTTAATGAAGATCATTTGTATATTTTTAGCTATGCTGTACTTGTTTTAATTTGTAAGCCACTTTGAATCCAAGTTTTAGGGAAAAGAGAGGGGTACAAATATGGATGATGAAGACGACGACAACAACAATCAGTTTTATACATGCTTCTGAGTAGGTACTTGGAGTAGCAGTTTGTTATCTATGCAAGTGTCTAAAAATTTATGTGGGAAATAAACACCAGGCCTCTGCATAACATATATGTTACCTTTGTAACATAAGAAACAACAAATCGGTGCCTCTTAGCAAGCCACTTCTTGGAACAACATCCTTGAGCAATAGACCTTGGATTTTAGGCTATACATAGGTGAATACTATTGATAAGAGAATTCTGACCAGAAAAATGGTAAGAGTAGATTTCAAAATGAAAATCTTTGTTCTCTAGATGCCTAAATGATATTAATCTCCTCCCACTCTTACACATTTTCTGAGCTTTCTGAAAATCCATTCCTTCATATGAATTAAACTGAAGTATTATTGAATGTTACCTAAAAACCTTCCCGTCTTTCCCTGACCATATGCTGACATTAAAACAAACAAGCAAACTTTAGTTCACATGCTTTCTTTCTGTCAAGTGAATGGTGTGAGAGTTTCAGCTCTAGAAATGTGTGAAGTTAAACTTCAAATGAGTATTTATGAGTCATAGCCAATGTGCAAATCTAATAATGATTTCAAAAATTGTAAAATTATTCATGGTTTTATTATGTATTCATGTGTTGTCTCTGTACATGGTTTTCATTAGGGATGGGCCAACCAAATCCTCGAATCCTGGGTAAGGATTCGAGATTCCCAAATCCGAATCCCTGTGCCAAAATAGGCAGACCGAATCTTCCGAATCTACCAACTAAATAGATTGTTGGAGACCGGGATGCCTGAAAACCTGGGAGACCAGGCATACAAGGGAAGATAGTAAGGAGGTGAGGTTTTCCCTTGGATTAATAAAGGCCTTTGCTAACAATTTCACAAATTACATCTGGGCTTGCAAGATATTTGAATTGAACATTTCATATTGAAGTTCAGTACTTGACTCTAGAAGCTACAGGCTTGAGATTTCAAGGACAGCTGAAACATTCCTTTGCATAACTCCCTTGCAAAGCTCTTTCAGACACAGTTCTGGGGTTTGGAGTTTTACAAGGTGTCACAGTCTTCTCTGACAAACTTTGCTGCTGTATCATCAGACTACAAACCCCAGGATGCCAGAAGGAGCTATACAAAGAAAAGCTAGTTTTGACCTGGATTATCTCTCTACTGTATTGGTCCTGTTTACACAGGCAGGAAAATGTGGGATTAATCTACATTTTCCTGCCTGTGTAGAAAGGGCCTTCATGTCATTTTCAATCTGGGGAGATCCTGAGGCAAAACTATGACAATTGTCTTGGCCAGATTTCTTCAGAGGGAGGTTTGCCTTTGGCTAAGCTTTTGCTAAGGCTGAGAGACTGTGTCTTGCCCAAGATTATCCTTCTTTCCCTTGCTTTTAAAAAAAGGATTCGAAAGATTGAGATTCGTGAGATTCGTGGATTCCCAGAACCTTCCAGGGACTTGGATTCAGAAAATTCTGGATTGGTCAAATCCCTAGTTTTCATATAGCCACTAAAGAAGGCGTCTGAGAGCATTTATAGGCTCAAATGTGTTGGGTATTTAATCAATAAATCATTCCTCTATTCAGCATTTTGAGATGTCTCTCTCGTTTCTTCGGTAAGCCATATAGGCCCTTTTAACCCAACAAACTTTGAATTGCATCCAGAAATGAAGAAGTCAATGCAAAAAAAAAAAAAGTCACATGACAGCAGCAACCACAATGAGATAGCATCACAGGATGCCTTTTTGCACTAGATCCCACCCCCATATTTCCTGTATTTGCCACATATTGCATTGACACAATCTTGCTGTGGCTCACAAACCACAATTGGACCAGAAACTTTAGACCACGCTAGGTTAGGATTCTTGCACTCTTTATACCTGATGTCAACACTATTCCAAATGACACATAGGATCTGTTAGAGTGAATACTCAAACACAAGTATCTGAATTCAGTCTCAGTTTTATCCTCACTTTTGTTTAAGGCTTTTGTTGAAACCTAATCAGAAGTTATTTGGCATAGCTGAATCAATTTCAGAGGCTCATATCAGGGCTGGCCTTATTTCCGGAAAATTCTTTTGTCTTTTGTAAACACATCCGATCCTCTCTTCCTCTGGCCCCTCCAACCTCTCCTATTGGCAATGTTCTTCAGCATAACTAACTAAAGATACTTAAACAGTCTCTCTTTATACAGTAATTTCCAAGCTTTTAGTATGATTCCTGACAGCTATCCTTGCTCTGCTCAGTGCAGTGGAAATTAACTGTTCAGAAGGCTTCAAACAAAAGGTTGTTATATCAATGCTACAAAGAGATGGAGATAATTTGTATAAGCCAGCCTGTAAGGAGGGTGCATTTCCAGCTGTAGCCAGAAGCATATCCATGTCTGCAGAGTGTAGATCATTTAAGCAGAAGGTTTGCTACGTGCATCTGTGTTTGACTGTTATTGATAGTTACAGGACACAGCCCTCAGCCAGCGAGCACCAGCTTGACCTTCGTGGATGTGTGATGATTTATACCATCAGATCAACAGTCTGGACTGAATCAAAGAGGGATTCACCAGGGTTCAAAAGTAGAGTTCCATTTCAGCAATCAAGATGTGAAGCAACTAAACCACTCCAGGAAAGAAGAAACAGCTTCATTTAAAAGAGTAACATGACATATTTAATGGCAGGACATTCCTTGGCAATTGCACCAATTCTGTGATACTTCTGTTCTTCTTGGGAAAAAGAAATCAGAAGGATAGCTAGAGAGAAAGTTGAACTGGAGCAGGTTAAGACAGACTAAGGCCCCAAATTATGCCAGGTTAAGAGGTCCCGTAGCAAGACAGACAGAAAAACAATATATTGTAATATTCTAAGCAATTTCAAATCTAAGGCCAAAACTGTAGTTTACTTCAGCTTTTGCATAAATTTGGCACTGAAGATGGTGGTTCTATGAGTTGGGAGTTGCCAGAGATTTTGGTTTATTCAGATTTTCCTGCCCTCAAGCCTTCTTATGTATTACTATAAAGGTGAATTTCACACCTACAGAATGCAAACTTGCAAGCAGCTGTCCCCCAATATTTTTAAGTATACAGGTATATCCCAGTTAACAAATCCTCTGAGAAAGAAGCTTCTTTTAACAAAGATTTTAAATGCCTGCCTAGCCCCTTCTTCCCCCTTGTCTTCTCTCTAACTGGAAGCAATTTTAACAGCATCAGTGCTGGGAAGATGGTGAAAGAGGAATGGAGGAACACAGACTATCAGTGGCAGTGTGTCTGCAGTAAACAATGCACTAAACCCTGAGCTGGGAAAGAATGGGATTCTACTCTAGCTGATCCTGCTACAGGATCAATCCTACTATTGAAGTCTTTTACTCCAAGGGCCTTTCCGCACTCACACTGTTATAGTGCTAGTATTCCATTTTCAACATCCTGTAGAATTCTGGGGTTTGTAGTTTACTGAGGCCAAAGAGCTCTCTGGCTGAGAAGTCTGAAGGCTCCTCCCTAAACTGCAAACCCCAGGATTCCATAGGATGTTGAAAGTGGAATAACAGCGCTATAACTGTGTGGTGCAGAAATGCCCCAAGTCTCAAGTCAAGCCTCAAGTTTCTATTTTCAAGTCTCAAATCCTTGCAAGATACTTTCAAGTCAAGTCTCAAGTCTGGGAGCCAAATTTATATCCCAGCCTATATTCCAGAATTTCTGGACAGAATTGAATAAATTCATTTTTAACAATTTAAGTAGAGTCAGCCCTCCATATTTATAATTTTGCCATCTGTATCTTCAGAAGTAGGGAATACAATCCTTCTTACTCCCTCTTCCTGAAGGTGTCAACAGGTATATAAGAATCTGCAGCTTCAGAAGTGGGGGATGCGATTCTTCTTCACTTCCCATTTGTGAAGCTGGAAGCTTTTTTTTTTTTTTTGGAAGTGGGGAATAGGATCCTCCTACCCCCATTACTGAAGCTCCAAATGCTTGGAAGGATCCTTCCTCCTCAACCCTGCTGCCTTACACATTTGCTGTTCCCCTGTGAGAAACATGATCTGCATTTTGAGGACAAGTCTTGCCTTCGGCTCTTAGGAAAAGTTTTAGAAGGCTCTTCTGATATGCAGTGGGACAGACTGCTGAGCAGATCTCAACCCTACACCAAGCCCATTGCCTAAAGCATTCGCTGTTCCCCTCTGAGAAATGTACCCACAATTTGGGCTTGAGAAGGATTGACATGATCAGTAGGCAAAGAGAGATGGAAGCATTTCCAAAGTTGTAATGTTTCTGGATTACCTTGTGTCATGAACCAAGGGCAGCAAGTCTCCCAATAAAAATATACAAGTCACACGGTGAGTAAAGCCAGAGTGTCATTTATTGTCAAGTCAAGTCCAAGTCGAAACACTGAAGAGACTTAAGTCTGACTTGAGTCTTGAATCAATCAACTCAAGTATACATCACCGTCCTACTGTAGCTGGGTTTGTCAGCCTACAACAGGAAAGATGAACACCAGCTACCTCCAAAATCTTTTATTGACCCTGTTTGTGAATAGGACGACAAGAGGAAAAACAGGGAGAGCAGATAATCTGCTTTACCAGCTACTACTGACATATTAGAAAGGGATAGATCTATTAAGTCTGCCCAGCAAAATGGAAATCATAAGGAAAGCGGCTGCTGGTGAACAGTAGTGGAGCTTGGAGTGTGTGGAGGGGGGAGCAGGAGGGGTTATGGCTACGTGTGTGTGGGCGTGGCTACAACAGATGGGATGGGGCTACGGCACGTGGGGGAAGGCAAGCAAGGAGCCAGTACACCCCCAAAAAATTGCCACCGGGGGCGAACCTCCCCATCATTCCCCTCGTCCCTATACAACTGCTGGTGAAAGAAAAAAAAAATTACCTTTGGATGCATTTTGGAAGAAGATAACTAGAAGGTTGAAATGCTTTTGTTCAAGGCATATCTAACATGGTTGTTTCATTTTACATGTGCATATCTTTAGTTCTGAAAAAGTCTGCTGAAACATGTTCAATCTACTCTTCTTTTTTCGTGATGGAGGAATCTCTTCCTATTCTTTCCATGTTATTTCTGTCTATAGTACCAAAGTTTCTGTTAAAAGGCATGCCAAGGAACATATCTGCAGTACTTCATTACCTGAGGCACACCTGCATTTTTCATTCAAAGTGGTGTTCATAATGCTTTCATTTCTTCACTTCATTTAAACCCTTTGAGGAGGGTGAAATGAAAGTGGGGTGGTTGCGCTTAATTGTGGCAAGTTAACTTTGACTTAGGGCAACTCTGTGAACGTGAGAGCTGAAAAAGCTCCAGTCATAAACTGCCCTGCCCACACTTGAACTCAAGTCCCCTTGTGGGCACTATAAGCAATAAACCACACGCTGGCATTAGTACAAAATTTGCATAAAGGACTCATAGGATTGGCTCTCTGAACAGGACAATCCCACTAGGTTCAACAGCTTGGGTATGTTAGATCTATCTGGATAGCCATAGACTCAAATATGTAAGAACACCAAATCGATGTGATTGTTACAGTGTGGATAACGAAGCTATATAATTTTAGATAATACTAGTGTATATACTCAGCATTGCCCAGGATTTTATTTTCTGATAGGTAATACTTGTTAGAAAGATTTGAGATCCTGTATCTCTAATTCCCCAAACTGCCTTGTCCAGTACCTGTAACTTTCCCCTATATTCCCCAATTCAATCTGCATTCAGAATTATTAACATACAGAGTTTGGGTTCTTGAGGGAATACACTGCCCTCCTCCTTGCTGCTAGGCCATGTCTCCATAGCAACTGGCGTCTGGCCCAAAAGCTCGCTTGTTTAGAATTCTAAAGGCCCCTCCCTAAACTGCCAACCCAGGATTCCACAGAATCTTCACAGGCAGCCAATCATATGAGGTCTTTGCCTGACACAGTCAATCATATGAGGTCTTCGCCTCCCTGACACAGACAAACAAACTTTGACTTTTATAAATTAGTAGATGAAACTTTGGATCAGAGAAGTTGGCACTCTTCAGTCTTTAGAGCTATGCACCCACCCGCAAACTAGCCAGCCCATCACTGTTTCTGCTGCTGATTGACAAACATCTATTTTAAAAAACCAACAGAATTCCTTGCCATTACATTACAAAGACTGCCTAAATTACTGTAGAAAGAAAGCATTTTTGTAATACTCATCCAGAAGTGCAGTATTTATGAATGCTCTCTAGGCAAATTAAGCATGTCTCAACCTGTTTACAAAATCCTAGAGCATTTAACCCACATTTGCAAATTGACTCCAAACACTGAAGAGAGAAAAAAGACAAGAACCAAGAGATGAAAGCCAAATCGACCAATAGATGATTAGCCAACATGCTAATTTTAACCCGTTTTTTCTTCCTTTATGCTCAGTTCCAACTGTTTCACTTTGATTAAGGTTATACCTCAAATTTATTACTGTTAATATTACCATGATCATGAAAACGGTAAACAACTTCATAAGGCATTTGTTTCAATTCATTGCAGCATCTTAGAGACTAACAGCTGCATTATAGCATAAGTGGACCACATTTCATTTTAAAAAAGCTTACACAACAAAGGTTGTCTGCAGTAGACCGACACAGTGAGTTACTGGAAAATTACTTTCCAGCAGAGTTAAAAATATACTCTGCTCTCCTCCACTAAACAAGTGTTCAGCTTTGCCGGATTGTGTCCCAGCTTAGCACCAGTGGTATGCTAGGGGTGGTTGCCAGCGTGTTCCCTCTGTCTTCTTTTCTGTCTCTTTCTATACCCAGCTATCTGCCTGTGCCAGTTTGTGCTTGCCCGTCTGCACCTGGCTGTCTCTACCTGCTTTTCCTCAAAAAATATATAAACCTGCTTTTCCTCAAAAAATATATAAACCAATTCTTGTAAGATGTTTTACAATAGATACTGTACCAGGTGTTTTAATGGAACTAAAGAAAATGAACCTTTTACTAAACCTATACTATTATATGCCTCATCGGACATTATCACCATCATCATACTACACTGGTATCGCTGGCAATTAGAATCACATAACACTTTTTTAGCCATGGCCTTGGTTCGTGTTGAACAGCAGCAAACAAGCAGTCTGCTTGCTTGGAGTAATAATGTACCTTCTTTTTCGTGTTTCTTGCACAGAAAAAGAATTTTGCCATACCAAATTTACATTTTATCCAGTTGATAATTCTTGAGCAAATGCTGCCCTTTGTGTCAATAAGCTGACTGGTCTCATTATTACTCTCTATTATATATTCTTGCTTTAAAATATTTCATTAGATTAGAAAAAAGTAGAGCAATGTACAACAGACATTGCCTGTCATAGCCATTTTTTTAAAAAAGAGCTTTAAGACCTCAGTTCACCAACTCTATTGAATTGTGGTGGTGCATGAATTGGGAAACATTTGATATCAACAATAAGGGATTTAAGTATCTCCCCCATTTTGTACACGGTTTTTAATACTAAAAATAGATGAAGAAAAGTTGGTGTGAATTTAAAATACTTTCCTGACCTTCTCTATACCTTTCCCCTTTCAATCGTTTACAGTATTCAAGCCAGCCTTTTCCAGTGTAGGGTCTCCAGGTGTGTTTCTCTACAAACCCTATCCCACCACTAGAACCGTGTTGGCTATTGATGACAGGGTTGCAGTCCAATATGTCCAGGCTAGGAAAGCCTGGCATATAAAAGTCTGCAATCTACAATGTTAAGAATTCTCAAGGGTGGGGTTACTGTCCTGTCTCCATCTTTGGATCGGACCCACCAAGAGTATATGAAATATTCTCTAGTTTTAAATATACCACTCAAGAAACAGAAATTCAAAACTCCTTTGTGCAGAATCCTGCAGTCTTCTTTGGATAGATATTCTATACATTCAGTGAGCCTTTAATACAATCATCTCAAAAATGTCCAATATTTTATACAAACCTCTGTGGTGGCATGGAAACCTATTGTTACAAATTCTTGCCCAGAAAAAGCAAACTGCTTCTAGATGGTACTTAAGTAATTTGTTTTATTTAGATGCTAGACGATAGCTAAGTAGTACACTTTATTTACATCAGTGCACAGAATAATTAGAAGTCTCTGTGTGTCCTAATAAAAAGCCCACTATTCAATGGATGTTTAAATCTCATACTGTGATTTTTTTTTATACCTCATTGCCTTCTACTGACCTTATTGATGGTTCTGTTCTACTATTATTATCAACTTGTCAGTTCTTCTGTTAAATGGTTATGGCCATCACTTCTGCAAATCAAATAAATCCAGTAAAATGCAATCAACATGACAAGGCTCAAAAATCTTTGCAAAATTACAGATAGGGAATAGTTTAAAAAAAAAATGAAAAGAGATACACCTCTTTTGATTATGCAAGGACACATGTAAGTTAGATATGCAACAACAATGACAATCTATGGATTGTCTGTCTCCCAAATCCCAGCAGTTATGTTAGTTGTTGGAGGCAGGGAAAGTACACACCAACTAAAGAGGCATCTGTTTTTCTCTTTGCATAAAACTCCCTGCTAAATCTCCTGGGGATCTGAGTTGAATGACATCCAAGGACAGAAATGATCACTGTCAAGAGTTAATGGCTGTGATCTGCAATTTAAAAATGTGCTGTGTGTATATGTCCCCAGAAGGCTACTAAAATGTCTGTTGTTCAGAAGTATTTATTTGAGCCTCTATGTATCTAATACAATTAGTAAAGGAAGACAAAGTTGTATCGCTAAAAGATGATCTCATAAAGAAGACGCCTATGGGAAGCTTACTTGCATATAAGGTAAATCTAAGCTCTGGTATAGCCTGACTTCTGCTGGTGTTTGCTCATCACATTTCAGTAGGTTTTGATAGAAAGCCAGCATTCCCAGGGTCCAAATTAATAAAGCAAATGAAGTCATGCATTCCGGATACTGCGTGAAGTGGAAGGAGAAAGAAAAAGGAGGAGAGAGAGATTGAGAGAGAGAAGAGAGAGAAGACTCAGCATTCTAGCAGAATTACACAATTTTCTATCATCATCAACTCAAAACACAAAACATAATCAAGAAAAATTGTATGGACTGCTTCAGAAAACATTCTGCCATTGTTCAGTTAGATAAGCTCAACAGAAAATTCGGCATGCCTTCAGTTATAGACCATCAAACAGGGGCGTGGAACATATGGCTTGATTCTAGGTCTGGCCATTCAGGCTGGGGCTGATGGGAGCTGGAGTCCCACTGCATCTTGAGACCACAGCATTCTCACTCATACCTTAGAACACTTTAGAAAAAAAGTATTTAGAGCCTCTCCAGACACCAAAATGAAGAGGATTTTATGTTTAGTGCTTTAATAGCAAGAGCCCTGCTCCTGCTTTGATGACAATGAGAGAAAGATTTCATCCCTGTAGAGAACAAGTACTAATATTTGGGACTATGATGCCCAGAATCTCCCAGGCAACATATCCATTCCGGTCACTGTAGCCCAATTTTTCAAAACTCTGTAGCGAGAATGACCCAAATAATTAAATCAGGATACTGTCCTCATCAACTCTAGCCACTGGCCATGCTGGTTGGAGATGGTGGAAGTTTGTAATCTAACACAACTAAACAGCACCAGCTTGGAGAAGGCTCATATAAACAGTTCACTAATTAACCAAGTGGTGAGAAAATATGTACTTCAATGGTAAGTAACATTTTTTTATTAAGGTGATGTATTGGGTGAGATGGGTTGTTAAGAATTCCAAAGCATAGAAATTCTACAGAATTTCTCTCAATAATTGCAACAACCACCCTGTAAATTAGAGTAGTTTCATAATATGAACATTAGAAAAGTCATGTGGATCATATCAAAGGCCCTTCTAGTCTAGTATCCAACTTCCCATAGCAGCCCACCAGATGCCTGTGGGAAGCCCAGCAGCACAAATTAGCACAAAAACAACCTTCTGCAATAATCTCCCAAAATCTTCTCATGGTTAGTGGGAGCTAAAGTCCACAAAAGTAACTTTTCCAAGCTCTCACTAAAAGGGGGTAGTGATGCTCTGAGGGATATGTGACAGTAATTACAGAGATACCAATAAATATATGCCCATAAGAACCGCACTACCACATTCCACCAAACATAGTCACAATTGATGTGTTACTTGGTGGAAAAACCAGCTTCTTTGTGACAAAACACTGCACTTTGATAGTTGGGAAAATGAAATTTGTCTGAAACAAAAGCACCGTCTTAGGGAAAGACATGCAATGCTCCCATATGAACCATATACCACAACAGGTATCCACAAGATTTTTAGTACAGTCGGCGTACGGAACTCTTGACTGAAAGCTGCCACAACCATGAATTGCTTGCTTCCTTGAGTAATTTTTGAATAATTACTCAGACTTCGATGTTTTGTTGTTTAAAAAACAGAACACTGTGCTTTTAAAAGAACATTGTGGGAGCTCCTTCTTCCTTTTAACACACACATGATAGGTTACACAATTCTGGGTTTTCTCTGGAAGGGCTTGGAAGATTTTTCTTTTTTCAGTCACAGAAAACAGGTTGTGCAACCACTTCAACTGAATAATCATTTGTTGACTAGTAGAAAGTCTTAAATGATTTATACAGCTTTAATCTTCTATTCCACCTGGAAAACAGCTCTGAAAAAGAAAAGGAAAAGAAATCAGATAGTCTGTACATTCCTATCAAATGTGGGTCAACATGAGATATGACCAGGCCTTCTCCTTATGGGCAGGGAATAGTTTGCTAACTGTTCTGTCAGGTCATCCATAGGTCACAGCACTTCTCTTAAAAAAAGTGGAACCACAAACTTCTTTCATAACAATCAACTCTTTGTGGGAAGACAGTCGTATTTCTATGTATGGTACTGTAGATATCGTTATTCCTGTTAGATTTGTTTATTGGATAACCACTGTCACAGAGGGAGTCCCACCAATCCATCCTTCCCAGTCTTTTCCATATACATCTACAGACAACCATACTCTAATTCTTTGAATTCTACCAGGGTATGTCTACTGCATGCACAATCTCTTATTGTTATTGTGTGCCAGCAAGTCATTTCTGACTTGTGGCGACCCTAAAATGAACCTATCATGGGGTTTTCTTGGAAAAGTTTGTTCGGGGAGGGGGAATACCTTTGTCTTCCTCTGAGTGTGTGACTTGCCCAAGGTCACCCAGTGAGTTTCTACGGCTGAGCAGGGATTTGAAGTCTCGTCTCCAGGGTGGAACACTCAAATCATTATACCACACTGGTTCGCCCATGAGAGAACCAGTTATTACCAAGGCTATTACTGGAGCTGTTGACACTTCATCCTGGGATCTATTATACCTATAGCATGCAAAGACTTCAAGTTCTCCTCATTACATATCTGTAGATAGTTCCTCACCAATGCCTATGGGTAGCCAGTTAAGTTAAAAGGACTCGGCCTCAATTGGTATGCAGGCATATGCATGCTGCAGAACTAGCCTGCAGTTAGCATGACAGCCAGTAAGACAGAGCTGGGGAAATGGGCTCTGTGGAAGTTGATGAATGTGTACTTTCATCATTCTTCACCATTGGCCAGGCTGTCAGGGCTGAAAGAGTCCAACATCTGGATGCCAACAAGTTCTCCATCCAAGTGATAGGAAGTGCACTACACAAACGTGAACTGAAGTCTCAAGTGAAGTAATGCAAGGACACATTTTGGAAGTACTCAAGTCTGATTTACTGGATAGTCGGTGAAATTTACTTGTTACTTTTAAACTTAGATTCTGTTTCTTAGGCTATCCTGTACTTTCAATACTATAGCATTGTTAGGTGCCTCCAAGTTGATTCCAATCTATGACAAGTGTGTTTTCTTGCCAAGTTTTATTCAGAGATTTGCCACTGCCTTTCTCTAAGGCCAAGAGAGCGTAGTTGCCCCCAAATCCCAGTGGGTTTCCATGACTGAGTGGTTTCAGATCTCAAATCACTACACCATACTACCTCTCTACTTCAAAACAATACCAGCTTTCAAGCACAACTTCACTACTGTTCCGCTACAATTAAATAAACTCAATTGCTAAAGCAAAAGTGAGGCTATAAATCAAACTTTTCCAAGATTGTGCCCTCCACATGTTCTGGGCTGCAATTCACTTGCCTTGCTAACTTGTGGACACAAAAGCTAGTGTCTAAAACATCTGCAGAGTGCTATTATCTGGGGAGGCTGTTATAACTAGTTGGCACCTCAGGACATGTATTTATGCAGATGTAGGGGATACGTGGCTCCCTCTACTTGCAAAACCAATGGTGAGGAATGACATGAAATCTTACAGCATCTGTAGGGCCACTGTGTCTTCATCCTTACTTAGCTTAGAGATCAATTTGTTTCCTTGTAAAGATATTTAATCCATCTGAGCCATCTTTTTGTCCCTTGTAATCTACCTCATTATCTCTGAACTCTTCCTACCCTTTGCCAAAGCAGCACTCTATTCAATTCTCTAAATTTTCACTGACATTAATATAGGCTGTACTGATCCCTGACACCTTAGAGGTCTTGTATTTCTTTTCACATCCCTCAGAACAACCTAAAGGTTATAATTGTTCAGTATTTTATAATACTCACTATGGCATTACCCTTCCATGGTGGTGGGACAGCATACGCCTCTAAGGCAAGAGGCCACACTGATGGCAGCAGTGCTGCTGGTAGGGTCTCCCATGCCAGACAGGCTTTTACTGAGGAGCCAGACTAAATGTGTCAAACAGCTACTAGGCAGCAGCAGTAGTAGAGGGGGAGAGACCGACAGAGGATTTCTGAGAAAAAACAGCAATGGCACCACTTGTTAGTACTGCACAGAAGGAGGCACGTTAACCCTCTTTTTAATGTCTTTTATCAGAAAAACCCATGATGAAGCAATCCAAACTGAACAAGAGATTGTGCCATAGGAGGAAACTCCCAGATCAGATGGTACTCAAGTAAGCTACTGGGGTGCAGCAGAGGACAAATGTAGCTAATGACACAAATGGACTCAAGCTGAAAGGATATTCAGCTGTTGATGTGCTCAGAGGTGAAAAGAAAGTATGAAGTTGCATATCACACGTTAAAGAGACATGGAATGTAAAAAGTATGAAACATGGAAGCAGGCATTGTAAAATAAGAAACAGAATGTAAAAACACTGCAACATTTAGTGAGCTAAAGTGAACCGAATTGGGAATTTTCAGTCAGATAATAACACAATGTTTTACTTGGAAAATGAAAATCTAAGAAGAAATGAGGTGGCCTAATAGTGATATGAGAAAAGCAGACAGAGAACACAATGCAAAGTCTGACTAAACAATTAAGATTAGAGGAAAAATCTATCAATATAACCATGATCTTTAACTTTAAAGCAAATGAAGAAGACATTAAAATAGTCTAAGATTCCCTATACTTTGACTCAGTCATCAATGAAAAAAAGAGACTGCAATCAAGAAATCAGAAGACTGGGACTTGGAAGAGCAACTCTGAAGGAACTGGACAAGCCCAAGTGCAAAGATATCGCACTGAATACCAAAGTCAGGATCATCCATCTCATTAGATTTCCAGTTTCTACGTATGGCTGTGAAAGCTGGACAGTGAAGAAAGCTGACAGGAAGAAAATCAACTCATTTGAAATGTGGCGCTAGAAAGAGTTCTATGGATGCTGTGGACTGCCAAAGAAACAAAAAAATAGGTTCAAGAGCAGAACAAGCCTGCACTTTCCACAGAAGCCAAGGTGACTAAACTGAGAAGATCATAGTTTGGGCATATCACGAAAAGATATGTCACTAGAAAAGGCAGTGGTTCCTTGGTAAGGTGGAAGGCAGTAGGAAAAGAGGAAGACCCTGTTATAGGTGGACAGATTCAATAAGGAAGCCACAGCCCTGAGTCTGCAAGACCTGAGCAGAGCTGTTGGGGATACAGTGACTCAGAAGTCTCTCATCTGTAGACTTGATGGCAATTATCAACAACCAATTTTATAACAATAATTTTATTGCCTGTAGCAGACTATACCTTTAAATTATGCATAACGTATCAGATGAGATGGTGCCAGTTAATAACAAATAGTTTTAATAAGTCAGAATCAGATACGAAGTTCTATCCAAATGTGTTATTCCAAACAGGAAAAGGAACAGTTCAGTCCTAGAGTTCCCTCCTTTCTAAGCCATTTCTTTTGGTATTCAGAGAATACTCTCTGAGTAATGTATTCAAATGAAAATGAATAATCACCAATTTAACAAAAGTCATTAATCCTCTTTAAGTGCATTCCTGCATGAATCTATTACTTTGCATTTCACAAGCTTTCAGAGCTAAAATAAATGTTTGATGTAATATGTGCTACCTACTCTGTTTTAATTAAACAACTTCCATAGCCTCAGTTAGGTAGAATGTGTCATTAGTCAATAAGACATTCATCCTCAAGAAGAAAGCTTTGAGGGCTGCCTGACAGATATACCTTTGAAACAGTGGGAACTATCAGTTAAGCTTTCCCAAGCGTTAATGCCCTTTAATGTGACATGAAGTGGTATCCCTTCTTCACCCACTCATCCACTCTCACCTTAGTTCTAAGGGAAATTAACCAACATGCCATGTCCTCCATCTCTGAAAAGCAGAAACAAATTATCACTTGAGGAATTTATACACTTGGTTGGGGTCTAAATGAGCAGCGAACACTTTGATGTGTACCTAATAGCTATTCCGTGAATTAGAGCAAGTCAGCAGTTCCTGAATCTGAACTCCCTGGCAAAATGGAAATTCTTCTGAAGCCCTCAAAAGTTCTATCTTCTTTATTGCAGAAATCAGAGTACCAACCCAATCCTTCCCAGTCAATGCAGTACAATTCCCAGTCTTAGGAGTGCCTGATTAATACAAAGTATCTGCATATCAAGGAATGCAGTTTTCTGATGTAAAATTATTACCTTGCAACATTTCATTCCTCCTTGTTATCTGAGTACTGATACACAAAGACCACTGCATACAGTAGTTGCACATTTGAATATTTCTACTAATATTTAAGTATACTTAGAAAATTGCATATGACTGTTACTCAGGAGCCCTGCATATGTTTATCCAAGTGCCAGTGTCATGACAATAATTCCTATAAACAACATAAACTGCCTTAATGAAGAACTGGTATATGTCTCATGCAAAACTACTGGCATGTAGACATTCTGAAAAGCATACTATTTTGCATTAATAAAGATCGATGGAATACAGAATGTCCAACAGCCATGGCCAAATGTGTGTTGAGTATGTTCCAAAGCTTTCTCTGCTTTTTCTTTTCAAGTAAGACCCATGTTTCATCTTCTCCCTTCTTCTTCCTTAGCTATTTTCCACTTACGGACCTTCTACCCCAATAAAAGTCTTAACACCCATTCTAAAATAACTTAGTGAAATTTCCTGCTTGATCCACTTATTTCTTTTCCAAAGATTTTCTTTTCTGCAATGCAAGTCTGCCGCAGGGGCAATGTCTACAGCAGGCACGGCAGATGTGTAGTCCTGGAGATATTATCGGATGGCAGTTTCTATGTCACATTACAATTGGAGAGGGTTGCCTGGTATTCCCATCTGAAGACAAAGTGATCAGTTCCCCACCTCTGGTCTACAGCCCAGTTAACACACAAAGTATAAACCATTTCATATTGTGCTGGGGGTAGGGAGCTCCTGAGCAGGTGGGGCCAGTCGAAAAATCCACTGTATACAGACACAGAACAGTTTATTAGGTGTCTTCGAGTCAACTCTGACCTATGTCAACCTAATCATAGAGTCTCATTGGCAAGATTTATTCAGAAGTTTGCCATTGTCCTCCTCTAAGGCTGAGACAGTGTTATTTGCCCAAGCGCGTTTCTATGATTTAAAGGGGCATTCAAACCCTGGTCTCCTGAAGTTCTAGTCCAACACTGAATACCACCACAGAATGCCAGCTCTCAGAAAAGTACCTTTCTGCAAGGTTTCCAGAAACAGTTGTCTATTTGCAGTAGAAACAGGGCATACAGAGAAACACAAATTCATGACAAATCTCATGACTTTCAATGTGGATGTCCAAATTTTACTGTTCAACAGTGGATCATAGAGGCAGGGCATTTATTCCAAATGAAGATAGGATGTTTTCTGTTCAGAGCAGCTTCTCTCCAATTCCTAAATTTTAAGTATTTTAATTGTGTACAAAACTGGGATAAGAGGGACATTAGTCAAGAAACTAAAGGGATCATAAGAACATTACAATTCAAAAGCAACTTGAAGGCACACAAAGACAAGCACACAAAGGCACACAAAGATAAGCCAGTGGTGATTAAACCATAAAAGACTGCCACAGAATAACAGAATCTTAAAGCTGGTAAGAGCTGCAAGGGCCAGCTAGTCCAACCCTCTGCCATACAGGAATATATATCTATATTTATATCTATATCTATATATATCTAAAGTGCTCTTGAAAGATGTCCATCCAACCTCTGCTTGAAGGAAGAGAGTCCATCATCCTCCATTGCAGCCAATCCTACTGTCAAATAGTTCTTACAGTAAAGAAGTTCTTCCAAACCTTTAGGCAGAATCTCTTTTTGTAATCTGAATCCACCGGTTTGTGTTCTAAGGTCTGGAGCAGAAGAAAACAACATCACTCCATCTTCTAAATGGCATCCCTTCAAATATTTAAAGAGAACTTAGGCAAGTCGCACTGAGCCTCAGAGCCTGCAATGGCAATCCCCCCTTTCACAAATCTTGCCACCCCCACCCCCACAATAGGGTTGCTTTAGGGTTGCCATAAGTCCAAAATGACTTGAAGACATCTGCTGCCTACCAAATGGTAGAGCTTGTCCTGTTTTTTGTCCTCTAGTCATTAGGTAGAACCTGCATTTCTTAAGTAAAGCGATGAACAGCAATATTCCAAACAGAGCTAGCAGCATTTGTAGCACAGAATGCAATCTGTGAAAGGCAGACTAATCAGGAAGGGCATTCAACATTAGCAAATGTTTAATGTAGATGTTATCTTTACTGGCTAAAAATCCAACACTGTAGTAGTGTTTTATAAGTCTTCTGCACTTTCAACAAGCATCAATGCTGGATTTTACACAAAAGTGTAAAAGCTACGTTTAAAACAAGTTGCAAGCAGAGGGTGTAATGATAGTTCATTCACTATATAATTTTCCTGTAGATGTTAAAAAAAGAATATCTAGCTCACTGCCAGTGGTAAAACTTTAAAGAAAAAGTGAAATAAATTAGCAAAAAGGTAGCAAGGAGTTGAAAAATTTAACTATGGAAAAATGAACCCATCTAGATAGGCTCAGTTTAGACACATAGAAAGAATGCATACGAGCATTTAGAACAAGGCAAGTTTAGGAATGAGCAACATGCATTTACTTGCTACCTATCTGTCTTCCTCAGCAAATACAATCTATTTCCTTTCTTATGCAGTTCTTTCTTTGCCTCAGAAATAGTCAAACAAAAAGACACTTTACTACAAAACAATGCAGATGCTGAAGGGATAAATGTCCCTTTTTCCTTTGCAAGATCAAGCTATCCTCCAAAGCCTTTCCCACCATGGCAATTCATCTGAAAAGGTTGACAAGAGACAGGATGATGAGAGCCTCTTTCAGAATATACTACCTTCCATCCATCATAATGTACATGTTGCCTCTGGTATCATGTATATGCTTTGTAACAAACACAAATAAAAAACACCAAAGGGTAATCAAGGAATTCAGAATATCTGATTCCAAGTTAGTAGCTGAAGTGGTACAGTTCTTCTCAAGATGTTAACACTACCACTTTCATGTGGGGAGCTCATCTGTTTCAAAGTACCAGTATACAAAAAGCAAGTCTCATGTAAAAACTGAATATTGCAAAGAGAAGATACACTGTTTTTGGATAACAAATTCAGCACTGGAGAACAGTGATAGTACAACTGCACAAAATAAAAACAAAACCTATGTGCCACTTTCATGACTGTACCTTTGGGCAGGGCCCTCACTCACTAGCATGAAAATCCTTTGTCTAAAAAAATGCTAGTCTTTAACAAAACCATCTGCAATTACGATTGCTATCTATATTTAAAGACCCAACAAAAAAAAACACTTTACAAATCCCTCAAAGCACATATTTTCCAATTACATGCAGAGAAAAGAGGACCACTAGAAGGACTTGAATACAAACAGCTAAGTGTAAGTCAATTACTGAATTCAGTGTTGACAAAAAGTCAAGCTGGTACCCACTGGAAGGAATTATCTGAGCTATTTATTTTGCATTTGAGGTATGATAAACTGTCAATTGCTCAAGAAAAAAAAATCAAGTCTCAGTGTCAAGAACTTAATTAGCATATTTTAGCAGTAAAAGCAAATAATTCTTGTTCTAATGAAACAGAAAGCAATATGAAGATGGAGCTATTATACAGAACTTAATGCAACTTTTCCACCCTAAACAAAGGTAGGATTTAATACCGGTATATGAAAAACAAAAACACTTTTCAGAGTTGAGTATAATTTATAGCAAGCACAACCAAATTAAATTTCAATGGGGCTTCAACAGGAAAATGTTTAAATGGATTGCAGCCTAATTTCCCCATAAATTCTGTCAACTAGAATTCATATTTGGACTCATCTTTAAAGTTTGAAATGGCATTCTGAAAATGAACATCAGGTACAGCTATTTATCTCCCAGAAACACATACAATAAAAATGAATACTTCTGAAAACAGCAGCTTAAAATTGAGGAAGAAATTTCTTTGAATCACAGTGAAAGATTATCTGAGGATCAGCATGGTCTGCTAAGAACCTGAGCAGACTCAAAGCATACTAAACATTCACAGATGAAATCATCCACAGTTACATCAGATGAGCTGAACTCATTTTAAATGAAGTGTTTATGCATGTAGAGCTTCAACCAGTCATTAAGTGGTGGAAGTGGAGAAGAATCTTGCCTGTGGACAGACAAAAGGATCTCCTGCCAACTGATTCTCAAGTGTCTGCCGCCAGCTTCTGTTAGACAGGATACCAGAATAAAGGAACAACTTCCTGATTTGGCTTCAAATGTCTTTGTTCCTGACAGTTGGCAACTAAACATATTTACAGCTGTGGCACATAAGCAAAACAGAGAGTACACTTGGATTTAAGCCTACTGAGCACCACTGAACCCTAAGGCTGCAAGCCACAGCCCTTTAACTACCACAGGAAGTTCTCTTTAACATAAATAGAAGTCAGTCAAAGTAAATTACTGTGGCCTAGACATGTTAAATACATATACTCTGGCAGAGAATCTACGACAATAGCATACCTGCAATGAGAATATAAGCATAGGCTTTCTGGATTCATTCCAAAGAACCAGCCAGTGCTGTACCTTATTTGCCACAGTGGCTAATCAGTCAGCGCCTTTAAGGAAAGCTTGGGAGACAACGGCATTCCTCTAGTGGTTTGTTCCTCTGCCCTCTTTCCACCAATTCAGAGGTATACTGAACTGAACACTCCATATAGTCTTAAATCTTCCAATCTTCTATAAATTTGTTTAATCCTCCCATAAATGCCATCTAGCCCTATAAAGCAATCCAAGAGGGTTTTAATAATCTTGAGGGGGCATCTTCCCTACTTTCATGTTTCCAGACTACAGCAGCAACTCAGTGGCATGAGTTAAAAAGTGGCAAAGCTTTCTGTGTAGATGCTGCTTTAATACAGATGTTGATGGAAATATAAGGGTCGCTGTAGCATGGCACTGGTTCTCAAACAAATGAAACAAAGCAACAGTGCATATATTTAAAATTCTACCATAATGTCAAGAAATATATATATTTTTTACAAAACGAGAATGCCAGCAATCAGTTTTATCCAGCCTGTTCAAGTTACTCAAACCTTACACTGAAATTTGTAAATAGGGAAAAAAATTCTACCACATTTTATCATGCAGTACCAATATCAAGGCCATGACCAAAGGATAAATTCAATACTCCATCTTCATATGATACCTTTTTTTTTATTACAAATCCAAACACACACCCCGTAAAACCCTGGGTATGCAATGTTCTGGGATCATCAAGGTCCTTTTTCCTTTTTCCAAATTTCAGGAATGTGCCATCAAGCCTATATTTTGAAACCATAAGAAGATTAAAAGAAAAGAAAAAGAAAAAGCATTTTCTTCATATAACATTCTGTGACTCTTTCTATCAATCACACTATCCTTTGTAAATCCTGATTTTTTTTCTGTAATGCAAATAGATACAGATATATATTGTATGTATGCATGTATGTGTTGGAAGCCCCACCCACCCATTAGTTATGTTTATTAAACGTCTGTATTAGTGTCAATCAGCTACAGATACATATTACTTTAAGAATTAAATACATAATTGTTTAATTCAAACAAGCAGAAGGGCAAGAAGAGAAAGCATTATGTGGATGGCACATTTGGTTGCAGATTACCAAAACATTCAACCATTACAATTCAATGATTCTCTAAGTAATCAACTTTCAATGAAACATCTCTGTTGCAATTACAAGTCAAAGTACGCTAGATACTTTTACTACAATCTTACCGTAGTAGTTTAAGAAGTTCTATTACAAAATGCTTTAGTTAGTGTACTCTTCACAAAGAGTCAAGGAGGCAATGTAATAGTTGAGTAGAGAGTGTAAAGAGTGCTTCTAGATACTAGGAATTTCTGGAATATACTACTTGGTAAGCAAAATAGCTACAGAACTCACAGCCAAAACTGTTATGTCTACTATATTTCACTTAGTTAGCTGCAGGTTCAGTGCATTCCAACCGTGCCCAGTCTCTCAATCAGGAGTTCTGCCAGCGTTCTGCTAGCGTGAGCTACCGGAACCATTTAACACTGTTTTAAAACTGAGAACACCCCTCGTTTATGTGAACTAACTATGTAAACGTACACAGAATAGAGGAGTTTATATGAGTACTTGCAACGGCCACTTAAGTGAGATTTTTCAACCTGAGGGGCATGTGAAACAACTGAACTTTTCAAAGACAAAGTAGGCAAATAAAAAAGGAAGAGGTGGAGAGGGGAAAGAGAGACAGAATATAATCAACAGAGCAAGTACTTTAGAAAGAGGCCATTCTTGATTACTGTCTCAGACTGGTATAGACTGCTCTGCTTTATAAAAGTGAATTTCAGACCTAAGGCTTGTAAGTTATAAGGGGCCCTTGGTAGGCCTAGTCCATCTTTGACGTCACTGAAGTGCTTTGATGAGATATAACTTTTCCCCATGTTCACTGGTGAAGATAGGAGCCTTTTTGTAGTGTTCCACCAACTCATCCATAGTATTAAACCGACGCTGCCCAATGCAATAGACATTGTCCACCAGCTGCACCTTGAAATGTTTGTTCTTCCCTGATGCCTTTAGAGATACTGAAAAGTCACTGGGCTGTAAAAAGAAAGGAAAAGAATAGTGTTAAAGATGGGACTTTTTTTTTTAAAGGCTGCTATGAGACAAAGGAGATGTGTTCTTTACTTTCAGTATTTTAACCTGTAGATTTTGCTGTTGTGTGCCTTCAAGTCATTTCTGACGTATAGCGATCCAAAGGGTGAACCCATCATGGATGAACCTTGGATCCCATTTGGGAGAAAGATGGAATATAAATTTAAATCAATCAATCGTGGGATTTTCTTGGCAAAATTTGTTCACAGTGACTTTGCCCTTGTCTTCCTCTGGGACTGAGAGAGTGTGACTTGCCCAAGGTGACACAGTAGGTTTCCATGGCCAAGCAGGGATTTGAATCCTTGTCTCCCAGAGTCACAGTCCAATGCTCAAACCATTATACTATGCTGGCTCTCTATAAAATGTAGACTATTAACTGCATAAACATTATAAGCAGCTAAGTGAAAAAGCAGAGAGCCAGTGTAGAGATTTAAATGTTGGACTAGGACTCTGCGAGGCCAGGGTTTGAATCCCTGCTTGGCCACGCAAAATCACTGCACGAGCTTTTAGAAAGTCATACTCGCTCTGCCTCAGAGGAAAACAAAGATTACCCTCCCTTTAACAAATCTTGCCAAGAAAAGCCCTATGATAGGATCACCTAAGTCAGAAATGATTTGAAGGCATACAACAAAAACAAAGTGAAAAAAATATCTCAAAAACACCATATAGTTGTATATAGTTGTATGCAGCTTGACCCAAACATTACCAGTTTACCCCAGAGGCCAACAAGCATTGAAACACATCTATAAGCAATTAAACAACACCGGATGCTCATATGGAGAAGGGATATCAGCATGATGTTCGACTTCATGGCCACCAGAGGGCCTTTGTGCTAAAAACGGTACCTTTCACCTATATTCAGATAACAAGGTTCCATCCAATATAGCACTTAACAACATGGCAACAGAAAGCTTGCAATATCAAATTGCTCACAAATAAAAATAGTTGAAGTCTGTTCTCTTATTTTACTACGGAACAGTGATACTAACGTTTCTTCAAGTGCCTGATTTATTTTTTACTACAGATAACTTGGCTGTTTGGTAAACCGGAAAAAAAAACACTCAAGGAATGAACGTTGTGCAGACATAATTCTGCCCTTTGCTTTCTTTTACTCTAGAATTACAATGTTTAGCCATCAGTATAATATACTTTTCACTCTTTTAGAAGAGATAAGTTCTATAAAGACATTTTAGCACTCTATTTTGCATAGCATTTTGTATACCAATCCAGGCAAATGCGTGCAGGGGGTCTGTATGAAAAAACAGAACTAGCAAGACTAGTTAAATATTACCAAAAGAAAACGGTTCAGTTTCCATTGATATACTGTGTTTAAATTGCTGAAAGTTCTTTTGTTGTTGTTGAAGAACTGGGTGTGACTAACACAAAAGGTCTTACCTATCACTGAGCAAGCCTACTTGAGTAGAATATTATTAAGCACATCTCATTACTATGTTCCATGAACAATACTGCCCTGTGAATGTATAGTTTCTTAGGAATTATCACAACCCTTCATCTCCATGTGCACTCTGAGGCACAGAGCTATATATTCCATGCAGAGCTAAAAAGGGGTGGTACAGAATTTACCAGCAATTATTTTGGATAACACTTATTTCAAGGGTGGGGCTTTCCACTGCTCCATCCAGGCATTCTGGTAATTCCTGTGATTTAACCTTCTGGTTATAGCTCTCTGTTCCAGACACATTGTCTTCCATGTCCAACCCACCTTCTCAAATTGCCAGACAGCCTGCAAATTTCTGGCATGATCCCCACACTGTGAAGAAATATGGACACCAAATATCTATGTTCTGTTTTTGTAATCCAATCCCCCACACCCCACCCTCAAAGCACTAAGAGATACTAAGACCACTCAGGAAGGGAATGGTTTGCATATATAATCAAGAAGGGATAGGTTTTAAACATTTCATTGGATAACAACAAACTATTTTAACAAGAACTAATCTTAGTCTTAGAAAATCATTAACATTTCAAAAGTTCAACTAGGGAATGCACAACTTAATATCAAAAATAGCATCACTGGCTACTGGATTCAGACACATGATTCAGACAGAACTGTACATTAGACAGCAAAAAACATATACTGATACAAATGCAAACTGATACAAATTTCTACTGAAATAAAGCCATCACTTATAAAGAAGGAATTTCAAGGAAAAGTATTATGGTGAAGGACAATTAATCTGATCTGGATACAGTACCCCATTCATCTGTTCTCTACCTGATACTGCAGTGCTGCCTATTACTTAGAACAGTGATTTCCAGCAATAAAGTCAGATTTGTCTTAGGTAAGAGAGATGCAGAAGATTAGAGACCAGAGAGATCTATGAAAAGATCTGTGTTATAAACACATTGTTTTTGCAGAGTACCATTATGACAGTCACATCAACAAAGTGCCATGGAACAGAAAATACAGTACTACAGCTGCTTTCTTTTCCTGAAGCAGATAGCCAAAGAGTGGGTAGGTGTGGGAATCAATCTGAACAGGGGATATACAACTGCTTTATTTGGAAGGCAGATACAGCAAACTGAACAGTATTTTCCTGTCATTTGAAAGTAGTTCTTGCTGAAGGGGTGCCATAAAAACAATGAGGTGTAAGATTTACTACTTATCATTATGTATAAAACACATTACTTCTCCTTTCATTCCATTATCCTTTCAGGGACCTTGTACTTTTTTAAGAAAGCTGAGTTAAGGCCCTCTTTGGTTATTTTAAGAAAAGAATTATCAAATAGGAGGACCTGAAGATCTTGAACAGCTGCTTTTAGGGTACTGCCCTTCTCCTACCACAGGCTCATACTTAAAATAATACAGGAAACATGAAGAAAATATAAAAGTATTAGGGCTTATTTGTTCTTGCTGTCTTCCCACTGCAAACATGCCACTCAATTTTTTTAATTTTTTTTTAAACCTTAACATTGTCATTCTATATACCGCATGGAGGTTAAAGGCAATCTTAAGCAATTCCCTGCTGCCTTCCTTGAACTTGTTCCAAGGCTGTTTATTTTTATATTTTGTTTCTCTTCGCCTTTTTTGTTTCAGCTCTTGGCAGATATTTTTTGCTCCTTTTCCCAGTGGACATAGCTGCTATAGCTGGATGGCTCGCACGCAATCTTTCTCATGCTTAGAGTTGTACACAGTGCTCACAGGCACTTTGAGGGCACATCTGAACCAGTTATTTGCTATGGGTCACTGCCTGTAAGTGGCACTTTCAATACTTTGCCTCTATTGCAATGCAGAGCTGATCTGTGCCATTCACACTAACCAGTTGTGAGAAAAACCATGTGACAAATTTTGAAATACCTAACAATTTAAAAAATCCTTCCACTCCTCATTAGTAAATGATAAAGGTTCTCCTGCTTCGAATCACTATTACTTCAAACAATGTTGCGTGTATGCAATCACAACAACAGTATATAACTAGTACTCCTTTGTCCACTTTTCTCCAATTCAGGAGTGGTATTTCTGTGACTTTGATTATACTTGACAGCATACTACTTGATTACACTTCTAACAACTGGAAAAATTCGGCCTGGGCAGTCCAACTGATGAAAACAACCAACAAGAGGAAAAGACAGCATTGGCACAATGGGCATTTTATTTGTAATGGTTTCAGAAATTTCCAAAGAGGAAAAAGTGGGTATTAGAGGAAAGAAGAAGCAAAAAACAGTGGGGCCAGAAGGAACATAGCATCATACTGGCCATGTGGACTCCAGCCTTAATAGAGAAGAGGTAATGGTGGAGATATAAATGCCCTGCAAGCAAGCTGAACTGACAGCAGAAAACAGGCAAAGCAAACATTAAAAGGTTGGTCTACATGAATTGGTTATTTCAATTTGTCCTCAGTCCGTTCTTGGTTCCAATTACAATACTGTCTTATACATAGCTTCTTTTTCACTCATGCTCTTTGGCATGCAATTGTGAATTAAACTCAAACTGCTCACTGTCTGTCTCTCTTCTTGACTTAGGCCATTTCCGCACTATGCTGTTATAGTGCTATTATTCCACTTTCAACATCCTGTGGAATTCTGGGGCTTGTAGTTTACTGACGCCCAAGAGCTCTCTGGCTGAAAATTCTAAACGTCCCTCCCTAAACTGCAAACCCCAGGGTTCCACAGGAGGTTGAAAGTGGAATAACAGCACTATAATAGTGTAGTGCAGAAATGGCCTTACTCTGTCAATCTAGTGCAGTGGTTTCCAAATTTTACTTCTCCAGATGTTTTGGATTTCAGCTCCCAGAATTCCTGGCTCTTGGCCAGGCTGCCTGGGGTTTCTGGGAGTTGGAAGTCCAAAAGCAGTGGAGGACTAAAGTTTGAGTACTACTGATCTAACACATCCCTTTCCTACGACTGGAGCTTCTGCCATGATGTATGAAAGCCTGCTTCTACTTAGAAGCCTATCAGCAATCTAGCTGGGTCATATCAATAGTCCACATCAAGCCTCCAGTTTTTCAAACTGACAGAGAAGGTTATAATTTTACAAAATTACTGGTAGAGTTTTCAATTCCCCCGTGCTGCTTCCAATAGCTAGTACTGTTCAGTTTATAAACTCCCCAAAATCAATGCCAAAAGCAGCCTTACACCAGTCTATTCGGAGAAGTAATTTTGATCATGTACAAGTCTCCTCAGATTCAAAATAATCAATAAGAATACTATTAAAGACCAAGAAAGTGTGAAAGGAACAACATATATCTGAATATGAACTTACTGAATAAAAGGAGTTGGAAAGTACTTGAATATCACAGGCCAGATGCTACACAGTTTGACTTTTAGCTCTCACACCCACTGTGTCTGTAGACATTTTCACACACCAACTCAGAGCATCACACACGATTCTGCAAAATGTGTGTGACCTATGCTGCATCTCTCCTCACAAGGTCTTGCAAACCAGAAACTGATTCTGCTTTCTGCTTTTCACACAGTTGAGGTCTTCAGAGCTCTTACGAATAAAAGCCTCTGTCATTTCCCCATTTACCAGACAACATACTGAATAATTTCTACAAGAACTAGAACAACTAAAATGGAATGCTTTACCTAAATGCGCTCAGTCAGCCTTTAAAAATATACCTATGGCTATATAGTTAATTCTCCTCAGAAATGACAGCAAATAAATACTGAATTTATATTCAGCTAAAGTATATTTCCAAAAGTTTCTTCACTGTCTCTCACAACAAAGCACATTTTAAAAGCACTGCATGGTTCTTGCACACAGGCACTGCAGTCTTGAATAGTTTTGAATTTATTCAGAAAGTGCACAGGAGAACTCAAACATAGGTTGCTCCTTAGCTGGAACATGCACAGATCACTATCAGTCAGCGAAGGCAACTGACTGTAACACTGTCACATTTTAACACCGTTGGCTGATGAAGATGCCAATGAAGCTTTGAGAGCTTGTATTACATGTTATGTGATTTTCAGGTTGCCCAAGGAAGGTGGGTTTTGTAGATTTTGCATTTTGTTGCATTTTGTGGCATGGACATCACAGCTACCCCGAATATGTTTCCTGAGAATTTGTGCTTAGCAATAAAAATGTGTGGTTAGCAATAAGCAGTTTGTCAAACCCAGAAATTGTTTGACATGCAAATCTGGGGATCTGGAACCTGGCTTCTTGAAATCTTTTGCGTATGAATTTCAATTTGTGGAGTAAGGGAAGAGTTAGGTTGCTTTACAACTATCCATTTCAGATTCTGCCAGGAATTAATGTGACCAGCTCCCACCTCATTCCCTCGTCCCACATTTTTATGAATACAGTAAGAAAAGGTAACTTGTCCATTTCTATTTTTTATTACTATTACTACTACTATCACTACTTGTTGTTGTTGTTACAGGACCTGTCACAGAGCACAATGTTAGAATGATTAAGATCTTGCTTCAGCTCTGAAGTTTCCTGACTGCTTTATATTAACTCTTCCTCTCTTACCCTCCAGTCCCTTGAAAATGCTGCATAGAGGATTGGGGGTATCCTGCTGAATGTGGTAAAATTATGTGGAGACATCTTTCCTTCTGTCCACAGAAAGCATATCCTAGGTACAATCCATTATTAATTTATGTTTTTACATATCTCCCAAAATATTATGTTAAATTATGCCATCATCCTAAGGCAAAACATTTAAGGGCATCTTTAAAACTCTACTGTAAATGATAAATATCAACTAATTACTTGCTAGTTAACTGTAGCAAAAATGTATACTGCACCTCACTGAAAACCTATGTAAGTCAGTCTGGCTTTACCGATCATGTTAAAATAGTTTAAAATATGATACGGAAAGGAAGTAAGCAGACCTCTTGCGTAAGGGATATACTTGGGGTTTCATCTTAGAACCCCAAGACAGTTGCAAAAAATAATGGTTTGGCAACAAAGTCAGTTACCTAAGGCACCCCACAAGGCACATGATCTGATAACCTGCACATAAAGTAAAACCTTTATTTGCATCTGAGGGATGCTAACACAAAATATTAAAGTAGACAGCACACAAGTCAAAAACCTGGACAAACAGAACCAAAACTATTCAAAAGAACTGTAAAAGGCAATAAAAGGCAAGCTGCGCACAGTGTATGTTATATGTAAAATAATGCACATTAAGGGGTAAAAAAACACTAAGCCCATTTCTGCACTGCACTGTTACAGTGCTATTATTCCACTTTCAACATCCTGTGGAATTCTGCAGTTTGTCGTTTACTGAGGCCAAAGAGCTCTCTGACTGAGAATTCTAAAGGCCTCTCTACCTAAACTGCAAACCCCAGGATTCCACAGGATGTTGAAAGTGGAATAATAGCAATATAATGGTGTAATGCAGAAATGGTCTTAGCTTGCACAGGCACTGATGAGATCTAAGGCTGAGGGGAATAAGCAGGAAAGAAATGTTGGCAATCATCATGGACATCACAAAGAAAAATCAAGGTACAAGCAGCTTGACAATGGAAATATTCATTCTAGAGGTCATTAGAATTCAAAAGAACTCACATCTGGCCTCAGAGGGTGAGAAGGCGAAGCAGGTACACTTCCATCCAGCCTAGGCCCAGAAGCAGATGAAAGGCACTCCCTCTACCCATACTGCCACTGTGCTGACCCCAGAGGGAAAGAAGAAGATGCATGCACAGCTCCATCATGCAGAGAACCAGAAACAGAGGCAATATCTGCTGGCCTTAATCCTCTCCCGTGGTGCCATCCCCTTTTCCTTCTGTGTCATGTCTTAATTAGATTGTAAGTCTGAGAGAGGGGAACTGTTTTGTTGTTCTTTTACTTGTAAAGCATCACGTACAGTGATGGCACTACATAAATGACAATAATAATTAGGAAAGAAACCAAAATTAAAGCTTGCCAATACTTCAACGTTTATGATGTGATCACAACTGGAACTGTATGCTCTTGTCGGTATACCTCAAAAAAGATACCACAAAAGTTGAAAAAGGCACAGAAAAAGGCAACTAAAAGGTCAGTGGGGTGTTAACGTCACAATGGTTGAAGCTAATTAGCTTACGAAAACATGAGGGTAGAGTGACAAGTGTATGAAAACTGTGCATAGTGTGAAAAAGTAGAGGGATTCCCCCCCCCGATGCATAGCACTAGAACTAGGGGTCACCCAATGAACCAAGTAACAGGAAATTCGGGGCCAGCAACACACAGACTTCTTCACTAGTGTGCGTGCGTGCATATGGTTGGTCTCCCATCCACACATTAAGCAGGACTGACCCTGCTTAGCTTCTATGATCAGTCAGACAGATCTGCTGCCTTTATGGTATTCAGGTCTGTAAAGGATGGCAATATTGAGATTTTATTAATTTTTCTGTAATCTCTGTTCTCCAGGTGGGGGCAGTTTTCCCCTCATGGGTTCAATGATTCTGGAAATTTTACATCTCTATTCTTGAACATACATATAAACCAGAGCACAATTTACCACAAGTAAAAGTTTTACACCCTCCAAAAAATGCAGAGAAATGCATACATTTAAAAATGACCCCCCCTTTTTTTTAAAAGAAAACATACTTGTGAAAGTGTGTATTTTTGGGAAAATGGACAATATTTTAGTCATTTGGAAACTGTTTGGGGAAAATGCAAAACTCCCTAATAAAATGCTTATATTTAAAAATATCATTTTAAAATATGTTTACAAAAATACACATACTTTTTTTAAGGACTATGGAGGGCAGTCAGATTGTGGGACAGAACAAACTCTCCACTGGGAATGTTGGGAACATAAGAACCTGAGTGAAACTGAGCTTGGCAGAATTGCCCACCTCTATTCTACATATGATGTGTAGTTAAAACTCTCCAAGTAGCACCAACAGGTTGTACTAAAAGAGAAAAAAAGATATTCAGAGAGGACAAAGGTTCTCAACAGATATAGGATCGGAGGCAGTATGCCTCAAAATTCCATTTTCAAAGGAACAACAATGGAAAAGTGCCGCTAGTTCATGACCCGCCTGTGGGCTTTTCATAGTCATCTGTACTGCCACAAAAGGAAACACAGGATGCTGAGCTTAAGAGGCCTTTAGTTTGGTCCATGAGGATTCATTCGTTATGCCTGCCCGTTATTTTTTCATGTGCAGGACACTGAGACAGAAATCATCCTCATATAGCTAGCTAGAGAAGAGCTTATTATTTTAATTTGCACTTTTACTTTTTTTTTCTGGCTACACCAGGGGAGGCAGGTAAAAAGAAGCCTTACTTATTTATACAGAAACCTACCAACAGATCCCAATCTATTTTCTGGCATCCCTTTTACAACAGTCTGGAAAATAAAACTTCAGACCTGTAGAAAAAAACTATATTTATGTCTTAGAGTCTTAAATCTTCAAACACTGTTCTGCATTCATTCTCTTGACTGGGAAAACAGACTACGCTCTATAATTTCATTTGCTTGAATACACACAAAATTAGCTAAAAATGTATGTATTGTGGTGATAATGGAAGGGACCTGGGGGGACTCCAAAGTGTATGAGGTGGGCATGTTCTGCTCCATAGTCCAGGAAGCAAATCAAGATTGCCAACAGAAACCACTTTTTCACCCTCCTAGTCTATTGCTGTGAAGTAGGCCACAAATAACAGTAAATGTTTTTTTTCCTACAGCTCCTTCTAGTGCAGCTGATCTGAATTTCATGCCCTTTGAACATTGGAGCATTCACGTATACCAGGATGAGCACAGTTATCCACCACAAGAGGACTTTTTCCTTTTAAATACACACCGATCATCTTGGTGGGAAAGCAATAAAACTAGGTTGGGGGTGATTTTTTAGTGAATTATGTTAAAACAAAAACTAAAAACAAAACATGGGCAAAAAAGAAAAGCTGGATCCAGCCATCTGGTCCACAACCAAGATGCCTCCCCCTCAAAAAAAAAAGTTACCAGAGAAAAGTGTTAGGAGAAACCCCAGATGCTGAAAAAAAGTGTTTTTAAGATTGCAGTCCAAATACATTTCAGATAATATCCTTTGAAGGTGGGTGCACTACATCAAGAATGATTCAGAAGCACAGGAGACTCTTCAGTATCAGGAGTGTATCATTAAAAACACATGAGAATAATAATTTTCTCCTTTTTCAGCATCTTAAATTTCTCTCACCATTTTTTTTTCTTTTTGTGGTGCTTTCTCATCATTTTTTCTGCATCTGCTTATTGGGGCTGGGACAAAACAGCAAACTCTGAACATTAGTTATGCCCAAGTCAAGTTTCAACATGTGTCATCATTACCACTCTGCCAGTACTATGTATTTCTACTCAGAAGGAAACCCCACTACATTCGGTAGGGCTTTTCTCAAGTAAGTATGAGTGGTATTGCAACCTACAAGTTCTTTTTCAGACTTGACAGAAAAACACCAAACTTTAATGGACAGATTCCTTTCTGCTAGATTAAGCTTTGCAGCAAAGCCTTTTTTGCTGGACTCGACTTTGCAGCTTACACTGCCAAATTCAGCATCAGAGAAGAATTTACCGAAAATTCAATAACTTTACTTAGCACAGAATAAAGAATACTCTACAGAATAGCTTCTGTTTATAAAATGGAACCCTGATACCAGTCAAGAAGAGGAAAAGTATTTAGAAATTTAGAAAGAGTATTATTAATATAACTACTAATATAAGCAGGGATGATTATTTACTGCCTAAGAAATCTTGGTGTGCCACTTAGGGCTGCTTAAGATATGGTAACCCCAAAGCGAACATAAGTCGGAAATGACTTGGAGGCACACAACAACAAAGACCAGTCCATCTTGAAGTGGAAGCTGTGGAGAGCCCTAGCGTAAAACCCACAGGAAGTGGCAAGAGAGAAAGCCCATCTAAGAAGAGTTGAAAGTTATTCATCTGTATCCAATGACAGCTGTTGCTGCTGCTGTAAATTAATCAGCCTCTAAGGTGCCAGACAGCTCTCGGGCTGCTTATTCTGGTCAAAGATTATACTCCCAAGCACAATTTGGACTAGAATCTTTGTCTTTGGTGCAAAACACTAATATGCCTTCTTCTTTACAACTTATTGATTCACATGAAAAAGTCAGAAGCAGGAGAAGTCAATGTAAATATATGCAAGAGAACTAACAGAACTGTATTATTTTGCTTTGGCAGAGCGATTCATAATGCACGTTATGACAGTATAATTTCACATGAACATGGATAGTAACAGGAAGAATACAAGGAAAAAACGGTAATGAATCCATTCAGGATCACAATAAATTAAAACTTTCCCATGATAGGAACACAAATGGATCCTATCTTGTGAAATAATTTTAGACTCAATTCTTCACAGAGACCTTTCTTTTTAAACAGAAATATTACCCACTTCCAAGAAATCTTAGAAGTACACATGGAATTTGTCTAAAACCCCAACAATCAACAGATATAAAATTTCAGCTTCCCTCTAAAAAGAACTTCATTTTCAGTCCTGGACGATGGAGAACACTATTCCTGTAACAGTTAAACTGATACATTAGTTTCAATCAATATGGGACCTTCTCTTTCACGTCTATTTCATTGTTGCTGCTGCTGTGTGTCCTCAAGTTGTTTTACACTTATGGTGACTCAAAGGCAAACCTATTACAAGGTTTTCTTGGCAAAATTTGTTAAGAGGAAGTTTGCCTTTGCCTTCCTCTGAGGCTGACAGAATATAACTTGCCCAAGGTCACCCAGTAGGTTTCCACTTAAATCGCTACACCATATTCAAACTCCCATATAAATAACGGCACAATCAAATTCAAGCATTTTGTTGCATTTCAAGTTCCGACATAAGCTCCACTTACCGAAGATTCACTGTCTCTGACGAGGAAGTCCCCTTCCACTCCTCTCTCATTTAGAGCACATTCTGCCTGATGCCGAGTAACATTCCCATAATACCACTCTCTTCCTGCAAACCGTCCTGTAGAAGAGGGCCCTGTGTAGCTTATCTGGGGTGGATGGGAAGTGTTCATGGTAGGGCCATCACTTAAGATTACTACATAGTTTTTGGGAACAAGACCAATTTGGCCTCGGGAATTTTTACATTTCCACCATTCTGGGTCATTTTCAGGTTTCTCTATGACTTCCATGGTTTCACCTTTTTCAAAATTGAGCTCTTCTTCTGTGACAGAACTGAACGGATACAATGTCTGAACAACATGAAGTACTTTCATGGCCTGGCCATTACTCATAGATGCTCCCTTCCTCAAACTTAGAAAACTCGGGGAATCAGCTGTGGCTTCCTCAACTTCCTCTACTACATAGTTTGAAGGAAACCAGCCAATTTGTCCATTGTAGCTCCCTCTCCACCAGCCATCACTGCATTTTTCCATAACAATAACTCGAGATCCTTTCACAAGAGACAGTTCATCCTCCCTCTCTGCCACATAGGCAAATTTAACATACGCTGGGATGTTCAGGTCATAAATCCGATCAGCACTACTGCCATTTGATGGGTATTCTGCATCAGTACTAGGTGTTGGTGAGGCATCTCTGGCACTCGTCTTTCGTTTTGTTTTACCCAAGCCTGTTAAAATAGAAAAAAACAAAAACAGAAGTTTCAACTAGGCATTCAACAAAAATAGGTCACTGATCCAATATAGAACTGGGAAAAAAATACCTCAATTGTTTCCTAAATCTGTCAACAGAAGAATTAACACATAGAAGAATGTAATTATAATGCCAGAAAAGTTGTCAGGGAAAAAACCTCAAACATTTTAACTTTTTAAGAAGTTTACTTTCATCTCAGAAGGGCAGCCACTAAATGAAGCTTTGATGTGCCCTTTCCTATATTTCTTTCCAGCGTCACTAGAGACTTAACAGATACAGAGAACAGTAGACAGTGTGGAAAAGGAAATACTATTTTTATAACCAGTTGCGCTTTAGGCTGTACTATGGGAATAACATGTCTTAAAATGTAACTAGCCAATTTTCCTTTTATTTGCAGCAAGTTAAATAAAAGGATATGTTAAAAACTTGTTACTGGGAAAGTTCTAGCTAGTCTCTCTTTGCCATTCAGTTCTTGACTCCACTGCAATATAATACAAATAAATAATTCACACTAAGAAATTGTGTGTACACAGAAACATTTATTCTTATGTACTTCACCGGAACGTCTTAGCACTAAAAATGTACCCAAATGGGCACAAAGTTCATTATGCATTCTGTCAAGAAGTGAACTCATATGATTTTCCCATGTGTAACCAACTACCAAATATGACACCAAGTGCAATATTATTATAATATGGTATTTCAATGACCCACAGCAGCATAAAGTATATACTAAACAGGTGGTACCATAAAACAGCACTAAAATGTTCATCATTTCCAACCACAAATATTCACACTGAATGTCACTGTGATGAAGATCTAGTCCAGGAGCAATCTTTAGTACTCCACCCACAAACACACAATCCATATTTATTTGTACCATGACATAGAGGGCAATAATAAACCTCATGTGGCATTTCAACTGGGCTGCAGGATCAGTCTGTCTAGGGACAAACAGAATCCAAGTTTATTTTGCAGTCAGCTCTGGATAAGCAAAGACACAAATCCACTCACTCTCCTACTTTAAACCTAATGTGTAGATAAGAAAAGTGAGGAAGTATTCCAACCTTTTTCTCTTATCTTTGATACTGGATATAAAGTCTTTGGCTTACATAAAATGAAATAATCCTGATGTGAACAGACACAAAAGGATCATGACAAAAAGAAAGAAAGAAAGAAAGAAAGAAAGAAAGAAAGAAAGAAAGAAAGAAATAGAACAGCATTTTAAAAATAAATCCTGTTCTACACAGTGCTGCCTCACATGTATCAATTTCGTTTGACTACATCACTTCTTAATTACACACCAAACAGCTCAGCTTAGGTAGCTTAACACACCTGACCCATTCTGGTGGATTAGTCATCAGGATATATAAATACTGGTCAAAACATTCTGGTCGAAACAGAAGTAGAAACAGCAGCAGCCAGAAAATAACACACACACACACACGCATAGTCAGTTAGGCTGGTCAAACTACCCTAAGCGTCATCAAGTAATGAATGATGAAAGCAATGATTCTGTTTAATATGTTGGTTCCATTCTGACATGTTCCATTTTATTGTTTCTGAGTGCTTATCTAAATAATTACAACAAAAGATTTCCCTGTGTTAAAAGCCAGTGGCTATGCAAACTTGGCAAAGTGACAGCACAAAACCAAGTTATTGTGCTATGTGATATAATCTCAGGAAAACAATACTTCTGCTTTTTATAGAATACAAAACTGCAGCAGAATTTGGCCACATTCTGATCCACAATGATACATTATAGTCTCTGCAACTAAACAATATCCCTGTATCAACATACTCCATACAATATGAAAAATTAATTGGGAAGATAAAATACTATGAACAAACTGTGAAAAAAACCACAACTCTGGATTCATGACTACACTACTTCCTCATTCAACTGCAATGACTAAGCCATTTTCCATTTGGATGGACACCACTCGTAAACATTTTCAAATATTTAGATCAAGTCTGTCCTTCTAGCTAACTAATTAAGTTCTATTAATACTAGAAGTAAGTGACACTTAAACAATAACAAAAAGCTACAAATAATTCAACAAATATCTTACAGCACTATGCGCACAGTTACAATACTGTGATTAAAGAAAGGAATCTTTTTAAAAAAATCTTTTGACAATATTACAGGATTATGGAAGAGCAATTCAATGCCAGAACTCATACATCCATATTCATGACATTTAATGTTAATTGTTCGGAAAATCTGAGTGCTTCCTTAACACAGAGGGGTATGAAGAAAGCCCACACAAGGTTGCTTGTATAAAGAAAGCCCACACAAGGTTGCTTGTAAAGATAATGCGTATGATTATGACAAGCAGAATAAATGTCAAGAACAACAACAAAAAAATTGTACAGCGCCGGAACATCAGCAGGGTTCTTATCAGCCACCTACTGCCATGGAAAACTGAACTCCAATGCCTGCATGGGGTTCAGGATCAAAAATAAGAAAAAAGCCAGTACTTAACCTCACTGGGAATAAATGAATTCAGTTAGAATGAGGGTTACTACAAATTGTGTTCCTTATACAATATAACTCAGGGGTTTTTAATCTGTGGTCCTGCAGGGCCCTCACAGGGGGTCCATGTAGGGTTACCATTCATCTTGGAAAATGGGGGAAAATTTGGATTTAAGGGACTCAAAAAATGTCCTGGCTGGTTGTGGCTGGTTGATGCAGCATGTCCCAGATTCCCCAAAGGCGGCAATGGTGACATCATGCCCTAGAGCAGTGGTTCTCAACCTTCCTAATGGCACGACCCTTTAATACAATTCCTCACGTTGTGAATTGTCCAACTTGAAATACATTTTTTAAACTTGTTATGTACTTTGTGAAATCATTTCACTAATATTGTTTGCCTATTAACATGCACCTCCATTTCTTCAGCAATCATTTGTCTTATCACCTCCTTACTACACTCAGACACATTCCCCTGGGAAGACATGGAGGACACAGGAGGTTCAAATCTTCCTTCTTTACGTTCCATAGGCATTGCAGTTTGACGCCTAGTGAATAAGGACACCAGACACAATGCTAAATTGCCCTGCGCTACTGTATTCGCTAATACAGAAGGGCAAGGAGCTGCTGACGGAGAGGCTGCCATTTCTCCTGGCAGAGGCTGCTCGCATGCTTGAGTGTGATTGGTTGTGTTGCTGGTGAGCTTGGATTGGTCAGGAGAGCTCTTTCCTCTCATAGCCCCCTCCCTTGATTTCTGAATGCCTCCTTTCAACATGGCGACCGGAAGTTAAAGGAGCGGTTGGGAGCCCTTTCCCGCCCTTAACAGACTTAACTGCATTACCAGGTAATTTTCCTTTCACCTTCTTTTTAATTCTTGCCTTCTCAGACTTCCCTATACTAGATGTTTTTAGCTTTGTTTGAGTCTCGGAGTGGCTGGTCAGAGATTGCCCTTCCAACTCACTCTCGCTCGATGCCAAGAGAATTTTCTTTAGTAAGGTACTTCAAGGGGGGCAGGAGGATGCGAGCACGTGGCTCACACTTGCACACCACCACCAAGGAGGGAATGGAGCCTAAGACCATCAGAAATACGTATTTTCCGATGGTCTTAGGCGACCCCTGTGAAAGGGTTGTTCGACCCCCAAAGGGGTCACGACCCACAGGTTGAGAACCGCTGCCCTAGAGGCTCTAGGCACTAATGGGCACATGCATCAGAGAGCCCAGAAGATGGGAAGGCCAGAGGAGAGCCCAGAAGACGAAAGAAGGCACCCAGCCTAGGCCTTGTGTGGTGAGTGTAGCTTTTCTTCCAAGCAGCCATGAGAAGAAGAGGGAGTCCCTTTACTTTTGTGGCTGCTTGGAATCAAATTGGCAAGAGTCTCAGTGCTCGTTTGGGAGAAAGTTCAAAATAAATGCCATTTCCCTCTGAAGGAACACCAAGAGAGTAGAGAGGGGTAGGTGGGTTCAAAAGAGGCATTTCTTTTTGTGCTTCCCCCAAAGTAGTACCACGATCCTTACTTTCTAGGTACTGCTTTCCCCACCTTTAGGGGAAAGGGCAAAAGAAATTATTCCTTAGGCCTGCCTCCTATTCATAACCTTCCTTTAGGAAATTCCAATTTATTCAACTCTCCTGGCCCCTGAAGGATCTCAGCATGCTACTCCACAGACCATTAAAAGGCCTCCTTTCCTTTGTATTGCCTACTGGAAGAACAAGGTATAAGTGTGAGCAACTGATGAACAACTTTAAACAAATATTAGAATATTTAAATCTTGAGAAAAGTCTCAGGAGTCCCCAGTAACAAATTATATTTACAGAGAGTCCCCAGTAACAAAAAGGTTAAGAACCACTGATGTAACTGATGTAGGTCAAATACTACATTCCCTCATAGTCTAGCACTGGCCTTAAAATATCTCAAATGGGCAAGCCTCTAGGGACAGGAAGCCCAGGTTCCCCCATTCCCCTCCCTCAAGCATACAAACAACACCTTCTCAGCAGTATTGACAGGGCTGCCACTAGGAAGGCAACTGCTGAAAGCACCATGGAGAAAATCTGTACTGTTCATTCCTTATATTTTGGCAACAGGTAAGGATCCCTGTTTCTATAGATCTGTGTGTTATTTTGTAATTATTTTGTAATTACAGTCCACAATATTTGGTTTGCATTGAATACACGTATGTATATTTTGCACATTTGTAGGTTCTTTCAAGGATTTACTTCATTACAGCATTTTATGCTTTCTGTGCTTTCCAGGAAAACAGAAAAAGATGATGTCAATCCACACTCAGCTCTATTTTACCTGTCATAGGTGCGTGAGAAACTGACTGAAGATTCTATTATTCAAATTGCAGCTTGTTCAAATCTGCTCATGCAATCAGTAGCATAATTTTTTCAAAAGAATTACAAAAATGAGATCAGGAAGAACAAAGTTTTTTCAGTGCAATTCAATACACACTCTCGAAAAGAAACTAAAACTAGGAAATCAAAGCTAAAAGAAGTTCTGTGCCCCTGAAGACGTTTTAACATCCAATGACAAACTAATCAAGAAGCAGTACCAAACTAATACCTATTCATCTGGGGAGTGGAAAATAAGTTGAGAAACTTTCTTCATGAATCTGAGGGCTATCCAGTAAACCACTATGTTACTGGAACTGAGTTCCAGTTTACTCATTCAGCCACTTACCAAGTCCAGGCATGCTCTCAGCAATTGCACTACCCTAGCTAATCCAGGTTCACCTCTTGCAATTGATTGTAGACTCCTTTAGAAACTAATTGGAAAAAGCAGTTGTTCCAAAACAGGGCTACAAAAATGTTAGTTGAGGCTGAGGGATGCAAACATATTACGCTACTGCTTCATTAGATGCAGGGTCTTCCAGACTGTTTCCAAGATGAATTTGAAGGGCTAATTATTATTCCCATTTTAAAATTCTTAGCTTGTAGCCAACTATCTGAAGGACTTCCTTCTTCCACATACATCTACCCAAATCCTGAGACCTAATTCAGAGGATGTGACCACCAGTGAGAGGGTCTTTTTAGTGGTGGCAGCTCAGTTATGGAATGTATCTATTCTTTAAATGTTATCTTTCATCTTCCCATCATAAATGGCACTCATACTGGCTAACATATGGATTAAAAAAAGTCTTGATAAAAAGGTAACATAAAACAAATGTATTAAGAACACAAAGCCAGAATTCAGTCACTTAAGCCTGCTTCAGTATCAAACCAGCTTACATAAAAATGGCCTAGCTCAGCAGTTCTTAACCTGGGGTCTGCACAGCACCTCACTGGGGTGTGCAAAGCCCTTCTGCTGGACACCAACAGCAGCGGCAACAGGGAAGCAGCAGCAGGGGAGTGCAAGTGCTGAAATCGTTCCCTCACTTGCAAATGAAGGAGCAGTTTGGGCATGCACACACACCTGCCACCATGTCCCTTTCATTAGGGACATAGCAACAGGGGGTATGGGTGCTGAGGGACATGGTGGCAGGCATGTGCATATACCCAAATTATGACTCCAGAGACCAGAGTCTGAATCCCTACTTGGCCATGGAAACCTACTGGGTGATACAGGCAAGTCAGATTCTCACAGTCACAGAGAGATGCAAAGGCAACGAGAAAACCACCACGACAGGCTCACTTCAGGGTTGCCAAAAGTCAGTTTTCAAAGGGAAGAGACATGATGGTTAGAAAGAATCTCCCCCTGTCAGTGACACCTTATTGTTGTATGCCTTCAAGTCATTTGTGAGTTATGGCAACCCTAAGGTGAACCTATGACAGTTGTTTTTTAGCAAGACTTGTTCAGAGAGGGTTTGCCTTTGCCTTCCTCTGAGGCTGAGAGAAGGTTACCTGCACATCAAGAGGGACTTCTATTGTAATCCTATAAATCTGCCTCTGATGGTAGTGGGACCAAGCCAGAAGCCAACTCAAAAAGGAACAGAAGCCAGCCAAGCTTTTATGGTAGATTGCAGCCTGGTCATCAGCTGTATTGGGCTTTCTAGGTCAAAAGGAAGACTTGGAACCACACCTAAAAACAAGACTAATAAAGCTATTGGGATAAGGGAGATCACATGCTCCCTGTAACTGCTCCTGCTGAACAGTCTGGCTGCAACATTCTGGACCAGCTGATATTCCTTAATATTCTTCAAAGACAGCCAGAATGTGTTACGGCAGTCTAAATGGCACATAACAAATTTAACTATTAGACATTTCTAGGTAAAGGTATACTTAGCACACTAGCCTCAGCTATCACCAAAAAACTTCTGGTCACTGCATAAACACGTGCATGCTTTGAACACACTAACTGCCGAGCAAACACACAAATAACTGAGCTTGCTTCCAGAAAAAAGCACCTAGTTACTGGCCAGAGCAACATTTTTCAGTTTAGTACCACTGTGAGTTCTTGTTGTGTGCCTTCAAGTCATTTCTGACATACAGTGACCTTAAGGCAAAGGTCACCCAGTGAGTTTCCATGGACAAGTGGGGAATCAAACCCTGGTCTACCTGTACCCTGGTCTAACACTCAAAACCACTACACCACACTGGCTAAGAATAGTAAACATTAATGCTGCATGTGGCATGCAGTTCAAAGTGCAGCTTATGACCTACAAAGACCAGTACAATTGGGTGACATGACTCAGAGGTTTCCCAGAGGCCCTCTAATCAGTAACAGCCCATCTATCCCTCCACTTACTGGCCTTTCCTGTCATGAAAATGATGACAAGAGAGTTGCCAATTTGATGTGGCTGTTTGAAGGTGACCTACATTTCCTGAGGGAGCAGCAGAAAACCCTGCCTGCCTTTCCTGCTCAAGCTGAGGAAAGGCCTATGGAAGTATAGGGATTAGATATGTGCTATGGCTTGCTGTTTGTCACACTTGTTGAAGAATAGCACAGTGATTTGTTAAAACTTTTTCAATGGAAAAAATAAACTTTAAAAAAAAAACAAATAAGGTTTTTCATTTTTTTTGAGGCAGGAAATATTAAATTCCCAGTTTAGCTCCAGTCTCAAAACGCCACACCTCTCAAAATACATTTCCATTACATATAGCAGCAAAACCTGACAATCAAGTAATCTGGCTTCAAACAAAGAGAAGCCACAAGTTCCATTGCACCTCTCTCTTCTTAACCCAAAACTTCAGTGAACATGAAACAGAGATCCTCACCCTATCTCCAGTTACAACAGATGAGAAACAACTGCTTTACCTATGCCTGAATTAATGGATGACTTTATTATATTCAGTGGTGTCATCCAAAATAATTAACAACTGTTTCCCACACCTGGCACTCCCTTGCAGTTCTGGAGGATCCAGTCCTTCCCTTCCTCTGACCTTCTCACCTCTCTATCCTCCTCCTCCACTGCAATTTCCTCCTCCTCCTCCTCCTCCTCCTCTCTTTCTCTACACAGGAGAAGTTCCAGCAGACTGGAAGAGAGCAAATGTTAGCCCCATCTTCAAGAAGGGAAAAGAAGAGGACCCAAATAATTATCGCCCAGTCAGCCTGACATCAGTACCCGGAAAGATCCTGGAGCAGATCATTAAGCAGTCAGTTTCTAATCATTTAGAAAGCAACGCGGTAATCACGAGAAGTCAACATGGATTTCTCAAAAATAAGTCATGCCAGACTAATCTTATCTCTTTTTATGATAGAGTTACTAGCTTGATAGATGAGGGGAATGCTGTGGATGTAGCATACCTTGATTTCAGTAAGGCCTTCGACAAAGTTCCCCATGACATTCTTGCAAAGAAGCTAGTAAAATGTGGGCTGGACAGGGCTACTGTTATTTGGATTTGTAATTGGTTGACCGACCGAACCCAAAGGGTGATCACGAATGGCTGCTTTTCATCATGGAGAGAAGTGACTAGCGGGGTGCCACAGGGTTCTGTCCTGGGCCCAGTGCTGTTCAATATTTTTATCAATGACTTGGATGAAGGAACAGAGGGCATGCTCATCAAATCTGCAGATGACACCAAATTGGGAGGGGTTGCTAATACGCCAGAGGACAGGATCAAAATTCAAAATGACCTGGATAGATTGGAGAGCTGGGCCAGGGCGAACAAAATGAAATTCAACAGAGAGAAATGTAAGGTCCTACACTTAGGTAGAAAAAATGGAATACAGAAATATAGGATGGGGGACACGTGGCTGGATAGCAGTATGTGTGAAAGGGATCTAGGAGTCTTCATAGACCACAAGCTGAACATGAGTCAGCAGTGTGATGCGGCAGCCAAGAAAGCCAATGCAATTCTCGGCTGCATCAATAGGAGTATGGTGTCTAGATCGAGGGAGGTACTGGTACCACTCTACTCTGCTTTGGTTAGACCCCATCTTGAATACTGTGTCCAGTTCTGGGCACCCCAATTCAAGAAGGATATTGACAAGCTGGAGCAAGTCCAGAGGAGGGCGACCAAAATGGTGAGAGCCCTGGAAGACATGCCCTATGAGGATAGACTTAGAGAGCTGGGTATGTTTCGTCTGCAGAAGAGGAGGTTAAGAGGGGACATGATAGCCATGTTTAAATATTTGAAGGGATACCACGTAGAGGAAGGAGGGGGCTTGTTTTCTGCTGCTCCAGAGACCAGGACAAGGAGCAATGGATTCAAGCTGCAGGAAAGGAGATTCCACCTGAACCTCAGGAAGAACTTCCTGACAGTCAGGGCTGTCCAGCAATGGAATCTGCTGCCTCGGAGTGTAGTGGAGGCTCCTTCCTTGGAGGTTTTTAAGCAGAGGCTTGATGGCCATCTGTCGGGATTGATTTGAGGGTGTTCCTGCATGGCAGGAGGTTGGACTGGATGGCCTGTGTGGTCTCTTCCAACTCTACATTTCTATGATTCTATGATTCCCCTTTTAATTTCCTTAGTTGCTACAACTTTCAACAACTGGTTCCAGAGAACTGGTACAAACTGGCTGAATGACACCACTGATTATATTATGTAAAGCAACTGAAGCTAAAGTGGAGCAGTATGAGGGAAAACTGTTGCCATAGTCATGCCGTCATCCACAGTGTGGGTGGGAGAAAATTAGGCAGGGAAAAGTCATATAGTCTCAAAAAGCTTTCAAAAGTGTTCAGTATTTGACACTTTATCATGAACAGAATTTGTTGTAAACTTCTCAAAATGTCAACAGTATCTATGACAATGACACAAATGACATCCTTAATAGTATCTTTTTCTCCCCCCTCCCCCAGAATTTTTCACTGGACCAGGCACTAAGCATAGGGAACAAAAGAAACAGGGCCTATCAAACTGAAAAAAGGCAGAGCAGAAGTTAATCAATGTTGCTTTTCCAAGAAATCAGACTGGCTTAAGGTCAGATCACCAGAGCAATAACCCAAAGCAAGCATTTTGTATTATTATTAATGGCAGAGGAACCTACAGAATTTCATGTTGGCTCTCAATCGTTATTGATGCTCTGGGACCAAATATGTTGTTGCATCATTTTAAAAAAAAAGTTACATCATTTAAAAGAAATCAGCATTAGGCATTATTATAACAAAGATTCCAAAGACTATTATATGGCATCTGATACAGATTGGTAGATATTTCATTAGTCACTTTTGCCTAGTAGCTGCCACCTGCATATTAGCATAGTGGTTGATGTTGACCAAGCTCCAGGGCAGGAGAATGGATGCAAAACAAGTAGTGTTGGTAGTGGCATATATAATCAAGATTATTTTCCAAATAGCTGTCATGGACTAAAACTATTAATGCACATAAAACCTAAGAGCAAAATTGGCTCAGAGCAGAAACATAAATACATGTGCAAGAATATCAATGACAAAACAAACAAAATTTTAAAAAAATCTAGCAGCACAAAATGAGAAAATGACCAAATCATCAGTGTGATGGATATGCAATGAGATATGAATCTTTTTGAATAAATATGTCAAAAAGAACAAGTTTTTTTTTTAAAAAAATAATCTATTTGATAGAAGAAACAAAACAGGTTAGCAATAAATCAAATGAGATTAAAAGACTTCAGAAACTCAGAAAATGTAATGAATTAGGCAAAATACTTGCCTATTTTGTGGCACCTAATCTACCACTAAAGAGCCAGCAAGGTGTAGTGGTTTGACCACTGGACTATAACGTCGGAGACCCAGGTTTAATTCCTCGTTCAACCATGGAAATCTACTGGGTGACCTTGGGTGTGTCACATACTCTCAACCACAGAAAAATGTGTGATAGGTTTGTCATAGGGTCACCGTAAATCGGAAAGAACTTGAAGGCACACAACAACAAATCTATCACTGGCTACAGATTCCATAGAACTCATGTGTGTACTAGGTATGGTTCCTGCCTTTTGTGGATGCTTTTTTACTTATACAAATAGTCAATGTCATGGCACAGGAAGTCTTTAATTTTTTTGTTAAACTCTCTGCTGTGGTCCTGATCAGAATCCTAACACAACCAAATGCCTATATAAGAAAAAGTTCCCAGTAGTGTGACAAGAGCATCCCCCACAACTGGCTTCAAAATTTCCAAACATAAAATTGTATATCTCTAGTCTTAGAGTCTTTTTTTCTTTCAGTTCTTTAGGCCTGACAAGTTGTGCTGAAAATGAGAACAGAGCATTTTTATAGTTAGCTTCTTTCTCACAAATTTGCACCACATGTTAACATATATACTGACTTTTGATAGTATCGCATTTAAGAGAGTGCTAGAAGTATTGCAATCATCACAGAAGCTGGGAAGAGGCAGGTTTGCAAGGCAACATTTGACAGCTGCACCTGCACAGTATTCACTCTCAGTTTTGTGACCTCAAGGTGGATCAACTGAAGAACATCTGCTATACTTGCATACAATTACCGAATGCAATACCACTTACTGCTTGGAATAACACTGTGTAGTCTTTGCTAAATCTATACCAAACAATTTTCAAAAGACCTTTTCTGCTGGGACAGAACTGAAAGATGGCTCATTTGTATTCATCAAGTGATAGTTGATCCCTCTATGATTAAGAGCTGAATCTGCAGTTTCCACGGAAAACTATTGTGTCTCAGTTCACATAAGAGAATATTTATTCTCAGGCTGCTTCAGCTGCCTTGGGAATGGCACAGTGATCACTGAAGGGCACAGATAACTTCACTTCTACAAATAATTCCTGGATGTTGCACCTATTCACATAAACATGTTCACTATTCAATGCTGATGTTGTCGTTGTTGTTGGTCTTCAGATTGTTTCCAACTTATGATGACCTTAAGGTCATCCCATCATAGTTTTGTTGGGAAGACTACTTCCAAAGAGATTTGTCATTGCTTTCCTTGGAGGATGAAAGACTTCCCCAAGATGATCCAAGGGCTGAGGAGGGATTCAGAATCTGGTCTCCCAGAGCCCTCAACCAACTAAGGGCCTCTCCGCACTACACTGTTACAGTGCTATCATTCCACTTTCAACTTCCTATGGAATCCTGGAGTTTGCAGTTTAGGAAGGGGCATTTAGAATTCTCAGCCAGAGAGAGCTCTTTGGCCTCAGTAAACTACAAACCTCAGAATTCCACAGGAAGTTGAAAGTGGAATAATAGCACTGTAACAGTGTAGGGTGGAAATGGCCTAAGGACTCCAGTGCTAGGTGCTCCAGCTGCCCATCAAGCAAAACTACTCCCTCCCATGTGTAACGGTAACACTGTGTAGTTATAAATCATGTTAACTCCAGACATAAGACCATGCAAACCAAGCTTTAGGAGCACACACGGACACACAATTTAAAAAAAAAACAACTTTAAAAACAAGAAATCAAAGGAACTAATGGAGTTGAAGACCTTCCAACAGCCAAGGCATCTGCTAAACAAAAGCTTCACTTCCTTTGGTGGTGAAGTGTGGAGGGGCGGCATCTTGAGCATCCTGACTGTAGCAAACACATTGATTCAAAAGAGGGAAATAGCTGACAGTTTCTAGCAAACTTTCAAAATAAACAGGAAGTTCAGTGGAAAAAAAAGGCAAGCAACAGTGCAGGCGCATGCAGCCTATTTAGTTTGAAATAACTGGAAAACTCCAAAGCAAGAATGTGAATCTTCATGCTATTAACTTTGGACTGGATTTAATTACCACCACAATATATAAAGTGATGTGAAAAAAACCCAGGTTGTTGCTGTTATGCACCTCTGACTTATGGCAACTCTAAGGTGAACCTATCTGTGGTTTTCTTGGCAAGATTTGTTCAGAGGAGTTTTGCTTTTGCCTCCTCCTGAGGCTGTGAGAGTGTAATTTGCCCAAGGTCACCTAGTGGTTTTCCATGACCAAGTGGGTATTTGAACGCTGGTCTCCAGAGTTGTAGTCCAATGCTCAAACCACTTCACCACACTGGCTCTCGTGTAAACAACCAGGTAGTCCTATTACAAACAAAGACTTTACAGCTGCAATGTATATTATGCATATTTTGGTGTCAGTCCATTTGGCAAAGCCAGAAAGTGAGACCACCAGAGAATGTCAGGTGCTGCAAACTATATGCACAGAAAGGAGATAGGCAAGGAACATTCAGAGATGGTTTGCTAAAGAAAATCCTACAAAATTCATGGGATACAGGCCAACTGGAAGGCATATACTATGATAGTTACTGTCAGAAAGCATGCTTTCAGATTGCTGGAGGGGTTAGGAGCACTTTCACTAACACTGTCTGTAGAAAAGGCTGTGACCTTTTCTTTCAAACTCACACCAGGCAATTGTCATGCATGCCTTCATGGCCTCAAGGGCAGAAATGCAGGGCTGTCATTGACTGTTTAAAAGCCGAAGCTGATGATAAATGTGGTGGCCTTCTAAACTGGGGAGGTTGCTGTGAACACGCAATATTGGTCTCCAAAGTCCACACTGGCTTCCTTTAGCCTTCCAGGCACAATTCAGATCCTTGTTTTGACCTCTAAAGTCTTTTGACCTAAACAACAAGAGAACATATGGAGGAATTTTTGATGGCTGATCTATTAATTGTAGAATTATTTCCTCAAACACATGATAAACTATCTTCTGAATGTACAAGATTTTAGATTAATACTCTCCAAAGGAGATTTTAATTAGATTCTGCGATCTCATTCAGGGGTCCAAGAAGCTGCTATCCATTATAATAAATATAAAATGCAGTAGATCCTAATGAATCTAATCAGTAAGAGACCACCCTTATACCATATCAAACTTGACTCTTGCTGCTAACTGTGAAGTCAGCTTCAGTTTATGGCAGCCCTACAAATGAGACCTCCAAGACAGCTGGTTATTAATAGTCCTTCTAAGTTCTTATAAATTTAGGGCCATGACTTCCTTGATTAAGTCAATCCACCTGTAATGTGGTTCTCTTCTCCCTTCTACTGCCTTCAACTTTATAAAGCATCATCATCTTTTCTAATGAGTCACATCACCTCAAGATATGTCCAAAGTATGGTAGTATGTACAGTTTGACCCTAAATAGTAACATTACTATTTTTATGTTCCCTATAAATGAAGAACAAGTTGCAGGGCAATCTGGTGTAGTGGTTTGAGCATTATACTAGGACTCTGCAAGACCACTGTTCAAATCCACAGCCAGCCATGGAAACCCATGGAGAAGTTATATTTTCTAAGTCTAAGAGGAAGGCAATTGCAAACCTTATCTGAATAAATCTTGATGAGAAAACCCCATGACAGGGATGCTGTGGTCAGAGTTGATCTGAAGCCACGTTACAGCAACAACAAAAACAACAACGATATTAATTACCCACCCCAGCTCATTGGCAAGGACAGCTAATCCATATACATCCAGCTATAATTTATTTATAAAAATCTATATTATCAACACAATAATGATATTTATATACACTTGGGTTAAACACTATAAAATATTTTTAAACTTCACAATGAATTAACAAGTACAAGATTAAACAAAAACAAAGTCACACTGAACACAGATCTACTACCAGTATGTATGACAACATATTTGCAAGTTAACCCATTTGCAAGTTGCTGTTTTTATAGAAAAACATGGAGTGTGTCATCTTTGTTTTTATGAAAAATGGAGTATCAGGATAAGAACAAAAAACCCCTAACAGTCTATCTGTATTTATTCCAAAAAAACCAAAAATATAGCTTCTTAACACCTCAAATCCTCTAAAATTTATATTGATTAATAAATTAACAGAAACAATGCCCCTTTTTGTACAGAACATTATGTCTATCCCACAGGCCTTTCAAGCCACTTGGTTTCTTGACAGAATCAGTGTAATATTCCAAATAAGGACTCACCCAGTGTGTCTTTCAGATTCTTAACCAAAGAACCCTTCTTCAAGCTGTTCTTTCTCTCGACATAATTTGATGGCACATATCCTGTTTTGTTGGCTGCATTTCTTACCCTCCACCATGTTTTGGAATCATCTAGCAGCCAGAGGCGCTCGTTCTTCTTTATGTCAAGTTCTTGGTCCTGTTGTGCAGTGTAATCCCACTTTGCTATAACAATAACTTCTTCTGTCATCTTTCATGGAGTCCCTCTGTCATAAAACAAACACATTCATTGAAACGCTGCATGTGTTCGTCTATCATGCTTTCAACATTAATGCTTGAAAACATAAAAGAAGCTTTAAATGGTTAGAACTTGGTGGCAAATAACAGCAAAGTCATTTTATTTTTGATTTGGCATTAAATCACAATGACTCCAGTAATGTGTTCAAACCAGCATGACCTGCTGTTAACAACAATGGGAGGATGTGGCACTGTCTATGCATCCTATTATCTGCTGCCCATCATTTCATTTCAGGATTCCATTTCCAAGTTTCTTTATGAAAAATCTTGTTCTTTACAAAGGAGGCAGAAACCTTTCCATCCTCTGTCAGGTTCAAAATCTTGCACTGTCCATCTTCCCAACCACTGTCACATTGCTCCCACTTCTCATTTATGGGAGCTCTCTCCACTCCTCAAACATTTACTTTGAACCACAGAGCTAATGAATATACTGAGTTTGTTTTTCTGCTACTCTTAAACTTCTGTCTTTTAGCAGAAATTTCACAGTTTTGTATCAAAGTTCACTATCACACTGTGTCAAATGGTTAAGTTTCATGTCACAAGCAAAAGAACTGCCATTTTTATGTAATCTAAAACCAAGACAACTGGACACAAAATGAAAGGAAACACAATAGGAATGCTAAAAAACGGTCATGAAAAGCTCCATATTTAGGAGGTTACACATTTTACTGGAATTCCCATATTGCTGTTCTTAAATTCTAAACCCAAGTCATGAATGCGACTAAAATATTTTGATAAAGTTTCACAGTACTTTACAGAACACTGTGCCTATTTTTTAACAGTTCTTTACCATCTTACCACTGCTGAAATCACTCTCATTGTCATGCATTAGTAAATTTCACTCATATTACGTTACTTATTTTTCTCTTAACACAATACACAGAACTAAAGGGATGCAAGAGTACCACCCTAACTTAGAAGTATGGGGTGTGGCTCTCAGTTTTGTTTGTTTTGCATCTACCATAGAACAAATAGCTGCAACAGCAGTATAGAATGCCATGTGGGAATCTCCACACCATTCCACACACAACTGTTTTACTTTCATCAGCCTCAAACATGGAGTACACAGGATCAGCAACTGACTATAATATTTCTGCAGGACACTTTCAGACCTACTAAAAGCCAAATTCAAGCTAAGGCTTTCTACACTTGATAATGACAAGTCAACAATACTCTACTTTTCTTCTGAAGAGTGAGAGATAAATACATGGGTTTCTGGTACAATACAATATTTACAAGGGAAGAATGCCTTGCTCTCTGAGACTACATTCCTTTGAAATCTTCTAGAAAAAAACCAGCAATGCAAATGGTATATATACTGCAGAGTTTCCAACTGCTTTTTCGACATCAATGAGATACTGAGATTCAAAGCAAAAAGTACTTTCCATTGCCAGAAGAGCAATGTTTCAAGAGGGGTGAAACAAGAGGCAGGTAAAGCTAAAGAGTACTGCGGGAGTAAGAATTTCATTGGAAATTAGAATGTGACATATTGTTATTGAACTATAAAGGAATATCCCATACACAAACACTGTGAAATATCATGCTGGTTTACTAGGAAAGAGACCCAAAAGCAACTCCAGTTGGTTTCACTAGCACCAACTATATCAGTGGTTCCCAAACTTTGGTCCTCCAGATGTTTTAGACTGCAGCTTCCAGAATTCCTGACTATTGGCCAGGTTGTCTGGGACTTCTGAGAGGTGATGTGCAGAACACCTGGAGGAACAAAGCTGGGGAACCACTGAACTACACCATCAAAGAGGTGACCTTTTTTAAAAAAATAATAATAAACAATAACCTTCCACTACCAATTATTATATTTTGCTTGTGGGGCATTTCAATACAACCCTACTCTTCTAGGCTGCACTGCCCAACATAGCCCTGAGAACAAATCTGCTTCTGTATAGTCACCCTTTCCTTGGTTTTCAATATACGATCAATAAGACAACTTCTTCAAATGAAGAAATGGATTGTGGTACTGCAAATAAACAGCTCCTCCAGTTTTCAGAATGTGTCTCCATTAGAATTATGCAACAGCAAAGAACAATTTCTGAACAAACCTCAACATACTTCAATTACAAAACAGGCTACAGGTCAATAACGAGATCTAGCCACAGGCCGATTACAGCTGAGCCTGCTCTGGATCCTCTTATTGTCAATACACATTTAGATTAATTTAAATTATTCTGAGCAGGGGCAGCTGAAATTGTCCATTATCAAGGACTGCAGTGTCAGCATGAAAAGCCAGCAGATTATCATCAGTAAGGGTAATTTGGGACATGACCAACACAACACTTATCATGCAACCAAATAACTTTCAGGGTAGCCAGCAATTAAGTTGAAACCTAAGAAAGAAAACACTCTTGCCTCAATGTCATGCAAGATCTTGTAAGCAGGGTGAGCTCTGACTGGTACTTGGATGGAAGACAACCAATTAATACAGGCGCTATAGGCTCTATTTCAGAGGAAGGAACTTGCAAAACCACCTCTGAGTATTCCTTGCCTAAGAAAACCTTTATGAAGTTTGTGGAGTTGCCGTAAGTTGACAGGTGACTTGAAGGCGCACACACACACTTACAATTTAACAAGGCAATCTTAGTACAACCAGAATTTCTCAAATTCCGGACAGCTTTAGGAGCCATTAGCAGAACTGGGATAGGGATCTTGTCTTCAATATCATGCTATGCTTTGGATCTGTTCAGGGTGCAAGCTCCCTGAAGGTGTGAACTGAGACAAAAGTTATGATGCCCATAGTCTGGATCAAGCACAACTGCAGGCAAAAATCCTTCTGCTGTGTTTTCTTTTGTTTTTACCAAAGATCATCATTTCAGCAACTAAATAGTACGGAAAGGGTAGAGGACTGTTCCACAATGATGGCACCTCCATGTTTTGTTATTTACAAGGTGACTAGGGTTAGGTTCCATGAGCCTCCAACACTGGAAAAGGCCTTCAGATACTAATTACTGCTAGTACACAAAAATAAATCTATCTATCTATCTATCTATCTATCTATCTATCTATCTATCTATCTATCTATCTATCTATCTATCTATCTATTTTGCTGTTAATTTCCACACTCAACTGACAGCATGACCTGGGGCCGACTTAACTGCTAGCTCAGCTTAACACACTTGGAAACCTGCCTCAAGAATGGATGTTCCAGAAACACATTCTCATCCTACCTGGGACAAGCTCTCCCCTCAACTGTGCTTCACTAGGATGTCAGCAATGGTATTACCTACGCTTAAGGCTTACCAGGGTTTCCCCAACATCCCACTGTGAGATGAAGAATCTGTAGTACAGCAAGACTGCATGAGAGAGTTAGCAAACTTATACAACCTAATTTCAGCATCAATTAAGCCAGGATGGGCAGACCTCATGCTTGCTTTTTATTAGAACCCTGAGATCCACCATCTTGAACCTTGGTACAAACAATGTACATTTACAATTAAAGAATTCTGAACCCAGGAATTTCAGCATCAGAATTCAATGACGCTTACTATCATACAGAAAAATCTACTGTATATACTCATGTGTAAGTCTAAAAATTTCAGTCAAAAAATTGACCCCAAAAATCTGGGTTGACTTTGGGTCAATGTAAGTATTGTATCTTAGTAACAAAAAAGGAACCATCCCTTGTCTGAGTGGTGAAAGGTGAGAGAGCTTAGTCCATCCCAGGAGAACCCAGAAGGAGCACTGACCTCCCTCGCTTTCTTTGCTGCAGTGACGCTTCTGGCTTTTTTGAATGGTGGGAAAATGGTGCTTCTCCTTAAAGGAGTACCAAGAGAGGAGAGAGGATCAGTGCTACGTGTGAAAATGTCAGTGGCTGGGGCACCTGGGCCCCTGAGGTGGTGCTGGCACCTTCCCCTCTCTGAGGAATGGTCCTCGACTTATCCACAAGTCATATCAAAATTCGTAATTTTGGCCCCCAATCCTGCCCTCAACTTATACATGACACCAGCTTACACTCAAGTATAAACAATACTTCTTGACAGTTAATAAGCACTTTCCTCACTTCCACAATATAATTTAGGGTTAGAGGGGAACAATTTTGTTTCTGCTATTTTAAGACATGGCAGTCAGAAATCCTTTTCAACCTAATGTAAATAACTCAAACGTGCACCAATGGACCTCAGTTTAAGTCACACATGATAGAGGTATAGTTTTCTTTTTTCACACTTACTCCTGAACGCCTCTCTTTGGTACCTAAATTTTTATCCTTCGAGTAGAGACAGGACAGTAGGAAGATGTATACACACTTGGCTTATGCGCTTAATCCAGGTTACAAATATTTAGCGTATCTCACTCTACTATAGATACGTAGTAACATGTAAAGTGGACATTTTATTTGCTCTATCTTTGTATAAATGCATACAGATTCCTTTCTGTAATTACAAAACGTGCCTCTAACAAAGTTGACAGAAGACAATCCTGATATAAACAAATTTTATCTGTTGCAATTCACTATTGCATGTTATAACCAGATACCATTCCAAGACTGTGAGCTAAATCCAATTTTAATCTCAAGTACAGCAGACCCATTTAAATTAAAAAGAATGTCAAAAGGCCTAATTATACACCCACCCACACCCACCCACACACACACATATGCATACATATATATTTTTATATGTATATCAATAGGTCTACTCTACTTGGAACTACACATGAATTTAGCCCTAACCTTTTGAGCAAGTGTACCACCCATTTTACAGAAATATACTAAGATAAACCATGTCAAATATCCATATCTTGTTCATTGTTTTGCTGCAATGCATATGTGAGTGCTTACATCTACAGTATTTTTAATGTCAATTTTAGCCAACACCTGCTCCTTCTAAGTGTGCACTGTATCTGATAAAAAAAAATACCAACAACACAGACACTCCAAAGAACTTGCGTATCCTTTGCTGCACAGACCTGCCTACAGGAAACCTCAAAGTCAGCTTACCGCTGCAGCAACAAAAAAAAATCTGCCGCTCCCTCAGAAGAGGAAAAATCTGTTGCACGCACCACTAATAGTACATCAATTTTGTACACACACATTTTATTAGCATGTTCCTTAAAAAGCACTGTGAAATGTACTCAGAGAATCACACTGCTAACTCTTAAATGAGGTTATTTTGCATGGATGAAAAAGATTACTAGTCTCCATTTCTACCCTTTATCTACCGATCCCCAAAGCAAACAAATGTGCAAAGAGGAAAAGAAAGATCTGGAAGCAGTATTTTGTCAGTCTTTTGCCCTATTTCAACTGAAATTCCACACAGATACTCACATACATTGCAAAAGTCCGCAGCCTTTCTTTGGCCCAAACATTGAGTCTGAACCCATGAACTGCAGGCCAACAGCGAGTACAGTAGTTAGCCAACACTCTAAAACTATGCTTCTTCAGCTGTCTGATGTGGCAGATTTTGCCAGGGACTGGTATCATACCACTACTGTTTCTTTCTTTCCTGGAAACTTTCCATGACCAGCAGCTACCACTTTTGAGTAGCAATGACAATCTAATACATGAAAGTCAAAGTGTGTCTGTTTGTCCGTGTCAGGTGAGAAGACCCATATGACTGGCTGCCTGTGAAGATTCTATGGAATCCTGAGGTTTGCAGTCTAGGGAGGGGGCTTTAGAATTCTCAGCCAGAGAGCTCTTGGGTCTGGCTGGTTGCTATGGAAATGAGACCTAGCAGCAAGGGGGAGGGCAGTGTATTCCCTCAGAAATCCAACCTCTGCGTGTTAATAACTCTGAATACAGATTGGATTGGGGAATATGGGGGGAAGCAGTGAACTGTGTCTATCTTGACTAGGCCGGCCGGTTGCTATGGAGACGAGGCCTAGTACCAAGGAACAGAGCAGTGTATTTCCCTCAGGAACCCAACCTCTGTGTGTTAATAACATAATGTATGTTAATAACATAACATAATGGATTGGGGAATATGAGGAAAAGTTACAGGTGCTGGACAAGACAGTTTGGGGAATTAGAGACACAGGATCTCAAATCTTTCTAACAAGTATTACCTATGAGAAAATAAAATCCGAGGCAATGCTGAGGATACACACTAGTGCTCTATAAAACAGGTCTGCTGGAGGTTGAAGAAAAAGCAATGTATGTTTTGTCCAGATGACAAAAACAAAAAACAAAAAAACCTCAAAACAAGCAACATGGATTTCCCATCCCCACCCCATTTTTTACACAATCCAAAACTGCATGATCCCTCCCTCCTGCCACCCTCAGCCCATTACATGCCAAAGAAACTTGCTGTCCCAAAAGCATTATCCTAGTGCTCCATCCATGGCACTTCTTGCACATCCCAAGTCAATCAAATTGCCCAGTAAACTGATCCTTCTAGTGTGGCACCAATATATCCAGCTGCCTTAAGACAGCGTTCTGCTACAGAAGAGTAACTGCAGTAGAATTCTGCAGTAAATCCACATGTAAATCCCACAAGAGCAGACCTACTGAATCACCGGAACTCACGTCAGAATTGACGCTACTAAATGGATCTATTCTAGACAGAATTAACTACAGTGGGCCCTCAGTATCTGCTGGGGTTCAGTTCCAGGAAACCCCACTAATACAAAAATCTGTGGATGCTCCAGACTCATTATATACAATGTTGTAGTAAAATGCTGTGCCTTATATAAGATGGGAAACAGCTCAAACACGTGCTGCAGAGAGCCTGAGGATCTGTGAAATGGCAGGAGTCTACAGCAGGGTATACTTACACATCAATATAGTGCTTGGCTTGTAGGTTTGCTTTTTGGATTTTTTAAAAAAATATTTTTGGTTTGTTGATTCTGTGGATGCAGAACCTGTGGAAATGAAAGGCTGACAGTATTGGATTTAAAGCTTTGCAAATTGTAATGTTTCCTCCTTTGTTTTCTTCTAGTTTTTAAAATGAAATTGTAATTTTTTTAACACTCAGAGGTACCTGCCTATTTCTCTGTCCTGCCTGTATTACTATTTCTCCTCCCATCTCTTTATTCTGTTGGCCTCCCATTCTGAGGCCATCCAGGAGACAAAAGATGAACCATGCACATCTTTAAAAGGCTAATACTACAAAAGCTACACACACAGTTTCCAGGTTCACCCAAGTTCTAAGGCTATCTGAACAATAAGAAATCAACAAGCCAAGAAAACAGCTTTGAAAGAGCTGTAGTGCTGCCAAATTTGTATACTCTTCTACTACCTGCATTACAAATGGAGATAGCAGGCTGGAAACATCTAAAGATGATCAGTGAAGTCCTAAACTACAAGGTTGCTGTATTTTTTTAATCAAAAGTCGGAATACACTAGATGATTAGCCAGATATATCTAGCCAAATTATCACAGCTGTGGGGTAAAACACCGCTGATAAACATCAAACTTCTAAAAAGACTACAACTGTAAAATCTTAATATCCGGTTATGTTCTCAGACAGATTACAAAGAAAATCCTCCAAACATGCACCTTTACTTCTTCTGGAGAAACAAAGCCATTTTAAAAAAAACAGAGTGGTTCCCATAAATTTATGTGAATCACAAAAAAGATATGCTTATCTAAGAATTACCCATCCTCAATAGAAAATTTAATGAAGATATCATCAGTTGAATAAATGTATATTAATTTTATTGATGCTGATATTATTCCAAGAGAAACCTAGAACAATAAAAAAAAGACAAAGCTATTATTTCTCCCCAATGATAATATTGATAATCCAATTTCACTGAAAACTCTACACTTTGCAAGAAGATTTTGAATATTTTATTTTAGAATGGTAACGAAAATGTTTAAGGTGAGATGTTCACATGTTTACTCTCCCCAAAATTACTGCTAAAAACTATGTAACAAAAATAGTTTTATGTATGACTATGTACACCTAAGATCATTACAGTTCCTGGTCTCACTTTCCTTTTCTCAGTTCTTTTTGCATTCTTTTTAGGGAATAAGTGCAATATGGTCACTTGATGCCGTGGAACACTAGAGGACACAAAATAATTTTATTTGTTTTACTAATGCTGACAGGGTTTTTTCTCCTCAATTTTTTTCCCTGCTCCGAATTATCTTGAAAAATCAAAGCAGTTTCTTATACTTCAGATGTTCCTTACAGTTTAGGATCCTGTAGCTCCATTTGCAAAGAAAAAAATGCAGACGCTAGAAAAATCAATTAAATTATTGCACAGTTAATAATAAAATAAATGTAACCATTATGATCTAAATAAAGTGTACTTTTATACACCAAACATGATAATTTGATACAATCAGCCCTACACTTTTATGGGGATTAGGGGTACAAGACCCCAAGTAGAAAAAATATGAATAAAAATAAAAAAACTCTGAACACTTTTTTTTAAATCTGGGAATACTTCTCTAGGAATCTCTAGCCCAATTCTATGGTCCCTTTTGGGCAGAAGTGGGCCACAGAGCCGTGCTGGAGGACCTAGCAATGCCTAGAGAAATGTCTCTCTAGGAATCTAGGATTCCTAGAGAAAATATTTTTCCCCATGGCAGGGGCAAATAAGTAATTTTTTAAAAAAGTAATTAAGTTAAGTAAAATAACCTGTGAACAATCAATTTGCAAATGCTGATTCCAGGAAAGTGGAGGGCTGACTGTACCTATGTTATCCTTCTAAAGCAGGAGTGAGTAACTTCAGGAGTGGCACTGGGGGCCGCAGTTTTGATTTATGGAAGAGCCTGAGAGCCACATCTATATATGTATGTATCTATCTATCTATCAAAAATTAATTGATTAGTCTTTGTTTTTCCTATTCGCTTTTTAATGTTCTAATGTATTTATATAGACAAATACATCAAAGCTATTTTCATATTTAACTATATGGTATTTTATTCATTTCTTACACTAAATATTTTTGCTGACTGAATGCAATGGAGTATCAGAAAACAGAGAAGGAGAGAAGCTTGCAGACTGTTTACAAGCAAGCTGAGGGAGCAAAGGAGACACAAGTGGAGACCAGGAAGTGGGGGGGGGATTTGCAAAGAAAAATGGCAGAGAGACTGGGACAGGATAAAAAAAGGTAGAAATGAGAAGCAGAGAAAGAAAGAAGCTTCCAAAGAGGTTTAGAGAGAAATGCATGCAAACAGAAAGAAATGCAGAAGATGGGAGGAGCAGAAGGGAAGGTGCTTGCAGAGAGGTTGCCAGGGAGGCAGATGCAAACATAGGAAGAAGCAAAGAGATAAGGAAGTATACTAGGGATCACAAGATAAACAGAGGGAAAAATAAAAGGCAAGGGAAAGGAAGGGGTGGAAAGGCACAGACACAGCAGACAAACCTGGAGAGGGGGGATAGAAAGAGAAAGCAGGACTTTTGACTCTTGATTCTGCTTCTGCTGGTTTGTTTTGTGGCATGCTGTGGCAAGTTGTAGCAAGCAGTACTAGTGCTGCCTGGGCTCTGGGGCCTCTCTACTTTTCCAGGGGAGGGTTGGGGTGCCACATTAATGGATCAGTGGGGCCCTTTGCAGCCTTTAGCGGGCATATTGCCCATCAGTTTTCTAAAGTGATGAAATGCCTTTCAATCTATAAAAGGTGCTATTATTTTTTTCTGTGCACATTTTTTGTGTGTATATTTGCTGACATAGCAAATGGGCACAAAAGAAACCTGCTGCAGAAGTCTTCACAGTCCTCTGAAGCAAGTGTCAAGGTTCATAGGGGACAACAGGAAGAAGAGCACATCCCCAATTCTAGTGGAGTGGCAAGACAGAGCAGGAGACTTTGGCCCCAGATCCTGGTCAGTATTTTATAACTTTTATCCTTCAGAACAATTGATGGGATATTCTCACCTGCATCCAAGTCAGGCAATGAAGTTAAACAGCTGATAAGAAATAAAATAAAACAGCACAAGTTTAATCCCTTGTCAAATGCTGAACTAAACTAAAAGAACTGTCTTCAGTTCTCTGCACAGAAAGGGAGATTTACACCATTTTGACCATGAAAACCAGGGCTTCTATGTACTCATCATTTCTCCCACTGTTTCTGTTCTGTGCCTTCAAGTCACTTCCCACTTGTGGTCACTCTAAGGAGAACCTGTCACAGGCTTTTCTTGGAAAGATTTGTTCAGAGTGGATTGCCTTTGCCTTCCTCTAGGGCTGTGACTCGCCCAAAGTTACCCAGTGTGTTCCCATGGTTGAGCAGGGGATTCAAACCCTAGTCCCCAGAGTAACAGTCCAATGCTCAAAACAGTACACAATGCTGGCTCTCAATTTCTCCCATACTGCAGCAATTTCCAAGCAGGTAAACACACTTGCCTAGAGTGTGCATAGTTAAGGGACTAATCACAACATATACATATCAGCTGGAAAGCTGCTGATCTAATTATCATCTTTAGGTCACTGTTAACCTGGTCTTAAAGATTGTAACAGGTAAAGAAAAGGAGGTTCAGATCTAGAGAAGCTCTCAATATCATAAATAGAACCCAAATTAAACTTTTTTTTTAAAAAAGAAGTGGTCTTCATTTCCTCAAACTTTCTTCAATATAAACAGGATTTGAGTCCCTGCAAAATTAAACAGAGAGAGACATGTCCTGTTGAATTTTTCTACACATCTAAAACAAACTGAGGTACTCATCTGTTCTCATCAAGAGAGAGTCCTTCCCAGCCTACACCAGGACTGGAGAAACTGGTAACTACCTAACTCAATAAGTCACCTTGATGCTCAGCTGTATTCTTCATTTAGCAGTTTCCTCCCGAGTTTTTCTCCAGCTCAGAACGTTAAAGCATCTGACTATAAAAATGTGCTGTGAGTGTTCACCCAGCCAGGTTCCCCGAAGATAATTGTTCTGTCACCATGGGCAAAAACTAACCCTCTGAAATTGATGGAGACAATCTGAAACTTAGTGAACAGACTTATAGTTTATAAGATAACTACTTGTAGCATCTAGTACTGCTTGGCAGAATCACTAACCATTGTTAATGACAGCTCAGGTTCAACAGCACTGAAGCATGACTGCCTGCCTCCTTTGGATGCTCAAACCTTACTTATACAGGAAGCCCCCACATTTTCTCACCCTGTTATCTGACAACTCGCTCTTTTGACACTTCCAGACTAAGAACAAGTTCAATTATTTCAATAGGGGTTTCCGCTCTTTCATCATTTCTTCTTGACTATCAAGGCTTACTTGGAACTGCTTGCATATGTGCTCTGCTTACAAAGCAAGTTGAGAAACTTTGCAAGCAGCACGTGTGGGGTCAATCCCAAGTGAGCCTCCATTTAAGTCCTTCATGCTCCCTACAGTACAATACTTTGGATCCACTTTTCAACCAGTTCTGTTTTCTAACAGTGCTTCAGCCCCTAACCTGTCAGGTAGGTGGGGGAATCCTGAGGGAGCATGCCTCTCCAAATCAGCTGCCAAACACACTCTGTTGCTGTTCTTTCATTCATATTACTCTGTATAAATAAAAAAAATAACTTTCTATGCCTTTCTAAAGTCAGACCATACCAAAGATATCCTCCAAATTTGGTCAGAATTTATCCAGGTGTTTTCACATTAATGTCATATCAGACAGAAATTCAATTTTATTTATATAAATACTGATGTTGTATGAATGAAGAAAGTGATCCAGTTTCTCTCAATTTCAAGTTCAGAAATGGCAAAAATCCAACAGTGCATGGCAAACATAGCACAATTATCTTCATACTCTCCCAGTTTAAGAAATTGAAAGCTTGGGACCTTGTGTCATGAGCATAAGCTTGAACTGCTGTACAAAGCCCTTCAGAAAATCAGATTCCCAACTTGCAAACACACCTGCATTAAGTAACACCAAGAGGATTCCTTACTGGATCTTTCTCTAAATGATTCAGCACTACCGAACCAACAGACGAGGAAGATCTCTTGCTGAAGCATTTGTTACTTATTTATATGTTTATTAAAGTGTTAATGTCCCAACCTCTATCATAATACCTCTGAGAAGTTTAAAATAAAGATTTGTTTGATGATCTCCACCACAACAACCAACCTTATGAACAGACATCCACTGTGGTGGGTATTACATTTTATCTTTTCTACTACTTTTTATTGTTGTTTCAGAAGATCCTACTAGTTGTACCAGAATCATTTTTAACAAGATTCTTCAGGTTCCTTATTTCTTTATTTGATTTATATCCTGCCTTTTCCCCAATATGGGACTTCAAAGCGGATTACAACGCAAGTTAAAACAAAATACCTAAAACAATATGTGATACAAAACTTTAAAAACAATTAAACAGTCCAATTAAAAAGCTATGTTCAAGACATTAATTTAAAAAAACACGTAAGGCATATACTACATATAAAAAAAAACTGTTGCACATCCTTCTACCCTAAACCATTAAAGGCTGAGGGCCCAATGAAACAGAATGCCTATGCCACCCATCTCTATGAGTCTGTAAGACCTTCTAGTGTCAAACTCATTCTATTCCTAGTCTATTCTGTGCAAAGCACTGAAGAAGTTTATTGGGGGAGGCAGGATCCAACTGTGACACTCCATTCACAGAAGTATGGTAAGTGTGTGCGTGGGGGGGGGGAATCCATTTCTAGCAGTAATATGGTTACTAACATTATCTCAAGTTTTAAAAAGGAAAGTGGCAGGAAGATTCAGTTAATCTTAGTTGTATCAAAAATCTATATGCTCAGACCTACTGCTAAATGTCAAGAAGCTTTGAAGATGAGCAACTGCTAGAATTAGATTGCCTCTCCCAAGCAGCACAAAATTGTACCGCTAAGAGTTTTGTTTCTGCAGAAAAATAACCCAACCTGCTCTGACCTTTAAGAGGGAAAAAGGCTAAAGCTGCCAATGGCTCTCTAACATGAAAGTATACTGAATAGGTCTGCTACAAAAAGGCCACTGCTAGAAAGTGTAGTATTAAGAGAATCAGGGATCACACAGACTTTCTCAAACAAAGAAATGAAATGGGTGTTGGGGTGGGAAAGAATGGGGATGGAAGGGAAAGCAGAAGAGCAATTTCCATGTTTATGTATGTTTGAAATAAACAGACCTCTAATTGCCTGCCAGAAGTCCACCTCTGGAAATACAGGGCAAAACTATCCAACTATCTATGTGCAACCAAAACTATATAAATGATCAAACCAGGGCTACCTAGGAAGCATTTCTAGCTGTACAAACAGCAGTTTCCACAACAGAAAACAGCAACAGAAAGAAAAATACACCTGTTCTGTGTGTGCCTAGGTTTGCAAAACAGCTGTTCATATGCAGAAGGGTGAGTAAGGGTATCTATCTAAAAATGGAAGCTGCAAGAAAAACACTTGCTATCAAAGGTGTGGGCAGAATCCAGCATGAGCTCTGCAAAGCAAACACCTCAAGATATTGTTACTTGCATCAGATATAATCTATATATCCATCCATCCAACTGGTAGCAGTAAAGGAGCAGTACTATAGTATGCAGAATGCATCAAAAATGTGAACTTGTGGAAGAATAGGGAAGGGAAGGGAACTATTCTGGGTAACATCAGGAAAACTGAAGAATGAATAAGTCCATTCTTGAATTTACCAGGCAAATACAGCAAAGACAAAGAAAAATTATACAACAGATATCTACAGCCCTTTGGCATGAGGGATGGAAGAGATGAACTGGGAAGTAAAGAGGAAACTTCTTGGATGAGTACTGAAGGAGGAAGGTAATCATTTAGAATATTAGAAAGAAAAATTTACCTTTCAGTTCTGCAGCTCAAATGTAACTGAGGAGTCCTCAGGACAGAAATTATCTTCTTCCTAGGTGTGTAACACTATAAACTCTAGGATTAGCTGATTCCATGCAAATGATCAAGACATCACCATTCACAGAGCTCTTTTTTTGTTTTTATTCCAATGTTCAAGCATACCTTTCTCCCTACTCTTTATGTTCAAAAGGTAAACAAATGTTTTACCATTTGTTTTTGTTTGTTTTTATCACCACCTCAAATGCCAGGTACCACAGCCATGAGGTCACAGAGGACTTTTCCCAGCTAGATCACAACCAAAGAACAAGTACCACAAGCTGACTATTTCAGATTCCTTCCTCCTTCAGTCCAATTCCTCAATCACCCCACCCAGGACCACTTGAGGAGAAACATGTCCAATTTCAGTGGAAAATCAGAACTCTCTTTCCTTAATCCATTCAAATTCAGCTTTTAGACCTTGCTCATTCTGATAAACTTGTGCACACAGAAAGGAAGACTTGAGGATTCCATACAAACTAAATTTCAAGGCAGAATTTTTTTAAAAGGGCACAGTCTGATTCTACTTGTAGAACATATTCTCCAAAGAAGCCAGAAGAAGTATGTGGTCCTTCTCATGCCAAAGCAGGTATTACTTGAAGTGGCCTTAGTAAAATGTAGTTTGTTGCTTATTTTCACAGTAATTTGGGGATTTCTAAAACATTTTTGAAATGGATAAAAACTTTAAATTCAGCACTAAGAACCCAGCTTTTCACCTATGGCTTTTTCTTATCCCTTTTTCTACACTGAAATGGGTTAGAAGGCTGGAATGTCTACTATCTCCTTTAATACTCAATTTGTGCTTGGAACTCTTAGCATGTGCTATTAGACAAAATCTCAAGATGAATGGATTTGAGCAAGTCAGTTTAGAATTTAAAACACTGTTGACACAGGTGATCTTTTTGTTCTTCATTTCTAAGCTCCAGAAGTCTATCCCCATATTGATAATTCTGAGTATTCAATTAACTGGTCCAAGTCAGAAATACTGTAATGAGAGACAAAATGGACTCTAACATATTTCAAGCACAGAAGTTTTGATACTGCCCAAATGTTGTTATTTATTTGAGTACAATTATCCCTAGGGACTTATCTCAGATGATTAATCTTAATATAATTAAGATGATATAAGATACTGCACAAGATTTAAAGAGATTAGTGGGCTTAAAGATGACTCTGAGGGGTAAGCCCTCAGTATCCTCTAGGGTTTGGTCCCAGGACCCCTCCCAGATGATCAAGTCCCATTATATACAATGGTGTAATAAAATAGTGTCCCTTATATCAAATGGCAAAACAAAAGTTTGCTTTTTGGATTTTTTTTTTTAGGTGGGGTGGGGCAGGGAATATTTTCAAGCTGTAGTTGGTTGAATCTGTGGATATGGAGGTCCGACTGTACAATTAAAATGAGTATTGTACCTAGAATTATTTAGGATATTCATGGACTTGTTCTACTTATATCTTGCAAGTATCTTCAAAAACTAAGGGCATTGTTTAGGAAATGGGGAGGGGCTCATCTCTTCCCTAGAATTTCAGTGAAAAGGATGCAAATTCTTATCACAGAGGGAAGGTTTGGCTTTCCAGATTTTCTTACATACCATTGAGCATATCTGTTAACTTGCACTAGTTTTTGGCACATCCACTTAAAGTAACAGTCCACCCTAGTCAGCCTTGGAGTCTTCATTCTGACACCACTATTCAAAGGGACAGTACTTGGTTCTCATTTTACAAAAAAAGGGCAGTTTTGCCAAAAATTTCAGCAGTTAGAATGAACTATCGTGGCAAACAGCAATTTGACCCATATATTCATGCCAGTTTGACTTTATGGGGCAAGCCAGATTTAAAAATTGGTAAGAAATCATTCTTATGGAAGGTATGAGCCAGCAATGAGATTGTTACATTAGATCAGATACTTAGTGTTCATGATGAGTTTTTGCCCTTTTCAATTTTACAAGAGCAGTTTAAACTATCTTTATAAGCTACCTGGCAATATCTACATCTAAGACATTTGTTACAATCCAGATTTTGCCCTGCAGCTTTAGATGTATTTGAGGTTCCCTTAATATCACAGACATTAATTGAGGCCAACCAAGTATCCAAACCAACAATCAATATAAATTTCTGTTATCTATAAATAAATATGGCATGAGAGATTTACAGCAAGAATAGAGCAGAGAATTAGAATATCCATTTATGACTAACCCATGGTAATCACTTTTAACATCTGTAACTAGTATGGCTATAGAACTCTATGACTTATACAGCAGAAATTGGCTTTCAGGTATATTGTTTGCCACATTTATTCAACAAAGGGCTTTCTAAATCAGCAGATTGTGGGAGATGCAGTACTGCTAATACTTCCTTAATACATATATTTTGGAGTTGTCTCATAGTAGCTACATTTTGGCAGGAAGTAATCACGCAAATAAATCTGATTTTAGAAAGTTCCTTGATGTTTAAGGACATGTATGTTCTTTTGAATTATTTACCTAGTCCTTGGAAATTAATAAATGGCTAAAATAAGTATACTTTTCATGCCCCTTTTGACAGCTAAAGACTGATTCTTTGTTACTAGAAAGATGATTTTTCTTCACCTATGATCCAATGGCTACAAGGTCTAACAATACTTACAACATTCAAAAGAATGATGAACAGATGAAATGTACAAATGGACTTGTATTTGAACATCTGGTAACTTTTTATAAAATCTTACAACTAACATGGTTTTTTTCTTTTTTTGTGTTTTTATTTTCTTGCTTTTATTATACTGAAACAGTACTGTATGTAACTGACACAAAGAAGGGGGATGCAGTACAGCAGGTGAGAGAGTTTGAAAAACTAGCCATCCCTTTTGTGAGATCAGCAAATGCCTGTTTCACAGTAATTAAGGTCACGATTACCCCTTTACTTGTAATGACTGAATAGCTCCTTGAATCAAATCCACTCTGAGTAGGGATTTCCTTGTAAGGAAAGGATCAGTGATCATCTGTTGGATAAGAGACAAAGTCTCTGAGGCTCACAGTTTTACTAAGACAGAGTATGGCAAGCCCTGATCCCTTCAAACAGTTATGCCTCACTTTGGTTAAAGAAGTGTTTCCCAAACTCTCTCTGGTCTTCCAGATCTTTTGGACTCCACCTCCCAGATTCACTGATCACTGGCCAAGGCAGCTGAGAGTTCTGGGAGTCAAAGTCCAAAACATCTAGCATGCTGGGATTTCTGGGAGTTGAAGTCCAAAACACCTGAACCGGAGGTTTGGGTATCACTGGGTTAAGGGAAAAGAGAAAATCCAAATCTCTTGGCTATTTCCCCTAATGGTCAAGTTACCAAAATTTTGAACTAACAGACTGATCTGGCCCAATTTGTTCTTCTGGCCTATTGTTTCCTGCATGAAAAAGAGCCACTGGTTGTTCTCAATTCAATTTTTGTAGAAGTATTCCAGTGCTTTCATAATGGAGGCGGTGGAGGCATTCACTTTTGTGAAGTACGAATTTAACCTTGGTCTTACATTCAAGGACAAAGCTTCAAAACTTCACATATTGCTATTCTATTACTAATCCCCTGGAACACCATTACCTACTTTCCAAGGGATTTCACCGCATGCTTTCTATAAATGCTGTGATTGACCTTCTGTCCCCTAACAGGAAAATATGCATTCAGTCCCATCTTACAAGCAGAATTTGGACAGAAAGGAAAATTATTTTTGGATGCCGTATGACTAAGTTACTTAATCAGTTCTGAATTCACTAATACAACAGAAACCTGCAAACTGAAATTATGCTGTTTTTCAAATCTGGTTTGTGAGCTTTAATTCATAGGCTTATAGAATCTTAGTGCTGAATGGGACTGCAAGAGGGATCCACCTTCTTTCTATCACTTTGTTTTGGCTGAAGTGCATACATGGAGACCAGGATGGGTGGGTGAATTATCTGCTGTTCGGCTGAGAGTACCCATTCCACATGCACCAAAAAGGCTGGCAGAATGGCCTGCTGGGCAACCTTGCCTGAAAATTTCTTGAGTGGCACCAACAAGATGGTTCATCTCCCCTACCACCACCTCTTCCAACCTGAAGGCAGCCAAAATGAATGACTGAACAAAACTGGTCAGAGACATACAGGGCAGTTCCAGCCAGCATTGCATATATGACCACTCTCTCACTGGTCTTCTCTCCACCCTCTAGCCCATTTCTGGGACATAGCTTCCCCTTCACATCTGTGTAAGTCAATGGAAGCACAATTGTCTATCCTGAAGGAAGGGGATCTGTTTGCACCCACAGAGTTCAATGGACCTTCTTCCCAGTTAAGCACACATACAACTGCAGCCTTAATCAGTTTTGGAAACATTTTCTATAGCATCCAGTGGCAAAGCCAACTGCATAAAATCCTATGGATCAGTACAGATTTCTTAAAGCTTCAAGTTATTCAATGATCTGTTTTGTATGGCTGTTAGTCCCTAAAACAAAGGTTGGCTTATGGGCCGTATTAAGTGTGTATGATTGATTTGTTTTTAAGTAAAGTTTTTATCTGTTTTTATCCTGTTGCATCACCTAGGCAGCCCTGGTGGGAACAATTTTTAACTGTTTCAATGCAAGATACCAAACTGGAGAAAACACAGTCACAGTTTACAAAATAAAACTATGTCTCTGTTTTCTCCAATTTGGGGTTCTGTATTGTTTCTCTGCAACTTAAACTCGGCTTACAAAGCAAGCTATGCAGGGAAAGAAGTATTCTGATTCTGACATGTTGAGGAAAGTGCTTGGCCGATCCAGCCTGTTCAGCAGTGGAAAGTAACAGCTGATAGTGACTTGGGCTGGAGGAGACATGTGGAGACAGTATCAGACCATCAAGTGGACTGACTCATGCCTTATAGCATAGAGGGATCTTAATGGATTAGGGAGTCTATCCCCAATCACCTTCAACTGAAGCAACATGTGCAGAACACAGTTAATGGTTCTGGAGCGTGTGTGTATGTGTACGGAAATACAAGCAGGGAGGGAGCTAATCCTCTTTTTGAAGGAATCCTGTAATGCAAGAATAAGTAAAGCATGGCGTTTCAGATGCTGGAGTGCAACCCTCCATAGCCCTCACTAGGCTAGCCAATGGTGGAGGATGATGGTCACAGCCTGTTAATGTCTAAGAGACCACACAATTCTCACCCTGACTGTAAAGCCTCATAATGCTGTATTTGCTAAGTTCCTTCATGGCTGGAAAATAAATGATTGAAAACATAAGAATCCAAGACAAAGCTAATTCTAAGGGCCTTTCCTCACTACACTGTTACAGTGTATTATTCCATTTTCAACATCCTATGGAATCCTGAGGCTTGCAGTTTAGGGAGGGGCATTCAGAATTCTCAGACAGAGAATGGAATAACAGCACTGTAACAGTGTGGTACAGAAAGGCCCCTTTCTGCACCACAGTGCTATTCTGGAATGGGGACACATTGCCGCCTGTGTTGCATGCCATTGCATGACACTGTTACGGTCCCCACTGTTGTCACGTCCCCAGCCATCATAATATCACTGTAAACTATCAGAAAAAAATCCAGTAACGGCTGGCCTTCCTTCGAGCAACAATCCCGCCAGCTGCCGGTGTGCGGGAAGGGCAAAAATGCTATGAAGTGCTTTCTTTCACATTACAGCCAAGGAAGAGGCCAGCCATACCGCAGAAGGAAGCAGTGTGTCCCAAATGCTTACCCATCCATGGCAGCTGACCAGTGAGGTGGGGAGTGTTTGGGTCCTTATGCATTGCCAGGATCACAACAAAACAACTAAGGATCACAGCGTACTGCAGTAAGGGCCACAGTTCGGTCTCTATCACACTATTATAGTGCTATTATTCTACTTTAACTGCCCTGGCCGCACCCTGTGAAATTCTAGAGTTTGTAGTTTGCTGAGGCACTGGAGTTGTTTGGCTGAGAATTCTAAATGCCTCTCTCTAAACTGCAAACCCCATGATTTCATGCATTATTGCTACGGTAGTTAAAGTGGAGTAATAGCGCTGTAACAGCGTAGTGTGATTAAGGCGTTTTGGCTCTAGTGTGGTATATTTGGACTGTGATATACAGAAGTAAATGCCCACTGTGTGTGTTTTCTCGTGTATGAAAAAACACTGACAACTGGAAGTAGCTCAGGCAAACTGTTACAATCTCAGAAAAGGTGGCTGAAGATCCAGAATGGGTTTAGGTCGGGAAAAAGCTACTCTCTTCTTTCTCCAGACCGGCACGGTATGCTTGTGGACAGGAAGGCAGAAGATTTCTTTTATAATGAAACAGACTCTTTCTAGTTGTGAGCCAGTACTGCTGGCCACCAGCCAAGACTGAAGCACACTTGGGAAGACTTGGCCAGTTTTCCGTTATTTGCGGCTGTTATTGTTACTTGATGAAAAATCTCTCAACAGTGTCCGAAGCAAATCAGAAAAAAATGGAACTGCTGTGAGATATATAAAATTGCTATAATATGCTGAAGTTTTAAAGGTTATACAACTTGTGAAGTGTGACACTTTTATATTGTTACAGAAGGCCAATTAATAGGATTAGTAATTTTTGTCTTCAGTCAATGTGGCTCTATGGATTCTGAGCAATACATGTATATAGAAAACCATTTTTTTTTGTTAGAGCCACCATGGTGTAGTTGTTTGAGCAAGGGACTACAACTCTAGAGACCAGGGTTCAAACCTACAAGGTGACCTGGGGCAAGTCACATTCTCTCAGCCTCACAGGCAAACTCACTCTGAACAAATCGTGCCAGGAATACCCTGTGGTAGGTTCACCTTAGGGTAGCTCTAAGTAAGAAACGACCTGAAGGAACACAACAACACATCTATTCTTTAGGCAGTTATGTGACGGATTTTGTTTTTGGATTATACACTTTTATCATAATGGAAAAGTTATCTAACTATATCAATTTATTCATGAGCTGAATGACCTTATGGCTTAAAATGTGACAGAAGATTATATACTGTAAATACCATTTTTCAGCAGATTACAGGTAAATTCTGTAGATAGTATCTAGCTCACTGGGTTTTTTTTAAAAAAAAACAGCATTAAGGAATATATGCTTATAATATACACTATTAGCAGACAAAAAAAGACTTTCCACAATCTTTATTGAAATGATTGTATTTAAGATAGGCTCAGATGTTCAGAATCTAGTTTTTTAAACATGCAAATATTAAAATATTTTGCAGAATCTAGCATGTTTTAAGGATGGAGATATTAAAATAGCTATGTTTGCCAAACTCTGCTAGTCATTGTTTATTTAATCTTCTTTAGATAACAGAAATTTAGTATAATAAAAAGAGAACCATTCCATAGCATAGGTGTATAAATACAGCAAGCCTGAAAAATGTATTTGAACTGTAGTATGACTGGCTTATTATTGGCTTCCTTTCTCTTCTCCAAACTCCCTGAATCAGAGGATATTTACTGACCAAAGTAAGGGAAGCTCCCGCTGGTTCTTTCCATTAGGAGTACAGTTGCCTCATGAGTGTGCTTTGTTGGCCCAATCAGCTTCACAATCAACTTCTTCTGGAAACACAGTCGATCATCAATACTGCACTTCGGTTTTCTGTTTCCCTTTCCCTAGCTTGTTTCTCTTCTTTGGCTTCCAAACCAGTTTTGCTGCCAATGTGCCACTTTATCCCTGGCTTCTTCTACATTTTAAACTCAAGAGTGTGCTTTCTGCCTACAGTATCAGTCTGTCTTTCTGGCTGGCTCTGATTCTGCAAGGTAAGCAGCGTATCATCACACATCCCAACACCTCATATGATCACAGAAGTACCCAAATAATCCCCAAATGTCTGCTACCATCTCTATGATGTTACAGTGTGGAAGAAAACACAGTGCACAGTAACAGAATCAGTAATAAAGATGATGCTACTATGGATGATAGTTGCAGCTTTGTTACGAATGTGGATATAATATAATTTTAAAAGATGAGAGGAATACATGGAAGCTTCATTGCACACATACGTGTAATTATTTTATATATAAATATCATTGTACACATACGTACGTGTGTGTGTGTGTGTCAGAATGCAATAGACTCTGCATTACTTGAAGCTGTATTAAAATTATCATTCAATTTCTCAATAAAGACAGCATTATAAATCTACCCGGTCTCTCCCCATTTGGGATTATGGTGGCTACATGAAGGTAACGAATGTGACCATATGAGTGTGTGACAAACCTGATGGGAGGGGGTCTAAAACAGAGCCTCCTGGGCAACTGAGAGTGTGTAAGCTGACTGGATGGTGAAACAGAACCTTGGATAGCCCAGGGGAAAGAGAAAAATAGCAGATTTTAACTGCCTGGGGAGTGACTGAAGGGAGAGTGTGACTTGTGGTGTGTTTGGGAGAGGTTGGAGATTTGAAGAGCTCTGTGGAAATTGGGTGTACGAAAGATAGTGAATAAGTTGAAAGAGAGAGAGAGAGAAGAATGGTGTGCTGTTTATAAACATCTAGATACAAAACACATTTAAAGCAGCAGTGTTACAATAATTTTTGAATTTCTATGTTCCTTAAAACAGTGTCACAGAGTCTTATTTTGAATCCGGAAATATACACACTACCAATAATATCATCTTGACCTTAGTGCCAACAGTACCACAGTCTTGAAAATATAAATTACTGCTGATCCTTACATCTGGGAGAAGGGCAGATTTAGGGAAGGCAGTAAAGGGGTGGGGAGAGTCCTGAAAGGAAGAAGCCAAGAGGAGACCAGAGTGAGGAAGGGACTGCATTTTCAGAGAGGGAGAAGTGAGGCAGACCATTTTGTCCTGGCCCTGGCTTGATTCAGAGATCTCCCTGGCTGTTCAGACCTGATCACAAAGAGGTGTCAGGCTGGGCAGGCCTTGAGTGCGAGGCTTGGGTGTGCCTTTCGCATTCAGCACTGACAGGCAGTGGTTTTTTCTGCGCATTTCGACAGAGTGCTTACCGTTATGCTCATTATCACACTGTAATAATGATCAGAACAAACCCTACTAACAATGAAAACAGAGTCAAATATGTGATGTACTCCATAAATGTGCAGATACCATAGACTGCAAAGTTATGTGGCAGAAACTGAATGCTTGCACTAACACAAAAGCACAGAGGAAGGATCACACTGTTTCTAAGCTCTAGAACTTTCCAAAATGCTAGTTTACACAAAGACAAATGCTATCTATGTGCCTCCACAGAAAGCACAGAGAAGAATGGAAGTATTCTCAGGAATGCACCAAGAATACAGGGAACTACCTTCTTTTGCCCTTTGTCAATATCATTAAAGGTCCTGCAACAGTTCCTCTCTTATTCATCTCAGCCTATGGCTTCACTTGTTAGAAAGCAGCAGCTGAGGAGCCTTTCCTGCTCATGTTCCTTTTGTTGTTCTTTCTGGAATGCAGAACATCAACGACCTCCTGGGCAGTGTTTAAGAATGCACAGTTAAGGCTGATTTTTTTTTCACCTAAGGCTATGTTTAAAGAGTCCATTGACTGTTTCAATTTGCACAGCAGATGTGTTGGTCCTGAACTGGAGTTCAGGTTTGAGGGCAGGAGGGCCTCCAAGTGTTTAAGTCTATAATAATGTAGAATGACTGCCATTACTATGGGCTAAAATGTCAGTCTACTCAGAATGGACCAACTGAAATAAATGGGACTTCATTTCTATTCCACTGTGAATAACAACTAATTTAAATCCCACTGATTTAAATAGGTACATTCTAGGTAGGGGTGGATTTAGCCCCACACATTTTATCTCTATTTGGTGTTTTAGAAAGCATACATTAAATATTCTCAGCAATTTTTCGTTTCTTAAATTAACTGCATGTTAGCTTTGGCAATGAATTACACTGAAAAAAAATCCATTTTCATCAGCAACAGTATTAAAAAATAAATACCCACTATAAACTATTAATGCATATATTTAGAGGTGAACAGAAGTTAAATGACAGAGGACACTACCATCCTTCTGAAATTATTCATAAGTCTGCAGTCATGGCATTGCAACTTATAGAAGTCCTGGAAAACTAAAAAAGATGGTCAATCCCAATTTAAATAAATGCAAAAAACCTTACCTTTGGCACAACTCAGGATCCAGATAGTGAAAGTTAAGTCTTGAATGAAGTTCTGCTTGCAAGATTCTGAAACAAAGAGAAATACTTTCAATTAAAAATCTATAGACGATAAACTTTTCTTTTATCACACTAGTTTATTAGCATGTTTTAATGTTATGATTTTAAATTAACATAAACTAGAATGCATAGACAATTTTAATATTTTCAGAAAGAAAAAGCTAGAGGATTAAAGTCACTTTAATTCATGCAAGCGTTATTTGCAGATCAATCTTCAAATAAAGTTTGAAAAAGGAGTAAATTTAAAAGATTACCAGCATTATCATATATCCATCTATTCAAAAGAAAGCACCATCACAGCTACTTATACAGCCTGAATTGACAAACTATAAGCTAAACTAAGCATTCTGCTGGTAGTCATAGTAGTACTTTTCTCCCATCAACTTTCCAAAACCTGTTTCCAGGGCATTTTTCAGCCTATATATCTAGCAGACCATGAAGAGGGTGTGCACAGAAGGAATTACACTCCAGGTTCTACTGGATTTTGTTGCTTTTCCAGCAGAACACCATCAGTGGTTATTCCCCTACAATTTCTGCCCTGTACTTTCTGTTGTTTCAAATTGTTGCTTTTAGAACAAATCAAGAAGAGTGTAAAACATAAACTGTTAATTATGTCTGAGAGATTCTTTAGATGTCTAAAGGAAGTAACTAGAATCAGGCCAAAGTTCCTCACAGAGCCTCTCTGCACAGATCTTCAAATCTCCTATGGAATGGAGATGGAAATTTGACATAGAGATGCGTAGTCTCCTTTTGTGGGGTAAAAAGGACATTTCCTCATTTCAGATGAAGTGTAGGATGTTCCTCTTTTGACTCTTCTTTACAGCATACCCTAGCAATTCATATACCTGTTGATTCACAGTGCTGTTGCTCTTAAATACTGAACACACATAGATCTAATCCACTTTTATTAATTTAATTTTTTTTAAAAATCTTGCTAGAAATGAAAGTTATGAGAACTTGCATGTGTTTCTTTTAGAGCTCTAGCTAATGGTGTCATTCACCCTGTTTGCACAAGCCTGCCCAACTAGCTGTTGAATTTTGTTGGGTTCACTGAACCCCTTCTTGCAAGAACAGGAAACAAAAAGTTTTGTTGTATCCTCTCCCTCCAGCTGGTATACACTTTTATTTCCAGCTAACTTCTCCAGGAACAACAGCAGTAGCAGCAGCAACTGCTCAAAAGCTTTTCCAGCCCTGCCTCTATGTGCCAACAGGGAAGGCTAAGGAAGAGGAGAAAGAGAAGTCGATCATCACCTCACAGACAGCCCCCAATGAGGAAGGCAAGACAGACAGGAAAGGAGGAGGGAGGGAGGGAGGGAGAGTAGGTAACAAAGGGAGGATGGAAGGGCCATTCAGAGACTGCCCATCCACGATCCCTTACCCCACTCTGCTGCAGGCAAACACACATCTGCAAACATTTCTCCAATGATAAATCATTTAACAATTGAAAATTTTTGGTTAGTATGTACAAATAGAATCAGTTGATTAAATATTTTGAATGACAAAACTGACTCTAATGCTTAGAAAGTGAATTTTTAGAAGTGTAAGATTCTTCAATACACGTAACAGATTGAACAAAGGCTAGCTGCAGACACATAGGTAACTATTTATATATACACACTGGAGGATCTCTCTCCTCTAGAACATTTGTTCAGACCGACCTGTGCTTGTCAACTTTTGGGGTTAGCCCATTCCTCAGCGTATGTCACTGCATTCACTCACATTCATCTCACAGCTCTCCTCTTTCCCTCTAATAAACATGGGACATTGCATTCACCAGACACATGATCACAAAAAACAATTTATTTTAATCATGGTTTTGCCTCAGTGGACATCACTTCTAAATGGGTCAGGGCATCTAATTTTTGCTGACTTTACCATTCATTTAAATCTCTCCCCCTCACCCCAGTCTGTGAATCCTGTGAAAAGCAGCTGACCCATACTGCACAAACAAAAATGACTTAGACAAAAGATACCATGACATTAATGTCTGCTGAAATCTCTTAATTTCAAGTAAGCATGATCATCCAAACCTGGAAAAAGCCATTGCCATTAACCTTAGCTATATCCTTCTGAAAAGCCAACTACATCTTAGTTACAACTGCAAAGCTGAAAGAAAAAAAATATCTTTAGGTTTCTCTTTATCTCAAACCTTGCACAGCATCAGCATCTATCAAGAAACCTTGTCTTATACCCTTTGTCAGTCTTGTCCATCAGTGACAAGCATCTGATTATCGGCAACAGTTTGCAGCTTGAAATCCACCCCCTACATCACCTGAATCTTTCAAGTATTTAGGGATCTGTATAACACTGCAGTTAAACCAACATACAGAAGAAACTATCTTTCTATTCTTGAATGGGCCAGGCAGGACATCTCAGTTCACGTTATACATTTGAGATAGCCAAAAGTGTGTATTTACCTTGATTAAAATGATGATACAGCCCATGTTACTTTTATCCCCCAATATGACTCAGCATTCTACCTAATGTCAAATATATAAAACAGTACAACATTTTATAGCCCAAAGCTAAAAATCCAAATTTCTAAAAAGCTCACTGTATCAAAAGAAAGATAGATGAAGTTTAATGGTTCCTAGTCCTCAGTTCTATAAAGCTGCTTTCCAATTAAACCAAATTTGTCAGCAGATACAAAATGAAGACTCCATCCTGTATTTATCAATGAAACTCCTAATGGAGTCAAGGTCTAGATCAATGCCACCACTATTGTAACATCACTGACTTCCTAAAGGAACAGGTGAGAGTATCTTCTTCGACACATATGGAGACAGCAGAAAAAGATTCCAATTCCCCCAGTTTCCCCATTTTACCAATAGGTATAATGTGGCCTTTACAGGACTGAAGACCTTTAAGGCAAACCTGCCAGTAGTGAAAGATAATTTCCAAGGTTCTACCATTAACTGAGGTTTGTGTGTTTACTTTACAAAAGAAAAAAAAGAGGGGGCACCATGCTTATTCTATTTGACAATCTAGGTATTAACCACACAAGGATGAAATACCAACATTAATCTCATTGCTGAAATCAAGACAAATGCTATATGTTACCTGGTCTAAAAACTGTGTGAGAATGAGATTTGAAAGCCTGATTCCCAATGGGCTCAAATCTGAATGATCCCAATAGTTAAAACTATCCCGACACAATACAAAGTCATCTGTTTCTCAATTCACAAAAAGAGGACAGGAATCTGCTGCTTTTCTCTTTACTTGAGGGGGAAACGGTGGTCTGTACTATACAACCTTGATTAAAATACTACATTTAACATCTAGAATGGAAATACCTGTTCACTATGGGGACCCCAAAGGACCTGCTTTCAGAGCGAAGATGGCTTGATAGATCTTGAAAAATAGCTCTATTAAAAATCTTACCTATTAACTTGGCAATTCTGCAAGGGAAAACCAGTAATAATGCATCTGTTCACATAAGGTCTCCATTCACTGTGTACAAGGATGATTCTTTACATACTTCCCCACTGATTATTTTAAGTTTTGAGAAATTGTTTTTCTTCCTTCTGCAAATGGCCACTTAGGTTTACTTTTGCTCTTTTTTTTTATTTGTGATTGTAATGCCTCTTTCTTCTAAACTGTACTTAATTTCTAGTAGTACAACAATCTTAATCATAACGAACCAATTTTCCATAAATGCTGCATCAACTTTTTTTTAAGGAGGTGTTTCTTAAAATTACTACCAGATGAAATGAAAACTTATATCTCAGTATTTCAGCTATGCCACTCAAGCCTTTCTGCTAGTATATTCTTAACACTGGATATTCCCAACAATGGTAGCATCCAATGGTGGACTTCTTCTGATGGAATATTTAAAATTACAGTTGGCCCTCCACATTCACTAGGCTTAGGGGCTCAAGACCTTGGCAAAAGTGGGAAAACTGCAAATATCAAAATGTGTGCACATGTCTGTGGCAAGAAAGCTGAGACATGGCGGAGAATGGGTACCCAGGGTCCAAACCAGGTCAGGGAAAGCAGAGGGAAAGGGGGTGGGTTGGCATGGTGACCTCGTACTTGCCCTCCCTCACCCATCTCTTTCCTTTGGTGTAGAGGGACAGGACACTGGGAGAAGGTTTATGGTGCCGAGAAATCAAGCTGCAAGCTGTCCTTATCTAGCCAGGCAGGAGGAAGAGGACAAGAAGTAGTTGTGTGGCCTGAGCAGAGCCCCCAAGAGGGTTTTCCAGGTTCCCTGGAAAAGAAGCACTTGACAGGGAGACAGGGTTTGAAGAAACTTGCAAATAATCAAATCCATGAAAAATCAGACCTGCACATTTGAAGGGCCAACTGTATAGTGGGCAATCCCCTTGCCCATGCATTCCAGCTCTGGAGGGCTGTGAAGGGAAAGGGAGAAAGTTCTGAAAACTCTGCCAGCATACTCAGTTTAGGTCATAAGAACTCAAAACCAGAGCTGACACTACACACTCCCAAAATCTTAATTACTACTTTTTAGTAAAGGGGCACAACTACCATTTGACACCCTGTTATCTGACAATTTGTTCTTTTGACACTTGCAGATGATGAACAAGTTCCAGTAATTCAACGGGGGTTCTACTCTTTCACCAGTTCTTCTTGCCTATGGAAGCTCACTTAGAACCACTCACATGCTGCCTGCAAAGTGAGCTGGGGGGGAGCTAAGTTGTCTGACAGAAGTTGAAAGCAATATGAATGAAGTCCGTCCCAAGTGAGCCTCCATAAGCCCTTCATGCTCCCTATGGCAGTGTTCTGATTCCTAACTTGTCAGAGAAGTGGGGGAAGCCTGTAATCCATATCACAGAAAAAGGATAAACTCACAGTGCACCATAAAGGCAATTTAAAAAATGCACTGCATTCTGCCATACTCATAACCAGCATTCAAAGTAGACTAGGCAGCAGTAACATCTCTACATCTTGAAAAACAACCACGCACTGAACAAAAACCACTTCCTGGGTGATCTTTTTAACCAATTTGCAGGGACTGATTTTGAGAAAATGTTTTTCACAATGCAATTTGCACTTACTTCTTTTATTAAAAGACTGTTTAGGGGCATTCACATCCAACTGCTCACCTGGGAGAAATATAGCTTCATAAGAGCAGATGTATGAGACTTTTACCCTTCTGTCTCTATCATTTTACTTCCAATATGAAAATCAATGACTTCTGGAAGTCAATCAATGCACTACAGCATGCCATGACTATATAGTTGCAAAACAGACTAAAGAAAACTAAGAAGTATAGTAATATTCTATATGCGTTCGGATATATTGCACAAAATGCACATGTAATAAAGCACTAATAAATTTGAAAAGCATCATTGGTTGCTAAAGAGTAGACACGAAAGAAAAGAGGAACAATAGAGTGAGAAAGACTCCATCCATGCCTTTGAAACTAACTGATTTATTTTAGCACAGGCTTTTGGTGATATCAGACACAACATCCACAAAAATTCATGCTAAATAAATCAGTCATAAATATACTGCTATATTCTTCTCCCCTCTGGTCCCCCTGCCCCATATCCTGAAATAAACTAACAAGACTATCTCTTTGAGAACACTACTGTGATAAAAGTTAAGTTTAAAATTACAGGCTCATTTCAGTATTTTCAGCAATATTTCAGTCATACTACTTTCCATAGGGAGAAAAAAACAGAGCTAAATTCAAGCAGAAGAAGAAAGACAGTCGGCTGTGTCCAACGGTTGTTATTCTGCTCATGGAATGCCCTTTTGAGTCAGCAGAAACTTCTGTCAGCACAATAATGGGGAAAGGGGTTTGTCTATCTGTTTACTTATTTGCAATTCCCACAGTCCTACTCTGCAGCTGTGGAGCAGATCTGAAGGGAAAATGGGAAAGGGGGAAGGGAAGGAGTAATGGGGAATCACAAAAAGCTACCTCCTTCTAGTTGATGCAGTAGAAATCTCCAACGGTGCAAAAGCTCTGCATCAGTAGAATAACAAAATTGTTACTGAGTCTTCTGCATGACCAGAAAAACATCTGGACTCTGAAAACAGCAGTTTTCCAAAGGAAAGGTGTATATGGTTGCCCCAAGACAGCACAGTTGTTCACAGCTTAAATATCATACAAAACATCTACTGAAATGGCAGACTCTTAAAAGGAAAAGCTTTTCTTCCTGCTGTCCATAGATGAGTGGGCTGAGGTAAAAATCAGCCCTAAAAAGATTTTAAGGCTTTAAGCTTGAATGGTTTTAGCATAGCAAACCTCTGAACAATCAAAAAGAGTTTATCATAAAGAGCGTTAAGCATGTTCATTTCCCTAATGCAAACAAGCATAGTCCACCTGCCTACAAACATTAAGAAATAAAATGAAGTGCGCTAGCATTCTTGACAGCAACAAAATGGACTGTGGTTGACCAAAAAGGAAACTTTGCTCTCTGGACTTCAGTAACTCCTCCTTTTCAAAGTTCATCTTTATTCTATTTTGCATTTTTTTATTTTACTAGACTTGTGTCAAAGACTGATGACAGAATACTGCAAATCCCCGCACAATATTCTGCTAGAGACTTGCTACAGCATCTGTCTCATCTGTCAATCTAATGGCATTTTCAAAGCTATTTGAATACAATATTTGAGCACAAATCCAATCATGTCATTTCTGTTTTAGAACTCTCAGAGAAAGTCCTGCAGGATTAGATGTGGAAATCATACTAAAATATGGATTAGCTCCATAAATACGCAGTTCTGACACTTGAACACAAACTGTTACATCCTAGTTTTGAAGATGTAAGCAATAGGACACATTTTGAAAACCATCTAAGCCTGGGTAGTGTTTGATTCTGTCTTTGATCCAAACTTCATCCATTTGTATAAGTTACAAGTCCGACTTCCTGTAGTTAATTTTCATTTTAATATGGCTACACCAAAATAAATAAACAGATGACATGAAATAAAGTCTTCAGCTATCAAAACAAGAATAATAATATTTACTTAGAAAATAGAAAAGCTCTTCTAAACACTGGATTGAATTAAGCCAACCTTGAAGCAGACCCACTGAAATCAATGGGGCTTCACTTAGAAAAAGTTAGCGATTTTAATGTTAAGTACAACTAAATAAAATACAATATGTCTTCTAATAGGCTGCTAGTCCCAACTAGAATAGCTCCACACAGCTGTGAAATGATGAGTCAACATGGATTCAATGGGTCTACTCAGGCTGAAATTACTAATAAGACTAAGGCCATAAAGTTTCTGAAAAGGATCCAGGATTTTCAAATCACTCTCAATGAGACTTATTCTTATCCTTATTCTTCAATCATACACACCCCTGAGATTTCACCATTTTGCAGACTTTTCCATGTTATAATTGGACTATTTACTACATATGAGTGCTTGAAACTGTTAGAAAAGGTAGAATTTCAAGTCATTATGCTCCTGACTGACCAATCCACTCAACAATACAAGGAACAATAGCTGGCTTGCATAGACTGATTTAACAGTCAATTCAATTAATATGTAAAGCTTTCAATCAAAAAGACCCTTGTTAAGGGAGTTTTCCTATTAAATATATAAGTATGTTTGCTTGGGAATAAATTTTATTTATTCTGCTGGCTCTTGTGTACTTTGCTTATATGGGACTAGAAACCAGCTGTGTTTTTTAATGTTGCATTAATATAAGATATGCAGATGTTGCTAGCACCCTCCCCTCCCCTTTTTTTGGAAGTATTTCTCCCAACTAATATCTCTAGAGAATGTATCTGTCATTCTCATTTTAAAGTTTTGCTACATCACAGAAATCCTAATAAGGGAGTACCCTTTAATAAAATTACATGTCCAGAATTTCTTTATTTAACATGTCTACAGATTCAATTTTTCACATGTTATCTTGAGTATCTTGCTTCTGATGTTCAGCAGGAGTCTGAGCCTACAAAGCTTGTGTTATTTCCTAGATTGCTCATGTTGTAAAATTTTCAAGGAGAGGATCATGAGATAAATGTATGATCGCACATCTCATTCCCATCTTTCCCACAAAAGTAATAATCACACATTTCATTCCCATTGTTTCAAAAATCTTACTTCTGTTTACTTGTATTCCTCTCCAGGCAATCTAAATCTTTATGGAACTTTAAAAATCCTGAACTACAGGACTACATGCTTAATTTCCAAATATCCCTGCCCTCAGAAAGCTTTTAGTTGCACTGAAGATCAATAGCAAGGCACTAAAGACCATGAAAATATACAGGGAAATGATAGCTTGAAGTCATTCTTTATCTAAAGAATATATCTCAACCAATACAGTAAACAGACAAACAAATCCACAAGTGTTTAAACATCAAGACTCAAATTAAGGAATGACTCACAAAATTTCCAGAGAGTTCAAAGTCACAATTGCTATACAGTTCATCATTTCTGAGAAACTTTACCTCCTAGCAAGTCAACACTAAGCAGGGACATTCCTAAATAGATGGTATCTTCTGTTAACTAGGATCTTTGGTCCTCACTTAGCAATGTTAAGCAACAAGACAAATTTGAAGTTTGCAAGCACTGCTATTTTTAAAAATAAACAAAGTGATAGCAATCCGAATCAGAATAAAACTCGGTAACTTGCTCCAGTGTCATACTTCTACTTTCACATAACCATACTAGTGATAATTATGATGAGGGCCAATCCGGTATAGTGGTTTGAATGTTGGACTGTAACCCTGGAGATCACAGTCTGATTTCCCACTCAGCTGTGGAAACCCACTGGATTACCTTGGGCACCTCCCACACTCTCAGCCCCAGAAAACCTAATGATAGGTTCACCCTAGGGCCATCATGAGTTGGAAATGACTTGAAGGCACACAACAACAACAATAACTACAATGCAATGCTCTATAACACAGAGCTGGGCAATTTTTGAAAGTTCAGGGACTACTTTTGGTTTTTTGAGACCTCAGTGGGCTAACTTTCTGCTTTCCAAAAAAAATTCCCCCAATAATAATAATAAGAAGAACAACAACAACGACAACAACAACAATCTTTATACCCTGATTTTTTCCCCCAGGTTAGGACTCAAAGTAGCTTACAATAAAAAGACATACTTAAAATGGCGAGTTGTATTCCTCAAAAGCCTTCTAAATGTAAATCCTCCCCTTGGCCTGTTTTCGGCATGAAAAAAAAAATTAGAAACAGGAAGTAAAAGATGGTCTTTTTTTAAAACAAATAAATTTTGTGGCCTAAAACAGGTGAAGAAACATTTGGAAAACTGTGGAGAAAGAAAATGCAGGCGAGCGAAAAGAGAAAGCAGGGGAAGGGAACGATTCTAGAAATGCAACTTGTTAAAAGGGAATTCTTCGGGTTGGAGAATTTGGACACACTATGGGGCTGCATTTAGGATATGGGTTGCACTTTGCCCACCCTTCCCATAAAAGATAAGCATCTATCCCTACGCAGTTCTGTGTGCTAAAAGCTTTAAAAAGGTAATACTTCACACGGGAACACTTCCAACATCTAATCATAAGCATTTAGAAACCGTGCCCTTCCAAACAATCTTACACTTCAGACTTCTTCCCTTTGCCCCTACCTTCAGAGGTAGGGTTACAGAGACACATTCAGGGAACACTTTTCCCCAGCCAGGTCCAACTGGCATAAAAACCATTATCAGTTCATGCAAGCAAGAACCACTTGATTCTCTAAGACATCTGAACAGGTGATTCTGCTTCCTCTAGTCTCAAATCTGATTAAAATAGATGCATGCAATGCTGGCACTGATCACTGTAATGTGCTTGCATTAGGAGACCTTGATTTTGCACCACTGGTTGCAAACACTGGTCTACGGTAATATAAAAATGGTATGGATTCAAAGAACAAAATTTGTAGAGTACTTTGGACTGCCTCCTTTCCTTTGAACGAAAGAGACTTCTTGAAAAGAAGACGTTGTGATACTGCAGTGATTATAGAAGAAAGTAAACGGTCGAACTATCAACCACATTTTGCATACTAACTCCTATGTGTACACCAAAGCAATGTTCATTAATTTGGGGTTTCACAAGCTGTTGACTACAATTCTCAGAATCCTTGACCACTGAATCTGCTGACTGAAGATTCAGGGAATTCACTCCAACTTTTGCAGGCAAAGAACACGGATTGTTTATGACCTTACACAAATACAGGAAAAATGTAAAGTGTCCCATTTGCCGTGAAACAAAGGCCATTTCTGCAGGACAGTGTCCTCTCGGCATGGGGACATGAGGGGAGTGGGACTGCAATGACACTTTTGTATGACATCATCATGGTCCCACCTTTCTCATGTCCCCAACTGTCATGATTTCATGATATAGCATTGCAAGGCTTCCATTGCCGCTGGCCATTTAGGAGGGCTGGAAGAGTGATCATGTGCTTCCTTTCCCACTGCAGCACTGGAGGAAGGCTGGCTGCAGTGCAGAAGGAGAAGGCGTGACCCTCGCAGGCAGCCAGCTGGGTGCAGAAGGGAGTGTTGGGGACACATTGCCAGGATTGTGACAGGACAATGCAAGAGAGTGTCATCATCATGTGGAAATGGCCAAAGATACAAATGACAATGAAGGGAAGGACATTTGTTCTTATTAATTTCTCCAAGTGATATAGTATGGATTTAACAATACTGTCTACAACTGTTATAAGAATATAGTCATAACACTCTCCCATCATTCTACCAATCACAGTAGACACAATGACAGTTCAGCATCAATGTACAATGGAATATAATTTATTTGCATAATGTGATCAGGGAAGAAACGCTCAGTTTTGAGGCAAATGGGCAGTGTACATTCAAAATAAGACATTAATTTGGAAAAAAATAGGACACTGAATGACACTTAGTGCTTTGATTAGCATAATAGCTATCTTAACCCTTCACTGGAAAAATATATTTAAGTATGGAAGTCTTAAAATAATCATACATTCGAATTTGCAGTGCTTCTTCAAAAGGACTTACAAAACAGAGATAAAGCCAATGAGGAAAACTAGACTGCTGCTATGTTTTTAAGGGATAATCTCCTTCTTTCCACTTTAGAAAAGATACACCAGGAAAAAAAGCCTCTATCTACCACTGCTATGCATTACTGCAGAGAACTTCTGAACACCTAAGAAAGAACACTTAAGCTGTGTTACTGAATCTTAACTCTACTCCACCCTCCTTCCCATCCCACAGCAAAACTATCAACAGGATATTAAAAACCTCAGGAAAATAATTGTTCTGAATAAAAAGCAGTTCATAAATCATCACCTGAATCTAACAACACACCAACACTCTGAGATTAATTTTCTGTATGATGATTAAAAACAATATGGAATGAAATCTAATCTGACTTTAAAATCAGCATACATGCTAGGTATTTTATGTTCCCAACATTATTGTCTGCATCTTTTTTTAAAAAAGACATTTTGTTCTGACATGTGATAATACCTAATTGCTAGCAAACAGAGTAGTAATCTAAGAGTCTTATGCATATGGGAAAGCACTGAAGAACAAACAACCCTGGCATCTATTTTAACAAGGACCAGTGTAATTAGTTTTGAAATCTGGAGTCCCATGTAACCTTCTCCTGCCCCAGTAATGGTTTGCTAGACAATGCACACAACATGATGTCATGAAGTCACAAGTTTCCCTCTCCCTGATCCACTTTCTTGGCTACTATTTGTTTGGGAGGGGAAATTTGGAAAGAGATGACCTCATGATGTGTTGAGTAGGCCTAGCCAAAAGACACTTATGCAGTACTCCATTTTGTTTACATACTTGTTTATCTATAACACAACAACTACCCTGGACACTGGTGAATCAGGATGTATCAGCCTTCCCAATTCTCTTTTTCATATGCAAACTGCATGCCTGTTCTACAAGAGAGGGACTTCAATTTGAACTCACAAGTAGTGAGGTATGGGATCTCAGAACAAAAACAGATACATTTTCCAGATTCCATACCTATCTTAATTTCAAAGCCTCTTTGAGAGCAGGTGCACAGCAGTAGTGCACCTGTTGAGCATCCAGAACTTCCCAGGTTCAACTGCTGGCATCTTCAGCTTTACGAAAGGGTAAGGTAGCAGGAAGAGCCTGTGCCGTGGCGTAGTGCTTTAAATGCTGAACTAGGAGATCAGGGTTCAAATCCTCACTTGTTCATGGAAACCTATTCAGTGACCTTGGGCAAGTCACACTTTCTCAAGTCTCAGAGGAAGGCAAGGGCAAACATCTCTAAACAAATTCTGCCAAGAAAACCCATGACAGGTTTCCTTTTGGTTTGCAATAAGTCAGAAATGATTTGAAGGCAAACAACAACAGTAAGAAGTAAAATAAAAGAACTCTGCTGAAGATTCTGGAGAATCACTATCAGCCATTGCCAATAGTGGCCCACAAGAACAGTCTGACCTTGTACAAGGCAAGCTGGCCACTCTGTTTTTCATTTCCTTGGAGATGAGTACGTCAGCTCTGACTGACGAAATGCTGGATTGAAAATCTGGGACATGAATTTACAATATAATTGTCCTTTCGAAATTCAAGTACTGTTCATTCTCTGAAAGATCATTAGGAGTGGGAAGTGCAAGAGATGCAACCCAGAACATAATTGAGTATCTGAAGTAAAGCTTGTCAAACTCTGTTCCTTATTAACAACACCAGGCATAACTAGAACAAAGATTATAACAGTGTGGAGCTAGCAATTCTGGTAGCAGTCACAAGACTCTCCTAACATTTAGTTCACTCATTTCTTCCAGTATTATGCACTGAAAGCAACTGGGGGTGGGGAGAGTAGAGAGAAGAACGAACTTAGCTAGCATTAACATATAGCTGAACAACACCACAAAAGGACATACTGAGAAACCATATTTGCACATGTAACAATAATACAGCTTTAGCTGCGGAGAAAAGATGTGTTGGGTGCAGTAAAACTCAAACAGTCAAATTTAGGAAGCTGAGACAATGATTAACTATCATCATTCAAATTGTTCTCACAAGAAGTCTTCCATTTTACATCCTATGCGTGTAAAACCCTAGCCTGGATCATAACCAGCTGAAATGAATTTCCTGCTGCCTAATGTTTTATCTTTCAAAGGGTATGGTAGAACCATTTTGATCTTTGGTTAGGTAGGCTTGCTGAATACTTAGACTTTATTAGTCATATTATCATGCATCCCTGAGTTTCTCTGAATGGCATATGCTAAATTATCAAAAAATAAATATCATTTACTAAAATATAATTACTATATCAAACATATCATGACAGCAATTTATAATTAAAATCAGTACAAACAGGGCCTAGAAATATAGAAGCCAAATAATCTCAAAATACAACCCCTGCTCCCCAGGAATCTCTGAGCTCTTACAAAATCTAGAAAAAATTTTGAAAAAAAAATCTCTACCTAGTGTTGAAAAAATACAAAGTAAATTCTACACAATTACCTCTATGGAGTCTTCTTCCATAACTGGCATGCGACCACTAGGATCTCCTTTAAAGATCACCTCAGGGTCTGAGCAGACAGCCTGAGGTCCTCTCAAGACATTCAGTGCTTTAAAAGTCAAAAACATCACTTAGAGCTTACCCTGGAAATATACTGAAAGCCAGGGCAGTTGACAAAATGGCCCTGTATAAGACCAACTAAAATGTCCAAATTATTTTAAATAGCAACCCCAAATATAACCCAGCCCATCTGCAGCCTATCTAAAAGATGCACTGCCCCTTCTGGAAGCTTCTGCAAGAAGCAGTACGACCTTTGGAAGGACAGAGACAGGACCGTCTGGGAAGTATGCAGAGGTTGAGGTACACTCTGACAAACCCTGTTTTAGGGAAAGTGTGAGCCTATCCACAAGGTATTGAAATACCACGGCACCAAGCAGTCAAACCACCCACTAATAAAAGTCCTTCTGTCTTACCTGAATCAAGTCTCAGCTTACTAGTCATCATCTAGTCTACTATTGCATATAGGCACTGACTCAATACACACTGGATTTGCTTTAAAAAAACAGAGCTAGAGTATTATCTGCCTCCTGGTAACAATACAAGCCAAATTTCCCAACTACTTGTCTCAGCAGTTACATGTGAATGTGCTGAAACATGATGTAAGATGGAAACAAAATTTCCAAGGGGATTGATTAGCCATGCAAAACTGGAACTTCGGCAATGGTTTCCAACTGGAGATGTACCATTCCTGAATACTTTGGAACTGTGACAATGTCTGTTTAGCCTTTTTTTCTCCAGAAGAAAAAGGAAATGGTGGGGGGAAGGAATGAAATATATGCAATATTTTTTCCTTATGAAAGCCAAACTTATTTTATTGGCTCATCAACATAAAATACTTCATACATAACATATGAAAGATTGCTTGAAAGATCATATCTCCTTATTCAAGCCTGCCTGCGTTTGAAGATCTCTAGAGAAGGCTGTCTCTAGGATCTACATTAAATAAAATAATCTGCACACCCCAAAGAGTGACCAAGGCTTTTACATGAGCACTAACCATACTAACTAGAAACTCCCAGCTAGAAACTGGCCGTGGTAACCTGAGCTATCCTTAGCTGTTTTCCTGGTATCTGTTGGTTAGAAATTATTTGAAATTCTACCACAGAGAATTACTGTAACAGTTCTACTGAAAAACAGTTCATGCCCTGAGAGAAAAAAGAATGAGGTTTAAATAGAAAGAGGATGACCTACTGATGAACAGTTCAAAGCAAACTGGATCCATCAAAAGTTGGTGATACAGTATTGTGGCAGTTCCCTGTAACAAGATCACTTCTATGTTACTGTATTGGGAAAGGAAAGGAAAACAGGTGTAAAGATGAAATGGACTATGTTTAAAAATATTCAAATTATTCTGTATCATGAAGAAGATACCAAGAGTCACCCAGCATAAAGTATTGAAGTGCTCATGGCAACAGCAAATCTTCTTTGTGCACATCTGAAGTGCACTGCGATATTCTGGATTTCCAGAACTTTGGAATAAATTCCCCAAATTTTTGTAAGAGCTGAATAATCTTTAGCTTTTTTTACTATTCTCACTGCAAACTGGCACAGTTTTCTCTACAATATTTGCTCTACCTAAGAGCCACACTGTGGCATCTAAAGGACCGTCGCTGCACGTGTATACTATTCAAAGTAAAGCTCAAATCAGTAACCATATAAACTGATTTCACATGTTCAGTTCAGCCTCATGAAAGCATACTGCACCTTCACCTGGCGTAGGTAAGCAGCAACAAAGATAGACCAAAATTAAAGTTCAGTGGAGAACTGAGGAGTGAGACTACTCATTCCTGCATAGGTAATGCATAAACAAATACATGATAAAAGACTGGAATATTAAGCAACTATCATGATGGTTTAAATGCCAGAAGGAAAGAACAGGCTTCTTTGTCCCTTACATACTGCTCTGACAAAATCTTAGTGGCTATGAATCTTTTAAAATCTTTTTATATTCACAGTAATTTATATTTTTATTTCTAGGGCAGAAGGGATTCATGATGAAGTGAAACAATCTGTGATCCAGTTAATATTTTTTACATGACAAAAATCAATAAGTGGCAATCAAATTACATACCATTAGGACACAGGGCTTCAAAATGGAAATTCTTTCTACAGGCGGAAATTTCAGAAAGAGAACACACATCATGAGGTCTGCATATCTGACAGGGTCTAAATGATGAGCATCAGGGAATACTAAAGAGATCTACTCAGCAGACTTTTTCAGATTTGACACTTGAGTATTCACATTACTCTGATCAGCAGAATAACATAACAAACCCAGAGGTTATTTCAAACATTCACTTCCAGTTACCAAGCTGATGCTTAGCCTCATTGTTCAGACTCGGCAGTCCTCAAGGATTGGCATTTTACATACCGGTAATTTTAAAAGTTGAAAGATGTATTGCTAAAAAAAAAAAACATACAAAAAAAAGTTCTGTGGTGAACTCATTCTCACCTGAGCCAAAATCTGTAGAATTCCTGACCACACAAATAACGTTTGCTGCTGTTATTTCTGCATGCATGCTTCTGTTTACAGTGCCACCAGAAAAAGTCACAAGCATAAGATACAAAGGGTGCTTGTCTTTGTTTAAAAAATGGGCTGAACTAAGCCTGCCAAAGCCCCCCTCATTCCAAATTAAATGCTCTAGGACCCTGCTAGATGACACAGGGTTTTTTTTTAAAAAACACCTACAAAAAACATCAGTTTGTCTCAGTTTAAGATGGACATAATCTAAACATCAGCACTCTGTTTACTCTTGTTTATGCAGCAATACAAATAAGCAATATTCTCTGATTAATACATTTCTCACCAAATCTAACAGACAAAGACAAATTCTGATTTTTTTTATGCATTTAATTTTATAGTACCCAGCTGGTTTTATCAGCAACTGCTCTTATATGACAACTGCCTCAACTGAGTCTTAAAATAAAGCAGAAGTTGAAAGTTTGGTCTAGTAGTCATTGGAGAAAAAGAAATAAATCACATTTATAATTTGGAAATTAGAATTTTGCACACACACCATCTACAGGACATTGTTTGATCCCTCAACTGAGTAAAGTCTTCCACTTTTACTATGTGACATATTATCTTGTAAATATAGCTTTGTCGTTTGGTTAGTCATAAGTAAAACATCTCAAAAGCTTTTGAACCCTCTAAGGATAATTCTTCCCATACTGGTTATTTTATTCTGCTATTTGTGCTTGCATGTTTGCCAAGTGCCTTTTTTTTAAAAAAAATGTAGTTAAGAAAGATGATATTATTACTAAATTTCAAAAACAGAAGCATAAACGATTGAGGCTTTTGGTATATTAAATCCACTGCTGTTAGTGAATCATGAAAATGTACTGCTTCACAAAATATCCATTGTAATACTTTGGTCATTTCACACATCAGAGATCAATCTCAACAGAATACACTGAGGGATAATAAAAATGGGATACATGGGATAATAAAAAAATTAGACAAGCCAAAGGAAATTAAATTCGCCTTTCATAAGCAAGATTATTCAACCACCAAATATTCAAGGCACAAGATAAATATAAATAAATATATAAATAAAAAATAGAGTATGTGTATGTGTGTGCATACTTAAGAAAGTCCTTACAGCAGTTCAACAGTAACTCGTTACATGCTGCCTACCCCTACTGGCAATATCCAGATAATCGGCATCAACTTCGGCCTATGGTAGCTGCTAACAAGAGTTGTAGTTTAAAACATCCGAACTTGCCACATTGAAAAAAAAGACTTTGTATATGCATATTTTTATCTCTTCCTTTCAATACAGAGTGACTTACATCCGATCCCTTCTATACAGGACATTCAGAAGTATGTGTTACACCAACTTAAAACTAAACTACAAATGCAAATATAGTCTAGGAACTACAATTATTTGCTTTTTTTATACTACTTGCAGGGGATAGCCACTTTGGGGTAATTTTTTTTTTTTTGCAAAGTTAATTGCAATGGAGTAAGTAATCTGTTTGAGAGGCAGTGTGGTACAGTGGTTTCAGTATTGGAGACCAGGGCTTAAATCCCCACTCAGCTATTGAAACTTGCGTCCCTGGGCAAGTCACACAATCTTGGCCTCAGAGAAGGCAATGGTAAACCCCCTCTGAATACATCCTGCCAAGAAAACTCTATGATTGGGCCGCCCTAAGTCAGTATTGAATTGAAGAAAGAGAACTAGGTCATTTGTATTAAGAATATAGCTGGAAGGCCATCACTGTGTCCTGTAGTACCACTGTTAACATACATCAATGCTAACAGTGCTTTTAATGTCAGAAGTAGTTGGACTTTTAGATCCCTTCACAAACAGCTGCAACAGTGGAAGAGCTGCTTCATTACAGTGTACTTTCCTATGGTTTTTATGTGATTAATGCACTCTTTAGGATGATGGGAATCTACCATTGATGTGCTTCCTAGGCAACCTGTTTTTTGCATTCCACCATCCTGGCTGGGTGCTAAGCTGCATCTACATATGAAAGAAGATAGAACTTTTGAGGTCTATCTTTAACCCCTAATATGCAACACTCATTTCATTAATTTTTAGCCTATGTGTCACACCCACTTCTACCAAATGTGGTCCTCCAGAAGTACTAGACTGCAACTGACAATATCTCTACCAACATGGTCAAAGCTCTCTTCCATCATTTCATAGAGCAACCAGTCTAATAATACAGGATTGTGAAGTCCTGGAGAATAAGTCTTCATGGTACTCTTTTTTTAGGTCCCTATCACGCTACACTGTTATAGTGCTATCATACTACTTTAACTGCTCTGACAGCACCCTGTGGAATTCTGGGATTTGTAGTTTGCTGAGGCACTGGAGTTCTCTGGTTGAGAATTCTAAATGCCCCCTCTAAACCGCAGATCCCATGACTCCATGCAATACTGTCATAGCAGTTAGAGTGGAATAGCAGTTAGCAGTTACATTTATATCAGTGCTAAGCACTCCCTAAGCAGTTTACCATATGTTTAGCTAACTGACCCCAACAAGCTGCGTACTCGTTTTACAAACCTACAGAAGGATGGAAGGCTGAGTCAACCAGGAGCCCTTCAAGACTGAACTTACAACGTTGTGGCTGCAGTACCAGTATTTAACCACTGCGCCACCAGGGCTATAATAATAGCACTATAACAGTGTAGTGAGATAAGGCCCTTATCTGCCAAAAAAGCACCTATAACTGAGTTGTAACATATCCATCAGGAACAGATTTTAAGCTGTAAGGTGACTATCTAGGTTGTGCTTCTGCAGAAAAATAACATTCCTAAAATAAGAATGTCAACATATATATAGGAACAGTGAACAACTGTGTAGAAAATACAGACACAGTGCACTGTAACTTTTAAATTTCAACCATTAACTTGTGGTAGAAATGAAAAACACAGAAGAGTGTTTGCTTATAAGTTATACACAGACTTTCCGCTACATCAGCGGTTCTCAACCTGTGGGTCGCGACCTTTTTGGGGGTCGAACGACCCTTTCACAGGGGTCGCCTAAGATCATCAGAAAATACATATTTCCGATGGTCTTAGGCTCCATTCCCTCCTCGGTGGTGGTGCACAACTGCGAGCCACACGCTCCCGTCCTCCTGCCCCCTGTTCAGAAGGGACTGAAACTGCTCCCCTTCTCCATTACCAGGAGAACCTCCCATCTGACAGGCCAGCTTGGGGGGCGGCGGCAACATGGGGGGCAGGCCCCCTCCTCACCATGGCCTCTGCCCCACTCGCCACGGAGGGGGACGCTGCGGAAGGGCCAGGGGGCTGCAAGACGGCGCTTTTCCGGGGGGGGCCAAGCTGAGCCCGGCACAGAGGACAAAGGCGCTGGGATACCTCCCCCCCGGCCAGGGTCAACACTCTGGAAGCTTTTCCCACACTGCCCCCCCAGCGGAAATGAGAGCAAAGCAGAAGCAGAGCCCGAGGGGGGGGTTCTCGGAGTTTTTTCCCAGGGGAGACGTGCGGCTCCTCTTTCCCTCCCTGCCCCCCCTTTTCTTGGCCGGCGAGGCGGCCTTTGCCGGGGGGGAGGCATTGTAAATAATAAATAAATAATTTTATAGTTGAGGGCCACCACAACATGAGGAACTGTATTAAAGGGTCATGGCATGAGAAAGGTTGAGAACCACTGCACTAGATCTATTTCATTTGATACACAGGATATAACCTATTCATATGATTTGCATCTATCCACTGCACTTGAATTGCTGACACCACTGATAACACCCTAATTCTTATCCATGGTCCTAACTCATTACAACTGTTCTCCACAGCCACTTCATGTCGAATATTTTCTTTTGGTTTTAACAAGAAATAGGTTCAAGCTGAGCCTGCATATTTTAACTCTGGTACACAAAACAATTCTGGTATCATTTAAAATGGATTTCAAAATTTGATTTAGAGGTTACTGTCCCATTCACTTTCTATCTCCAATACAAGCTTAACAGTAAACTAGTAAATCATCAGGCGTGAACAAAATGTTCAGTGTAAACCACCTATGTTACAGCAACCTCACTAATGACAACACATGCTTAAGCAACAAACCAGGGAAACAGGGTCCCTGAGCAACCACTACCTGTAAAGAAGGTAGTCGGCAACTTTGTCATTTTCTTCTTTTAACAGAAGCACCAAGGAAGCAAAATGGTAGATGACTGAATTGCTGCCTTTCTTTAAAAACAAAAAGTCAAAACAATATTAAACATACTAGACTATATCTACTGAAGGACATGTCAATCTCTGCTCTCAGAAATGTGTTCTCTACATGTTATCTCATCATTCTTTCAATCTAAACTCTAGATATGTAAGATACACACACGCATGTTCTAACAATCTAAATTAAGTTTTAAAAAGTTGCAGATCATTGGAGTTAAGTCCCATGTTTAGCTATATGAAATGAAAGTATCCTCCTTGGCTGTCTAGTTGATTAGGGTTTCTTTTAAAAAAAAGTCTGCAGGGAGACACCTGACATAGTCAGACTTCATTGACCAAATAAAAAGAAACAGGTCAACAATCCCACTCTGTCCTTTAGATTTCATGGAACACTACAGCTTATTTTAATAAAATACTATCTGACATATGTTTTCAAATGGTTTATAAAACGTAAAAGTGAAATCCATCAATATACAAATGGGCATCAGCTTGCCTAACAGCACTTTTCTCTCTTTCTCTCACAGTCCTCTACACACACCCAAATAATGTTCTGGACAATCCCCCAGCCTTCTAAAACTGGGCTTGAAGATGCATGGGAGACTAAAACCACTATCAAAAACCACGCTATGAGTTGCAAGGGCACAGCTACAACTCTTAATTCTTTCATTTCATATCATCATTTATGACATCCATTCTTACTATACATGGTGAGGTTAAAGAAAAGAATGATAATCAGTTCAGAATATTCCAGACGATATGGATTATTTTCTGAGTTACAAACTCTGAAAAATCCTCTCCTGCAATATAAAGATAAGTTACACAAAGGCAGCTCAAGAGTATAAATAAACCAAGTATCTGAATACAAACCAAGGTATTCAGTCTGACCTAGTTTCGTCAACTAGCTGCTACATCATTATACATTCCAGTAGCCACCTTTTACAACATGCCAAAGCAAAAATTAGATGTTCAAAATGTTTTGATTATTTCCCTCGAAGATTAGTAAATCTTTACCACTCTTAAAGCTAGAAAACAAAGTAGTCTTCCTTTCAAGAAGATACTCTTTCTAGGGCTAGCAGTTTTCACCTTCCCTTGAATTTAGGATCTTTCTACAGCAGCATTTATGCTTTTGTGATCTTAGTGATGGATCCTACGGGACCGGCTTCCATCTGGATCAAGAATGAGATATGTTTATCACCTTATGATGGCAATGTAAGCCTGTATTTAGCGACTAAAATAAGTGCAGTCAGTCCTCCACACTTGCTAGGGTTAAGGATGCAAGATTGCTCCAAAAGTGGAAAAATCACAAATACCAAAATGTGAGTGTCTGTGGGAAGGTGGCTAAATAAGACATAGTAGGGAAAATAGGTACCCAGGGTCCAAACCTGTTCAGGGAAAGGAGAAGAAAGCGGGGGGGGGAGAGTTGGCATGGCGGCCTTATACTTTTTGCTCATCCCCCTCCTTGGGTATAGAGGTGCATCAGGAAAGGATCTGTGGTGCTGAAAAACTGTGCTTCGAGCTACCTTTAGGTAGCCCAGCAGTGGTTGGTGGTAGAGAAGGAGAATCAGAAGTGAGTTTTTAAAAGGCTGCATGGAACTGCTGAGAAGGAAGACTACCCCAGGAAAGACAAACCTGAGGTGAAGGGAGGGGTTGAAGAAACTCACGAACAATCAAATCTATGAAAGTCAAACTCGCAAATGTGGAGGGCTGACTGTAAAGGCTCATCAACCTCCCTCGCATAGAAAACAGTGGATGAAATATTACGCGCCTTGTGAGCCAAAAAAGAAGAGCACTTTCAAGAATTACAGTTACATTTTGAGAAACATGGAACCTTACTTTCAGAAAGATGCAATCTAATTTCAGGGAGGGATGCTGCATGCAATTAGCAAGAGCTTCGTTATCTGGGTCTACATGTCTCTTCTCTAAGATCCTTCTCTGCATAGCCCTTCCAAAGTTGCATTTGCATTCACAAATGTGATTCAATAGGCTGATACTATACTAACACTTGTGCAGCCCAATCCTATTAGTCCTTATTCACAATCAGTTTGATTAGACTTACTCCCCGATAAATGTGCTTAGAATTGCAACCTTACTTTAGGATTAGAAAAGCCTACAAGAATTGTCCTGCATATCATTTAATTCTGGCATGAACTCTGCCCGTTACCTCTAACCACTATTGCCTGTGATCGTCTAACTACAGCTGCAATTTGGGTAAGAAATTGCCATAAATCCCATTTATCCAGGACTGAAAAACAACTTTAAAACATAATTTCAGATTCTGAAAGCACTGATTCTAAGGGAAGTTAACATTACAGTATTAACAGGTGATGTAACAAGATAAAAACCCAGCAGGTCATACTATCAGCAAACCAAAATTCAGAAAAATGTGCTGAGCTATGGCTGTATAACAATGGAAAACACTTATGCTCCTTATACTCACTTTTTACCAGTCCACATTCACTGGAGCCCTCTGCAAAATCCCATACTGATATGATGGTTCCTTCTATTGTCTTAAACGACTGTCCAGTGAATGACTGGTAAAAAAAAAATCAGGTGTCTGGCTTTTCATGAGCAGCTATGATTTCTGCTAGTCTGTGGATCCATCCCAGAGACACTCCATCACACTTCACCTCTGAATAAAATTAGAATATGGACCGATAACCTTAGATACCTTCTGAACTAGTTCAACTTTGTTACTAAGGTTTCCCTAGTTTATTTAGGATGGAGGCACATGGATGGATCACACAGACAAGAGCCATAAAATATATCATTTATTTCAGTCATCCTCCAAAACGGATTAAGTGTAGGTGGTAAAAAGAACAAAATGTATTGCCATGCTCAGCTGTCTGCTAGAACACTTACTGCTCTAGCTTCTAATTCTGAATCATTTCCTGACTACTAACTTTTTCATTAACCAGAAATGAAGATTCTCCACTAATATGCTGCAAAATTATCAACTGTAACATTACCTTAGATTAACTGGAAGTGTTAGATGTACATGAAATTCACATGAAATTTATTTAAGTCACACTACAAGTAGCCAGGGTACTTACATTTGGCATTCCAACTTATATATAATACACACAGTCTTTGAAATACACAAAAAAACCTTTATAGACCCTTACTTAGTAAAGTTTAAAATGATATTTAATGCAACAATCCAGCAAGAAACTAGATGCTCTGCAAATGCTCTGACTAATGTTTACCCTACAAGCCAACAAGTAAATGCAGTTATAAGTATTTCAGAACATACAAAGAATATTTCAGATAACTTTTGATACCATGGTAAAACATCATAAAGTTGAATGAGATACTCAGAACACCGTGGACTGATAATACTCAGAAATTTGTTTTGAGCAGCAGAACTCAACAGTCCCTTTAAACACGCACAAGCAATTTATTCTGAAACAACATTTTCTTTTGTTATGCATATACTTTTATTTTCTTGATTACTCCAATCAAGTTGTTGATTACCTGGCATCATATACTCTTATCAAACTGCTGGTAAACTCTTTGTTCTTGTGAGGATAAAAATTATGGGGAGGGAACAGAAAATCACATGCTTTGCCTTTAGAAAAAGCAATACATAAAATGTAAAAAATAAATGCCTACTGGAAAGCATTACACATATATTTTACAATCAATAGTTTTCTGTGCACTACACAGTAGTTAGATTTGCACACCGCTGGTTAGAAAACATACCCAAATAGAGCCTTTGCATTTCATGCGACAAAGAAGGCCAACCTCATGGGCAACTTCCTTCTCTGTTCAATCCTGCAGTGTGATAAGAACAGGCAAAGAAACGTGGCAGAAGGTGGTCTGAAGCCATGCTTGGTGTATCAACATACCTCCATATTGTTTCATGCAGCTTGAAGCAAAGTTACTACTGTTCAAGTGAAAGCCGCTCACTCACTGCCAGCTTAAGGTACACATTACTTAAACTACCTACAATTTGGCTATGTAGAAAGTTTTCAATGTCCAGCCTTTCGAATGTGGATATTTTTCTTATACTAGTACAGATCCAATGTATTATAAATAACGGCATGATGATATTCAGAGCTTAAAGTATAGAAACAAAACTGTTCCATTTTAATGAACAAAGTTGATTCCAATATCTCTTGAGAGCCACAATTCTGCATATAAGCAGTATTTCAAATACCTCAAAAGTCCTTGGTCATCTGGACAATTAATCTTACATTGGCATCTGTAAATCTGTGTTTCATTTTCAATTCTGAACAGAATCATCTCCTAAATGCCAATGCTGACACAAATTTTAAACATTTTCCAGCCATAACTGTAATGTTCTGATTAATTATTTTCGTTTCAAAGAACTACAATAGTCAATAGTTGGTATCTTAGGAGGGACTGAAAGATTATATCAATACAATAGATAAAGGACAGACCTCATGCAAAGAAGAAAGAGTTATCTGTCTGAATGTACAGCGAAACACTAGAGAATAATGCATGACAAGATGATTAAACGTAATTAATTAAATCTGTAGGAAAACTGTGGATCAGGAAAATGACACTACACAAAATGGATGCTAGGTTCTGGGTTCACGGCTGCTGAATATGAAAGTATTCCAAGTTCTTTTATCTTTAGGCGTTATTAAGGATCATCATTTCAGTAAAAAGCTCCTAATATCACACTGAAAAACTAGGGTGAATCATAAGTTATAATGAGATTTTTAATCACCACAATCACTTTTCAAGGAATCTAAAGTATTCATGAATTGTTTATTGAAATAAGGCTACATTCTACTTAATGGAGATTTGAGAAGAGTATCTTAACTTTAAGCTTTTTTTTTTTTTGACCACATGTTAGATAATAGCCCTTTCTGTAATTTCTAGACACAGATAAAATAACGCTGAGGCACAAAGTATTTTGACTCATACGGATTTCAAGTGGTTGAGGTAGTGTAGCAAAGACTATGGATGCTATAATCAGTAAGATCAGAAGACCTCAAGGGCTTGACTTCTGCTTATCTAATGGGACTGTGTCATGCTTGCTGCTAGCATGAACCAACACACATAAATGAGTTCATTCCAGGATTTATCCACACAGCCACACTGGGCTTCAAACCCATTTCTGGAAGTATTTAGAACACTATATCAAATCACTGCATATATGATGAGAAATATTTTTGCTAATGCCAAGAATAAATTTCTAAAAAGGTACATGCAAAACGTCCAATATACACTTGTGAAATATACTTCCAAGTTTTAAATACACAGAAGATTTTAGTGAGTTAAATTAACTCTTTAATAATGCAGCTTCATCAAAACAGAGGCATATTTGTCAAATGGAACATTTTTACCCCTGTGTAAAAATCTAAATGTGTCAGTAATGAAATGCTTTAAAACACAAAATACAATGCAGACGTTTTCTCTTTATTTGATAATCTGTTTAAAACTTCATTATATATAAGCACAGGAAGCTGTCTGATACTGTGATCACACCAATGGTTCACCTAGGCTAGCACTGCTGACATGAGTCCAGTTCATACAACATGGTAAGATAAGGAGCCCTCACTTACCATGGATAAGCAGCATGCTCAACTGCTTTATGTCATGCAAACCAAGGTGTACCTGCTCTCCTGATTTGATTATCTCCCCGCAAAACAAAGAAGCATTCCATAAACAAACCTAGAGCAAACCAGATTCCCTTTTTGATTTTCTGGCACAGAAACTGAAAGCAGAGCAGAAGCTGCACCTGGGTTTGCACAGCATGATAAACAAACCACAAAAAAACAACTACGTTGTATGTTTAGCCAATGCTGTGGCAGGCAAGAGCAACTGAGCATGCCGCTTATTCACAGTAAGACTGGAGTCATGGAGATCCTTAACCTACTGTGTCATGCAACTGTGGCCACTGACTGGAAATGGCTCTCCAGGATTTCAGGAGGATTTTCCCAATCCTATCTGAAGACGCTCTGAGCAAAATCAGATACCTTTAATTTGCAAACCATTCATCCACTACTGAGCTATAGCCTATTTAAGATTTTTAAATGAACTCATAGGCCAGAACCATGTTGAGACTGAAGTGGAGTGGAAGGTTCTGGCTGTATAACTACATGAGACCACAGAAAAGACAGAGGTGGCAACAGCTAGCGGATAGGGGAGGTCAAGCACCAAATCAAGAGCACTATGGGCTGCTGTGTCATCCAGGAACTGGTTGCAGAAGGAGATCCCCTTATACAAGTCTCTTAGAAGCATACCCACTTATGCAACTGTTAGGCCCCTTCCTAGAAAATGTAAGTCACTTTGCCTTTTGCTTCCAGTTAATAATTACTTTGGACAAAGATTTCTGTCCATATTTTCAAGACATTAACACAGAAGTCCTTCATTCTGTGTTTACTTGCAATCCTATGGGGACACTTCCAACATGTTTTGTCCCAATAAGGAAACGATATTTTAACTGGGCAAAATATATACATAAATACACACATATTTATCACCAGTAAACCATCTTTGTTCTGCTTCAAACATGTACACTCTGATTTCTAGCACCCATTAACTTATCAACCCTGAATATATACATGCAATAGTTCTCAAGAGTATTAAAAAAATTCAGAGACTACGCCTGGATATCACACTAAACCATGGTTTAGCACAATATAAATGAACCTAGCCACTTCCCAGGTGTGCCCGTTTCCTCTTCCCCTGCAGCCATGAGAAGGAATTTGGAGGATTTGCTTTTAGTCATCTGTGTACTGACTGGAGTGATCCACAGTGTGCTAACTATGATTTGTTTAAAACAAGTCAAGTGAGAATTATGGTTTCTGAAACTGGTTTATTTAACCTAATGATAGTTAATGTTAACCATCGTTCCCAGTTCAGAAACATCACAGAGCAGTTGATTAAAAGCAGAAAGAGAACTTTTGACGCTTTTCTCTTGGCCATGCAAAGGAGAACATGCATTTCCAAGAGAAAACTAAGTTCACTTCTTTGTGCAGAAACACTGTTTGGCACATGTGGTTGTTATTTACAGGAAGAAAAATTTCACATATGGATCTATTAAGGTTCAGATATTCTGGTCCTACCTAGGCCAGCTGCATACAGCTTTAGGCCACATAATTCTTTACTACTTTATTTCTGTTACTCTAAGCACTATATATAATCACTATTTATCTCCCACTGCACAAAACATTTTAAAACAATTACCATTTACTACGATGTTTCAGTTCCCCTTTTTATTGCTAGCATTATTTCCCATGGTCAGGAATTTTCATCAATGTTATGTTGCTGTTCCTCATCTCAATCCAGGAGGGAGAGGAGAGACAGGTAAGAAATTATTATTAGCCAGTATTTATCAGCACCAAATTGTTGACCAATATTTTTAGGAAATTATGATTTTCATATTTTTCCTCACGCAGATACAATCTAGCATTCTCCTTCATACCACATTAAAACAAACATAATATTGTTCTTATTACTATTCATTGCTGCCTAATAACAAACAATCCAAGAGGGTCCTCCTCAGCATTAGATACAAGAATTAAAATATCACCCTCTCAAATGGCTTACAGTCTGTTCTATATAGTTCTAACTTGCTGCTACATAAAAGTTACCTCAGTCTTAAAGATAATGTATATAAAAGTCCTACCAATTTCAAGTGAGTATGTTTGGGGTGTCCATTTTTCTCTATCTTTTTTCTCTCATTCTCTCTCTATGAAATACCGCTTTAAACGTGAGGCTTGTTTTACAAATCCCACACCAGATTGCTTCTCACAAATAAATCACTGAGAAAAGCAACCTAAGCCTGTTTTCAACAGCACAGCACAGGATTAGCTAATTTTCAGTATAGATGCTATGCATTAAATAATACTATTTCCATTGACCATTAAGCACTCATACGTGTTAGTGAGTAAAAGAAAAACAACAGAACGAGGATCAAGTTTGAACAGTTGTTAGAAGATCTATAAATTCATCTCATTATACAGATTTCAATTTTTTTAATATAATAATTCCACAAAACTCAGATTTTATATAATAGACATTCCACCTAACAGAAAAGTTCAAGTACAAGTTTAACATTCTCATATGCAAGTAAAATACACATATTGTTGTTGTTGCTGTGTGTGCCTCCAAGCCCTTCCCAACTTACAGAGACTCAAAGATGAACCTACCACAGGGTTTTCTGAGGCTCAGAGAGTGTGAAATGCCAAAGGTCACTCAGTGGGTTTCCACAGCCAAGCAGGGAATCAAACCCTAATCTCCAAGGCCATAGTCCAATGCTCAAACCACCACACCATGCTGGTTCTCAACATTCATATATATGAAGGGACAAAAAGTGCCTCTGAAGTCCACATATGATACCTTTAACAGGGGCACCTGTTAAAGGAAACCTTACATCCTAAGCACGAAGAGGCCTAAAACATGAGTTCTTACAAAATATTGGACTGTCACAGCCATTGCTATCCCCTATCCTAAGTAAAAACTTTAAATCCAATTCATTTAAAACACTATCCCTTAACATTCCAAAAGAACTACTTGAAATATCTGACAGCTCATTTATGCTCAAGGTACTTACAGGGTACTATCTACTTTTAGTAACTGAGAGTGAGCATGGCATAGTGGTTTGAACACCAAAGTACAGCCTTAGAGATTGGGGCTCAATTCCCTGCCCTGCCATGGAAACCCACTGGATGATCTTGAGTGTTTCACACACACTCAGTCCCAGAAAACCTGATGATAAGCTTGCCTTAGCGTAGCCTTACATTGGAAATGACTAGAAAGCACAGAACAATTTAGTAACTAGCTGAAAATCATTTATGAAAGCTTGAGGAGTGAAGGAAGGGATGAGGAATCCTGGTCTTTTCCCAAATCCATAATGACCATCTAACCACATCCTCACGCATCATGTCTATGCCTGAACTAGATTAGCTGGCCTGACCTTATCTCCTACAACCAAGTTCTGCATGGCTTCATAAAAGCTCATGACAAGAGAAAGATCATGTATGTAAAGGATCACTTAAGTCACCAACCAACAGAGGCACTACCATCCACTGATAAAACTGAGTACAACACTGGCCTTCAGTTCCGGACCTCCCTTTTACAGAGAACAGCACATGGAAGAAAGCAAAGGATTGCCAACTGGGGATCTATCTGCGAAGAGAACAGGTCCTGTTCTTGACATTGGTTTCTCAAGGCATTAACGCATCAATAACCAGCCAGCACATACTTATCTGCTGACATAATTTATCTTCTGTATACAGATAAGACAGCCATACGCTGATGCAACTTAACACTGCGAAAATAAAAAAGTCACAGATCTCAACATTCTATCGCCAAGAGCTAAACTCATCAGGGTTGACTCAAACTTTTTTTGCTCCTTAGCTCCCCAAAGAGCACTGAAATGGCTTCCACATGAATGAAAGTAAACAGTCAGGTATTTATGTAAAGGTTGTTAAGGAGAATACACACTTCAGTGCTGTACTATTTATTCACATTAGCAATCCAGGGGAATTATCAGCATTCAATCATATGAGTATATCCCAAAATTCCCTGCTTTCAAAAAATCCATTATCTTTTCTCCGGTGGACACAAGCAGTGTAGGAAAAAGAGAAACAGATCTACTTCAGCAAGCTCATTTCATGAAATAGTTCAGAAGCTCAATCACATATTCTTCAAAGTCAAGTCTGTGGCATTCCTCTCTTCTTAAACTCCTAGCACAGAAAGTCGAGAGCCCATATTTAAAAGCAGTAATGATATGGAGTGCTAAAAAAGATAAAAGAAATGGGTTCTGGAGCAAAACAAGCCTGAACTGTCCCTAGAAACCAGCATGACTAAACTGAGAGTGTCATACTTTGGACATACTTTCCGAGCATACAACTCATTAGAAAAGACAATCTGCTTGGTAAGGCAGAAGGCAGTGGGAAAAGAGCAAGACTGCTTTACAGATAGATAGATTCAAATTGTGAAACCATGGCTCTGACCCTGCAAGACCTGAGCAGAGCTGTTGATAACAGGGTAATCTGGAAGTTCTTCATTCATAGGGCTGCCATAGATTAAGTCAACCTGATGTCAATTAACAACAAAAATGGTACGGTAAAGAGAAAGAACCAGACAACACTTCCAACATGAGTTCTGGAAGTCTGATGTACAACAAGGGCTGGGTCTGATGTCAGTTTCCCAATGTTTGGTAGGGAAAGTAGACCTCAAAAAAGTATCACCATTCTCCTGGAAAATACAAATCTGAATACTTAGCAACGCACATCATTCAGAAGGACACCAAACTGCCAGAATTGATAATTGCTGTCTTCACAGCTGGATCAATATTTGAGAAGGTACTACACTGCTCCTCCAAAAGTGAAGCATGGATACAATAAACAGGTATTATCATACAGGTGTGCTTGTCAGGAAGCCCTGATTGCCTGCAGCTTTCTGCAGAGTGTACCTGGGCTCATCTCTGCATAAAACCTGAAATGGTTTTAGGTAAGTAAAGACTAACAAAGAACATAGATTTCAATAATTTAAGAAGACCCATGGCTCCACTCTTGAGTGCAAACGTACACATGGAAGACACAAGTAGTTGATGATTTCCCCACCCTCAAAATATTCTAATTTAAATCACAATAAGGCTGCTCTTTTATTCACCTGAAGATTTATCAGGAAAAAAAAAGAGGATAGGATCTGATTATAAAAGCAGGAGACCACTGTCTGGCCAAAGTAATAACAGTACTCAGAATTTACAGTGCTTCAGAATATTCTCTGTACAACTACCATGTAAGGTAGGTCAGGGTTATTATTTTGTTTATCTGAGAAAGCAAGAGGGGAGAAACGGGGCTCTGGAAACACCGATCCCTTTCATGCTAAGATGCCTCCATTCCCCACCCTGATACAAACCAGCAGCTGTCTGACCAAAAAAAAAATTAATAACCAAGGAGCATGTGCCATTGCTGCTCCATCTTTACTTCAAACCAAAAAGGGACGGGGGTGGGCGGACACATACTTCCAGCCCCCCCTCCCTCCCTCCCGCTCACCCCCACCCCGTCCCTACTCACGCCCCCTCCCGGTCCCCCAAGGCCTCCTCGTTCCCACCCCCACCCAACCCCTCCCTCACTTCTCCCACCCCACAATGGAGCCCAGAACCTGGACTTGGCCTCCGCGCTCCATTTCCAGGCAGCGGAGATCCCCCGCTGAAGGGCGGCAGGGGCTGGGACCTCCCGCCTCCCCCACCCCACCCCTGGGGACCCCGCGCGGAACAACCCGCCGGGTCCCGGGCGCGCACTTCGCCGCCTCGGCTCTCGCCCTCGGGCCCCCCCGCCATTTCGTCCCCTCGGAGCGCCTTCGCCCAACTCCTTTCTCTGGAGAAACGGCTCCTCTCACCGACCGCCGCGCGCACCCCCTCCCCCTCTCCCGAACAATAGTTCTCCCCTCACACTCCTTCGCTAGGATGAGAGGGAAGGAAGGAAGGAAGGAAGAAAAAGCCTCTTTTTTTCCCTCAGAGCCCCCCCCAGGACTGGTCTTTCCACACACAAATCCACGTCTTTATTTTTCTATTCCTCCCCCTCTCCATGGGGCCCCCTCCCGACCCTCCCCTCCACCCCCATTGGGGACCGTCCCTCAAAAGCCCCCCGCGGGGGAAAAAGAGGACGGGAGGCGAGGGAAGGGCGGAGGCGCGGATCCCCGGGCTCTCCTTCCCTCCCTCCCTCCCTCCTTCCACACGGGCGCGCTCGCTAGGCCCGGCCCGGCGGCGATGGGACGGGAGGAGGGGAGCCGGGCCAGCCTTCGCCCGAAATCCACCTCCCTCCCTCTAACTCCTCGCACGACCCGGACGAGAGCCACAAGTTTATGGCGGCCCTTCGCGCGCCCTCCTCCTCCCCCCTCCTTCTCCTTCCGTACCTGCGGCGGGGCGGGGGGCTCTGCCTGGCCGCGGACTCTCCACTCAGGGCACTCTCCGGCCCAGGCGGAGGAAAGCGGGATTAGCAATGGCAGGAGGAAAAGGAGGAGGAGCGGAGGGGGCGGCGGCGGAGGAGGAGAGGAGAGCGGGGAGAAGGCTTCGCTCCCCGGCGGGCTCCGCTCTTTTGTCTCGGCGGCGGGCTCCTCGCTCCCTCCCTCCCTCCCTCCCCGCCGCCGCCGCTCGCTGCCTTCCTCTGCCCTCTTCTCCTCCCTCCGCACCGAGGCCGCGTCCTCCTCGGGGGCCGCCGGGGCCTCCCCCCGCTTCCTCTCCGGGATCCTCCCCCTCTCCTCCCGCCGGGCTCGACGTGTCCAAGGCCCGGCCGCCGCTCAGCTCGCCCTCCGGGCCCCTCCCCCCCCCTCGCCTAGGCAGGCAGTTCCCTCCTTCTTTCTCCCTCGCCTCCTTCCTTCCCTTCCTGCCGCCGGATCGCGTCGGGGAAAGGCGGGGACGGGAGACCCAGGAACGCCACCACCCCCCGCCGCTCCTCCCCCGCTTCCTCGGCCATCAACCCAGGGGGCTCTCCTGCCGCTGCATCCACCCCATGCCGGGCTTCCTCCACAGGGAAGGCAAAGCAAGGCCGAGGAGCTATTCCTCCCCCCCCAAGAAGTGAAGCGGGCGGGGGCAAATGGCCACCCCCCCTCTCTCTCTTTATTCTTCGCGCCTCTAGGTGACTCTCTTGTTTCCAGTGCCTTCGAAGTTGAGGGGGACAGCTCCCCCCCTCCCCAGCCTGTTGGGCTGCCAACTCTTTCAGCGGCACGTTTCCTTCGGATAAATAATAAGCGTTAAACTCTGTCGTGGGGGGGGCTCCTTCTAGTTCCAAAAGGCACAGGCGCCAGGGTGGAAGGGGGAATAAACTGGCTCAAGTTTTCTGCCAGAACTGGGCCACTTCCGCACGAGGCTGTTGTAGCGCGATGATTCCGTCCGGCCCCTCCCCGAAACTGCAAACCCCAGAATGCCAGAGGAGGTTGAAAGTGGAATCATCGCGCTACAACAGCCTCGTGCGGAAATGCAGGTCGCCCTAAGGATCGAGACACACCGAGACGCGCAAGTATGTATATTTCCATTCCTTTGCGTTTGCTCGCTAATGCTGGCTTGGCTCTCCCATTTCCCGCTTGCAAGCCCAGCCTGGACGGCCCCTCCGCCTTGACCAACTAACGGAGACGCTCCGAATAACTCTTTAACGCGGGTTAACCTGCTGCAACCCTTACGCGCCCGGGGCAAGGCGGAGGCGTTGCCCCAGGGACCCCCCCCGCCTTTGCACGGCGCCCGCTTTCTAGGGACTGGGAAGGGCGGGGGCAGCGGGTGCGGAAAGCGCCCGTCCTCTTCCTTTGTTCCTCCGGAGGCGGAGAGCGGCCTTTGCTGCCCATCCGGAGTGAATTGCCCGCCTCCGTGTTTTCCAGCAGCCGCCGCGTTCGCCCCGCCGGCTAAAAATAGAAACTGGCCCGCGCTCGCGTTCCCAGAAGTGCCACCCGAGAGAAAGGCAACTTTCAGGAATAGCGTCACGGGCTCCGAGGGAGCGGATTGGATGGGTCCGTGACGTCACAGTGGAAGTTCTGCCTTCCTGACGCTACACCGGAGGGGAGAAAGAAACCCCAACCTGTGGCCAAAAAGGAGGGAAGGGTGGGCGCCGGACCGACGGATGGATAGTGAAAAATGGACATGTATGGAAAATGGACATGTAGGGAAAAGTGCACAAGCCACCAGGGAACAAAACGGCTGATGCTTGGAAATGCACAAATTGTACACTATTTAGGCAGTTTTGTTTTTAATTTTGTTTTGTAATTAATTTTGTTAATTAATGTGTTTTAAGGGGATAGAAGGGTTGGTGGGTGGGGAGGATGGGGTACATTTTAATGTTTTAGTGTATTTATATATTCCTGTAATGCCGCCTCGATCCACTGGGAGAGGTGGGATAAAAATAAATTTTATTATTATTACTATTATTATTATTATTATTAGTTCAGTTCAGTGTTTTCTTTGGCTGCCGCCGCCGCCTTTTATTTTTTTAGGCTGTTACCCTAAAAGTTTGGAAACGCAGCTCACAACAAGAATTTAAATGGTACATATTTTTATTTTATTTATTTATTTATTTGTATCCCGCCTCTCCATATGGATCGAGGCAGCGAACAACTTACAAATAGCATGTATTTCGATACATTTCTATACATGCCCCCAACAAGCTGGGTACTCATTTTACCGACCAAGGATGGAAGGGGGGTCAACCTTGGAGCCCGGCGGGATCGAACTCACAACCTTGTGGCTTGCAGTACTGGCGTTTAATCACTGCGCCACCAGGGTCAACTAGGAATAATACAGTAACAGACACTAATAATAAACGATAAAAGCATCAGGAGAAATTGTAGAAGCGGTATGGAAGAGCACAAAGGTGTGTGTCAGTCCTCTTTGGTCCAGTTTTTCCCCCTAGGTTAAGTGTGGATAGGCTTGCAAGTTAGAAAGATAAACACACAAAAGGTGCTCATCTTTAGGGAGCTGGTGGGAAATACCTAAAGGTACCACATTCCCTGTGATTTTGGAGACTAAGCAGGGCCACCTCTGGTTAGGACTTAGATGGGAGACCACCAATGAATGCCTGCTGTTGGCTATGTTTCAGAGGAAAGAACTGGCAAAACCACTTCTGAGTATTCTTAGGCCCTTTTCGCACGTGGGGGGGCCGAACCGGGGCGGCGCACACAGGGGCAGAGCTTACCTGCTTGCGTTTTGCTCCATCCCTGCTTCATCCCTGTGGGGAGCGCGGTTCTGCTTCTTCACACGCCGCCGAATTTCGGCGGTGTTCGGCGGCGCCCAAAATGGCGGCTGGCGGCTTCCGGCGGCGCTCCGCCAATCAGGGCAGCGCACCAGCCGGAAGCCCGCCCCCAGGCAGATCTGCAGAGACGCACTACCACGTCTCTGCAGATTCTCACCGGGAGCTGCCATGGATTAGTGCGAGCGAGTTTCATAAAAACCACCTGGGAAGGTGGTTTTTAAAAAACTCGCAGCGCCACCCCTGCGGCTGTGCTAGAGCGGTTGGAGGTGTGGCGCCTCACCTTTTCCAACCGCGCTAGCTCACCCCACGGTGTGAATGACCTCTGTCTCCGGTCATCGCACCGCGGGGTTTTACCCCGTGTGAAAATGGCCTTAGTCTTAAAAACCCCTATGAAATTCATGGGGTGGCCATAAGTCAACAGGCTACTTTGAAGACACACTCAGGCCATTTCCACACTACAGTGTTAAACTGCTGCTATTCCACTTTCAACGCCCTGTGGAATTCTGGGGGTTGTAGTTGACTGAGACCAAAGAGCTCTTTGGCTGAGAATTCGAAGTGCCTTTCCCTAAACTACAAACCCCAGAATTCCATAGGAGGTTGATAGTGGAATAGCAGCACTTTAACACTGTAGTGCGGAAATGGTTACACACACACATCACAAATATAGCATGTCAGCGCTAGAGGAGAAATCCAGGGTGATGTGGTGGTTTGAGCACTAGACTGTGACACTGGAGATGGGGGTTTGAATCCCCACTTGACCATGAAAACCCACTGGGTGACCTTAGGCAGGTTACACTGTCTCAGCCTCTGAGGAAGGCAAAGTCAAACCTCCTTGGAACAAATCTTGCCAAGAAAACCCATGATAGATTCTCCTTAGGGTCACCATAAGTAGAAAGCAACTTGAAGACACACAGCAACAACAGTGCCAGAGGAACCAGACTGGAGAAAACATTCCACAGACACAGTACTGTATTGAGAGCAAAGCTTTTTAAACTTTTTATTTATTTATTTTAACTACTCCAAGCATCCTTGGCTATCGTAGCTCCTGGCAGGGAATTCTTAGAATTATTTTAAAAAGTAACTTTTTCAGGTGCTCACAGAGACGGCCTTGGCTTACATCTAGTTGGTAATCCTATGTAAAATAGACTCATTGAATCAGTTGCTGAATATCAAATCAGCATTTATGTAAATTCCATTGATCTATTGCTTCTCCTCCAGGTGGGACTAGTCACTGGATTTAGGCCAGGATCTGATACAGTACTTGCACTGGATTCCACTCCTTCTACAAATATTGTATCAGCAGTCCCACCCCACCCCCTTCTTGCTGCAACCCAAACCCACCTGCTCTGGAGGAGGGGAAACACTTTGATGTAGGTCTTATGTGTTACAGAGGGCTGCGGCAGGGAAGGACAGGGAAAGAACATCCCAGTTCCATTGGTACCAGATACAGAGTTGCACCATTGGTGACAGACATACCCCAGGGGATCTCCAGTTGCCAGCCTCTTCCCTTCCTGTCTGGACCAGATATTGGGCCTCTGAACCTGTATGAATAGGTTCCCATGGGAAAAGGTGATCCATTAGTTACCCTTTTGAGCCTAAGTCAAATACAATTTTGTAGATCAGTACCGCAGGATTCCATAGGATGTTGAAAGTGGAATAATGACACTATAACTACAGTGCGAAAATGGCCCAGGACTCTGGGAAACCAGAGTTTGAATCTTTAGGTCAGTCACAGAAACTCACAGCATGACCTTGCCCAAGTCTCACACTCTCATCCTTATAGGAAGACAGTGGTAAACCTCTGAACAAAACTTGACAAGAAAACACCATAAGTTGAAGGCATATAACAGCAAGTGTTTCAGTTGCCTAAATTATTAAAAAAGCAAGTGTCAACAATTTTGACATGGTCTCATTTTCATGAAACACTGTCATCCTTGGTTGAACTATAAAAATTGGAAAGTCTTTTACATCCATAGCCTGCTACTGTTAACAAACTTATGTGTCAAAAATGGAAGCCTAATACTATGCATGATTATTAGGGAACAAATCCCACCTGTTTTCTAAGAGAACAGGACTGTGACTTCAGATAAAACATTTGGGAAAGTCTCACACCTAGGTTAAATTCACATGCAGAGTTAGAATTAAATAGTTGGGCATACCTATGTATAGAATTCAGCTGTCAGTATCTTCCATTGCAATACACTGGACTTTAAAGGCTTTTGCTTTAGTATTCTATCTATTCCATCTGTACATCCAATTTACTTTGCCTCTACAGAATGCAGAGGGCAGAACATATCCAAAATACTTCATTAGTTACCACTGACTCACTTATGAATCCCTGATGCTGTGATTCTAATTCAGTCTGACAGTTACATAGCTGCTTTTCTCACTTAGCAGCATGACTGTTGAATTGTCAGTGACATTTACTAAAAACAGGTTGAGAGAAGAATGATTTCAGGACTTGAAAATGCTTCTGCATTCTTATCCTGCCTGCAGCAAATGATCAAAAGGTGTGTTCTTTAACACTCCCGTGTAAATTTAGAAGCCAGTGGAAATGCTGTTACAATCAATTATTTCTATTATTGTAAGCTGCAAGTCTTATCTTCTTCATCAGTGGTTTGAGGAAAAGAATGGAAATCCAAAATTATAAATATGGATCTACTTGATGGCCAGATTGTGTAAAATCAATCCAGCTGAGAATCATTACTATAGAGTACAACAACTTGCATAGAACCTAAGTCTGTATTTACCACCATTACACACATACATGTATAAGTAAGCACATCCTGAGTCTACATTTCTAAACAGGACATACATGGGGGTATGTTATTTTACATTTAATGGGCCACACTCCTTAAAAAAGCAAGCTTGGGACCATGCTACAACAGCACAATTAAATTCCAATTTGATCAGGACTATCCTGCCAAATGGGAAAGTTACAGGGAGTAGGTTGTCCTGATTAAACCTCTGCTGTCCTAGTTTTTCAGCTGCTTTTCAATTGCCTTGCATCTCTCTCCTCCTCCCACTTTTCCCCTTTGTTCTCATTTTAGTTCAGTTTCTGCAAACTGAGTTCAAAATTCCAAAGTAGTTTGCACTCAATTAACTCGGCAGAAGGGACAGGATAGGAGAAGGTAGCATCTTGCCCTTCTTAGTAGGCTCAGGTTGGCAGCTTCTCCCAACTTGTCTGTTCTTCGTCACTGGTAACTTTTGCCATTTTGACTACACTCTGCTGTCACTTGGCCACACATGTTCCAGTTTTTTGTCTGTGAAATGTTGGAGGCTATGATATAGGCTTGCAATGTTCAGCATGCTGTGATATTTTATTATCTTAATCTTCCACTCCCAAATAATTTTAGATACACTTCCATTGGTATGTGTTGAAGAAAATGTCCCTTTCTCTTGAGATATTTAAATATTTTTAGATATCTCTGCCCCAAATTACATACTATGTAACCATGGTTTTGGACCACACAATAACCTTTGTTAACAGAAATGTTATATTGCATGGCCTACATTAAAAATAGTTTCAAAAACTATCTTATGTAGAGTTAAGCAATAGACTGATGCAGGTTGGGTATCCCTTATCAAAAATTATATCAGTCCCAGAGACTCTTCAGTAGGAAATGCTGACTAATTAAGATCCTGGTGCTCTGAGACACCTGGCTATAAATACTGTTGCCTACAACCATCTGTCTTGGTGACTGGCAGTACCCTTTGGCATTTCATGTTCTCTGCACCTTGGACTGGCTACTAATTATGACTCTGTTCTACTCCTTCCTGGCTTTGTTTCTTTGGACTTCTGATTTGCTGTGCAACTTCTGGACTGGCCAATGACCAGTCTCTTGCTTCTCCCTTCATCATTCTAGAAAACTTGTGACTGACTTGGACTGGCTTAACTACCTGATCACACTTACATTTCAGCCAGCTGCTTCCTGGGACATGTGCTAACTGGAGTATAGAACAATCCCCTCTGTTTTCACCACTAGATCCAGATCCCAGCCAGTTTCTTCCTACCCAAGTCTTCTGTGGATGCGAACCCAGTAATCACAGCCAACTCTGACAGCAGCAGTGGCAGCAGGGCTGCCAGTTGCCCACTTCTGCCTTCAAGGTGGGAGCTGTAGCACTTCTGCTCATTTGTTCGGCTGGAGAGAGATGCATGGGTCTTTGAAATGGTGGAAGGTGTGGATTCCCACCATTTAACAGATTCTCATGTCTCTTTCTAGCTATGTCTCTCTCTAGTCTTGCAAACACAGTATAGGTACATATATGTTGTACCTCCAAAAGCTTTGGATTTTGGAGCATCTCAGATTTTGGAAATCCAGATGAGAGATACTCAACCTGTACAGTTTAATTCTTCAAAGAAGTTTTAAGACTGAATCGTGTTGTGCAGACCCCCATCAAACTCAGAACTGCTAGGATGGGTGGCAGACTAGTAAGCATACCCTGAAATGAAATGTGAAATGAACTGTTTTATTGTCTTAACCAAAATAACAATGCAGAACATCACATCAGCTTCCCTGATAATCTGACAATAGGGCTAGGAATCACTTTTCTATTTCATAAGAATTTAATTTAAAAAAAAACTCTTTGTGGGTGAAGTTTATCATCAAGTTATGGGTTCTTTCCAAAGATTTCTTCCTTCTTCAATTAATATAGGTTCCATGAGAGACCAGGAATACTGTTGTTTTCAAAGTGGCATGTAATGGATAAAATTCAGACTTTGTAATGCTTGTACATCAGTAGGACTCAAGATCAGCATAGCATGATGAAGTTTGGATCCAGCCCCTGTTTCCTGCCACTGGGAGAAATGTAGGGTGTAGAGTTCAACAGTAATTGCAAATTCTGGGTTGTAGGATAGAGTCATTCTATCTTACTGTAAATCAGGGGTGGGAATCAAGTTGTTTCTGACTTACAGTGACCCTAAGGGAAACCTATCGTGGGGTTTTCTGTGAGCTGAGAGTATATGAGGTACCCAAGATCACCCAGTGGGTTTCCATGGCTGAGTGGGGAATTGAACCCTGGTCTCCAGGGTTGTAGGCCAATGCTCAAAACACTACATCACACTGGTTCTCTTTGTTTTGTGTAATTGTGTGGAAAGGTTTCAACCCTCCTTCTCTGTGTGACTAGGGACACAGAAAAGATTCCCCACACATATCTAATGATACAGACAGGTTTTCATTCTCTAGACTTCAGGTGGAATGCTCTTTCAGTGTGGCTAGAAGAATATGCATTTCTGTTTTCAGATCTTTAAAATTAGCACAAGTTAACTCCCAAGCCATCAAAAAGGCACTCAAGCCTTGATCAAAGACCAACTATGAGGTGGAGTCAAAGAAGGCAAGCTTTACCCCCTTCTGTCATCTGGCAGTGTTAGGACTACTGAAAAAGCAACAAGATAAAATCCTGTCATGCGCTCATCAACAAAGAATCTCATTGAGGCCATGGTCTTAATATTATTTTGCTGCTTTCCCTTTTTCTACACAGTAAGAAGTTCCAAGAGCAGTCTCTTCCAGATCAGTTTCCCAGTGCAGAGAAAGATTTTGGATTTATAGTGACATGTTTGTTAGTTTTTAAGTACGACATCTGTTTATTTGCATATATATACATATGGAAATAAACAGATGTTATATAATATATTATGCACAAGCACACTTATATGCACACACATACACACATTCATTGAATATGGGTTGGGGAAGCAAGCGAGCACCCAGAGTGTTCCGAGCGCTTAAAGAAGCATCTGTTTCCATAGGCGGACATTATGCTCTTGGAACAACAGTGCTGTTTGTCATACAGCTGCAAAACCCAATAACCTGTTTCTTTTTTTGTTGACTACGTTGCAGTGGTCATTGGTTTTTCTTCACTCCGTATAGCTAACAGTCACCAGCCATAAAAAGACATACTCACTTATTTTGTACCATCAGTACTCACTCATAGGAAAGAATTTTTTCCCACTACTATGAAGGGCTTGGAAAAGTTACTTTTTGGATTCCAACTCTCAGACTCCCCCAGCCAGCATGGTAAGTGATAATGGTGCCTGAGGGATTCTGGGAGCTGTAGTCTGAAAGCAACTGCTAGACTAAACTAATGGAACAAAACTAATGGCTGCTAAAGTCTAGAATTTATTGAGGCAACTGTTTATTTAGGCCCAGGATAAGCAACTATCTCAGGTAACAACAACAACATAACTATAATAAAAATATTTCCTCTTAAAACTGTTGTTGTTGTTATTGTTGTATGCCTTTAAATAATTTCCAACTTATGGTGACCCTAAGTGATCCTATCATAGTGTTTTCTTGTCAAGAGTGTTCAGAGGGAGGTTGCCTTTGTCTTCCTCTGAGGCTGAGAGAGTGTGACTTGCCTAAAGTCCCCTGGTGGGTTTCCATGGCTGCGTACGGATTTGCACCTTGGTTAGAGTCATAGTCCAGTGCTCAAGCCACTATACTATGATTGCTCTCTGGAAATAATAGGGCTATAGTATGTCACACAGTGCCTAAAATCCGCTGAGAAATTATACATTGTTGTATTATAATGGATTAATGTAAACTAACCCTTCTGGTTATTTAAAAACACAGAATAGCAAGATTTCTCATTTTGCCCACTTCTGACCTAAAGAGGGACCCACTGCCTTTAAAAGCATTTTAGTGGTATAGATTGTATTTCAGATTAGGATTCGACAGTTGAACTTCCCCCCACTGCTAGTAGACAGAAAAGCAAGATATAGATCAAGACAAGGTTTCTTCAATATCCTGTCTTCCAGAAAACATGGAATGAGACAGAACAGTAGATCAAAGGACTAACTGTGAAAGCTTTAGTTGTGAAAGAGACACTTAACCTATTGGCACCAGAAATCCTGAAGTTACCAAAAACACAATGGCCAAGAGAAATGCCAACATTAATGTTTGCATTCAACTTTATTATTAGCAGTCTATATGTGAAAGGAATAATAGTTGCTTTCAAGGCCACCGTTTTCAACTCTACCTGAAATATCTGCTCCTTAGCAGATTGTCTTGAATGCCAGAGGAAAACAAAGTGAGATACTTTGGGTCAAATCCAACCATTTTTGAAGATCTGTTTACTTAACTGACTTTTTAAATTGTGTCAGCTGAAAATCAGAAATCACTATTCACTATTTGTCAAGTCATTGTTTGTGCCTGGTATCATTTCTGTGGACTGTTGAAGCCCTTAGTGGCTTGGGAACAACTTACTTGAAACACATATACCTGCTTCTCCCACATATACCTGCTGGAACTTGGGATCCTCTAAAGAGCTCCTGCTCTATGACCACCACGGCCTCCAAGAAAGTACCATGGGTGCCTCCTAGGGGAGAGAAGCCTTCTCACTGGTAGTACACCAGGTATGAACTAGCCTTCACTTAGAAGCTTATCTGGTATCTTTTTTATGGTCCATTCATGCCATATAAGGATATGTTTATCCATCCAAGGCTTTTAACCAGTTTGTGTTATTAAAATGAAACCACAGCATGTGGGTTCTTAATGTCTGAATAGTGCTTATTTTCTAATCTCAGCTGCTAAACTGCGTTTATTATTCATCTGCTGGGAAGAGGAGGTTTTTTTTTAAAAAAAAAAATACCGCATTTTGGGGTCTGCTGCAAAAATAAGAAAAGTCTTGTTTATTTGGCAGGATATTTCATGGGTTCTAAACCATTGTTTGATGCATTAAGTGTTGTTCCTTGGTTCTGGCTTGTGTACAGTGCACACTTGGGATGCTGATGCTGATAGTGAGGTGAGCAAGAAACAAAATGCAAGAAGTGTGGACAGTGACAATTGGGGTTGCCAGTTCAGGAGTGTCTCAGGTCCTGAGATTTCTGATGGCCCCTGGTGATACCATTAGGCATTATGCATTAAGTCAGAGGTTCTTAACCTTTTCTTTACTACAGACCCCCTTTAAATACCTTTTGTTGCTGCATACCACCAAGACTTAACTTGAGATTTGAAAACCTTAAGTGCATCAAATATTTATTTAAAGTTGCTCATCAGGGGTCTTCAGATTTGGAGAGAAGGGAGAAATAAGCAAATGCACACATTCCTCTAATAATATTTTTATTAGAATGATTCTATATAAATAATAATAATACCTAAACATTGAACCATGGCCTAATATCACTTATTAATTTTAATTAATTAAATAAAAAGAAGGCTGCTGTTGCATTTCACTCACAAATCTTGTTATTTATATTGGGCTTCGTGGCTGAAACTTGTATTCTGAGTCCCGACTCTGCATTTTTCAAAAGTTTCAATAATTATTTTTAAGATAAATGAGAGCAGAGAATGATTTTTCACACAGGTATGTCATTATGAAAGGCATTCTAGCCATTGTTTCTAAAACAAACACTCTCTTTCTCTGTGGTTATACTCCATGAATAACCTTGGTCTCACACATAGATGCAACTAAGCAGTGCATCAGTACAATCGATACTGTAATTAATTAGTGGTGGAATTAACTGAAAAACATAGTCTAAAGAAATAATAGCAGATGGCAAAAATTGATATGGCCTTCTAATGCAATTGATTTCAATTTAAATAGCAATCTAATTTATGAAAAGGTAGGAATATATCACACTAACAAGAGAATTGTAGAAATCCATTGGGCCAGATATGAACGTTTTTACTAGAGTGTCTAAAGTGCTCATAGTTTGTGAAAATACAGAAGCACTAAGTAAAGCCTTGGTATATAAAATTATGGAAGGATGAATTACATGTCTCTTATTAACATAAATCATTAAAACATTTTTGAAAAGGTACCAGGTTTACCAATTTAATTACTTATGACTGTTGAACAGTCATGGGGGGTAAAAATACTGGCTGGCATTCTGTTAGTAAATTATGTTGTTATAAGTCTGCTTTATGACATCACAATTCACATCTTCCATCATTGCATAGGATTCTGTTCCGACATCCCAGAAACAGCTGTGTTGGGTGGCCTCTGCATCTTACAAGGTGAGTCTGGGGGAGTAAGATCGAGAGGCACAGCTAGGGAGACATAGATACATGGGACACATATGTCTCCCAGTGCAGGATCTCAGCTAATAGTTCAAGTATGCAATGAGTTGTATACACCATGTTAAAACATTACTGTAAACTACTTTTCAGCTGCACTTCTCTCCTTCATCAATCAAGAAGTAATAGACTGGAGTAACAAGGAGAAGCCCAGGCCCAAATCTTAGCCTCAGCTAAAGCAGATCCATTGTATCTGTGGGGTTTATACCAGTGCTGCCATTCTGTTCAGCAATTAATTCAGTGGGTTTGCATCAAGCGAGACTAGCCTGTCTCTAGAATATCCCACCATTCAAACTCTTTGAAGTGAACGCAGTCTGGACCAAGTGACATGGACTGAAACTTTGTGCACAGTGGAATGCTCAAAAGGTCTGCCTGAAGACCCCATTTATTTCGTTTGGAATTGGTCCCTTCGGCTTCTCCAGTTCTGGTTTCCTGCAGACCCAAACTATGTACACAAACGTTCAAGCATAATGGAATTGCTGTCCTAAAACAGTTTAGGGCACCAGGTTGGGGAAGGCCAGACTGCAGCCCTAATTGGCTAAGCCTTTAGCTGTCTGTCTGTTCATCTCCATTTCTAAATTTGCTAATTGGCAGCAGAGCCCAACTGGAAGGTACAGGCTACAGTGGCAACTTAGAGGGGGAAAAAGTGGAGCAGGCACCTGGTATAGGTGTTTCTCAGCTGATCCTAGAAGTTTCTGTGCCAAAATGGGGCAGCTGGAATGCACACATTTAAAGAACATAGGTGGCCACACAGTGGTGGAGCTTAGCATGAGTGGGGTAGGGGTAGGGATAGAGCGGTGTGGCAGGGCTACAGCATGTGTGGGTGGGGCTACAGCATGCATGGGCGGGGCCATGGTGCACATGGGCAGGGCTACAGCGCACAGAAGATAGACAAGGAGTGGTGCTATCCCAAAAAAAGTGCTTGCCCATGGTGCACTGCCCCCATCGCCCCCCTCGTCGCTATGCCAGTGTGGCCACAATAAATATCTAGTGGAATGAAGAAAACTGATGAAATAAAATTGTCTTTGGAAAGAAGCTTTGCCTGAAGGATGGGGGCAAATTTGGGCTGGTGTCACTCTATACATCGTGGGAAAAGGTAGCAATTACAGACTGTATAAGACACCTCTTCGTGTCAAGAAGTTGGTAATTTGATGACATGCATAAAGACACCCTACCAAGAGGCCAATGCATTGTACAGGAGCACCTTGAATGCTCTTTAGAATAAAGTTATCTTTCAGTCTACTCTAGTCTGGTTTTGCACCTTAAAACATTACACAACAGTTGGTTACAGAACCAACCAGAGGGGAGATGACTCTGGTATTAATCCTACACATTACCTACAACCTAGACCATTTCCACACTACACTGTTATAGTGCTATTATTCCACTTCCAACATCCTATGGAATCCTGGGGTTTGCCATTTAGGGAAGGGCATTTAGAATTCTCAGCCAGAGAGCTCTTGGGCCTCAGGAAACTACAAACTCCAGTATTCCACAGGATGTTGAAAGTGGAATTCAATGAAATATCATGTAACAAGTAAAGTAGAGATATATAGCAGGAACTAACAAATTATAGATTATTAATATCTTATTGCAATACGTGATATAATAAATAGAGGGAATATTAATAATTGTAATCCAGAAAGGAAAAAAAGAAGGAAAAACATTGCATGTAAACATTTCAGAGATAATTGTTTGTTTTATTTGTTGAAATTTGAATAAAATTATTTTTTTTTAAAGTGGAATAATAGCACTATAACAGTGTAGGGTAGAAAGGCCCTTAGTTTCAAATAACATATTTGCTGAAACATGTTGAACTGCTCTTCTTTTCTGCTGTAGGAACTCATCCCTGTACTTTCCCTGTTGTTCCTTTCTTTGGTACCAAATTTTCTGTTAAAGAAAGCATACCCATCTGGAACACATCTGTTTTGTTAACTGAGGTATACCTGAACTGTATGTTCTTGGCCCTCTTTTCCTATAGGCTGCTTTGGTGCAGTTATTATAAACTGCTGTTCAAACCAGAAGTTGGAAAATTTTCTTTGGTTGGACTACAAGTCCTTAAAAGCAGCACTCACCAAAGTGTGGGGAAAGAGGGCCAATCAAACCCTGGTTTCCATGATTGTAGTTCAGTGCTCAAACCACTATACCATGTTGGCTCTACAGAGTTCAGAGTATTTGTGTTTACTTATGCAAGGCTTACCTGACCTCTTTGCTTCATTTCACATATTAATGTTGTTATTTTTGCATTAAAAATTGCTGAAACCTATTAAACTGCTCTTCTTTATTTGAATGTTATTGAAGTACACCATTTTTGAGGTATAGAAACCCATCCCTATTCAGTTCATGTTATTTCTGTCTGTGGTACCACATTTTCTCTTTAAAAAAGCAATGGCCAGGATAACATCTACTTCATTGACTGAGATATATACTCTCCCCTTGAGATTCTACCCTCTTTCCTTGAGGATTAGAGCTAGGTCCTGAGACCTGGGAACCCTAGATGGTTACTAGTCATATATAGCCACGTATGACCTCTATGACCAAAGGCCATGTCCCTCTCTGTAGGCTTAGTACAAGTTGCTGGATAACACAAGAAGTGAAATACCCTACATTCTGCTCGTGAGCTTCTAATCCTCATCTGTGTGATCAGAATGCTGCACTAGCTAGGTCTCTTATCTGCTCAAGTTAATCTCTTCTTGTGTTCTTACATTCTCTGTCTACTTAGGATAGTCTAAGCATGCCTAAAAAGTAAGAGATGTAGCAGCCATCTGTATCCAGCTCTTCCTTGTTACTACTGGCCTTAAACTAAAATATTCTGAATGAATGTAAATATTTACACCAAATTAGAACAATAACAATTATGGCGTATTTGTGGTAGATCCAGCATTTCATCCAATCCAGGTTTTCATAATGTCTGTAATCCAAAAGCTGCAGAAATTCCATCCCAGGATTCATATTAAACTGAAAAGGTAAAGACAGTCTGCCTGTGGCTGTTGGCAAGGAGGGTGCTATAAACTAAATTCTACATTTTCTAATCCTGGTACCAATCCAGATTCTTATTTTCAAGAGTTCCAGGCCTCTAAATAGAATAACAGCAACAACAAGAACAACACCAAGAAGAAGAAAACAACTGCATCTTTCTAGTCTTGAAATCAACTTAATCTTATTAGAAATTATTGCTGGACACAGCCTTTTGTAACTTGATGGCCACTAGACTGGTGGCTGGCTGGGAATGAAGAAACTTGTAGTCTGATAGAATTGTGGAGCGTCAGATTATGGAAGGTTGGCTCAACAGAATAAACACAGAGGAGGTAACTCCAGTGAATGTCCTTCTGAGAACATTTCAACTGTCTGATTGCTTTCTATCCACTGCTTCGCAGTCTGCCTCTACTTTCCATATAGAAATAAAGGCAATCTGCCACCAGCCCTACAAAGTGAAACCTATTGACAATAAAGAATTTAATAGGTATGGTATTCGGTTTGCAATAAATGTGTAAATATTTTGTATCTGGAAATAAAATGAAGGAATTCAAGGAGGATATGGTAGAGGCACATACATGCAATATTTAGAGAAAGTTACTTTTTGGATCAGCCCTCCCAGCAGTCTCAGTTTGTCAAGGACCATCCCAAATTAATATTCTGTTGCCCTGCTTATTCATCTGATTTTAAAATGTCCCAAATTCTTTTTCTCTTCCAACTTCCCCTCTTTGTCCTCATCTTACTTCAGTTGATGGAAACTGAGTTCAAAGTGTAAGACCAGTTTGCACTCAGTTAACTCAGCAGGGCAGAGAGGAGATGAGGAGATGGCATTTTGTCCTTCCCAGTAGACTGAGGCAACAGCAAACTCCTGCAGTCTTTCTTAGCTCGTATGTTCTTCCTCACTGATAATTTTTGCCAGCTTCACTACACTCTCATGTTGCTTGACCACACATGGCCCAGTTTCCATTGGTGAAATGGTGGAGGGTATGTAATTCCCTTCACCATGCCACTACCTTTCTGTGGTAGTGGGACTGCAAGCTCTTGTGAGGAAAGAGGCTATGCTGATGGTGGCAGTGCTGCTAGTAGGGTCTCCCATGTCAGATCGGCTGAGGAGCTAGACTTAATGAGCCAAACAGCTACTGGGTACCAGCAGTACTGGGAGGGGGTGACACATGAGGAAGATCTGTTAGACCCTTGGCAGTGGCACTAGCTAACACTTAGTGGTACTACACAGAAGGAGGCATGGCAAATCCCTTTTGAATGTCTTTTATCACAGAACCGTATAATAAGACAATCCAAAATAGAACAAGAAACAGTGCCAGAAAGTAACATTCTCAGGTTGGAAGGCACTCAACAAGCTACTGGAGAAGAGCAGAGACAACTATTGAGTAATGCTGTAGCTATGACACAATTAGGCTCAAGTCAAAAAGATGTTCAGCTATTGATGTGCTCAGAGGTGGAAGAAAAATCCAAAGCTGCACAAAACATATTATAGAATATGGAATATGAAAAACGTGATTCGGGGAACCTAGACATAATAAAACAAGAAATGGAACATATCAGTGTATCGATATTGCAGTACTCGGGGTAAGTGAGTTAACGTAGACAGGAATGGGACATTTTAAGCCGAACAGTTACATAGTATTTTACTCAGGGAATGAAAATCTAAGAAGCAATAGTGATGATAGATATAGCAAAAGCAGGAAGGGATAGAATGCAAAGTCTAACAAAGCAATATCAATAAGACTTCAAGGAAAACCCACCAGTATAGCCATAATCCAAGTTTATACTCCAACTACAGAGGCAGAAGAAGAGGAAATTGAAAGATTTTGTGCTGGAGTCCAGGGGGAAATTGATCACACATCAAAACAGGACTTCTTGTTAGTCATAGATGATTGGAATGCAAAAATAGGAAAGAAAAGAGAACTAAAGATTGTAGGAAAATTTGGCCTAGAATCAAGAAATGAAACAAGAGAATTTTGCAAGGTTCACTGTGGACACATTCCTCAAGTAACCAAAGAAGTGACTGTATACAAGGACATCACCTAATGGCCAATATAGAAATCAAATAGACTATATAATTGGAAGTCGAAGATGGAGAATCTCCAGTCTTTATGCAAAAGCAAGACCAGGAACAAATTATGATACAGCCCATAAACTGCTAACATCGAAAATTAGAGTAAAGCTAAAGAATAACACTAAACGAACCAAAAGAAGAACATACTGGTAGAAATTAAAGATAATGCAAGAAAAGACAGACAAGAATCAAAAGTAAAAGGGGACAAAAATAGTTACAAGTCAATGCTTTGGATCCTGTTTGGGAGAAAGGTGGCACAGAAATGCGATAAATAAATAAATACTTTGTGCGGGGACAAGTAGGAATACTATAATAATCAATGCAGAAAAATAGAAGGTGACCAAAAAAATAAATAAATAAGAGACCTCTTCCACAAGATCCAAGAAATTAAAGGGAAATTTAAACCACAAATGGGGGTACATTACCAAGTACATAAAAAAGGTGATGGATGCAATACACAGGAGAAATATATTAAAAAGATGAAAGGATGACAGATTGATTAAAGGGAGAACCTATCTTATCTCAGTCTTGTCACAGCTGATAAATCTAACAAAACAAGCTGAATATCTCCCAGCTTGTTACTTACCTCCAGTAAGTAAGGAGTTATAAATAAAGTCCAACATAAACAAAGTCCAGCAGGGTTTCATGGCATGGGAGTGTCCAAGGTCAATCTGATCATTTGTCAAGGCATCCAGAAAGGTAGCAGGTCAGATAAGCTTTGACAACTCCTAGAAGGGAAGGATGCCAGCTAAATAGACCCAAAGCCTAGCGCAGCTGTGCCTTGATTGATTGTTGCCTGTTATAAATTCTGAGAGAGCGACACTGGGTCTCTCTTTGCTGCCTGTGCTGTGCGCAGCTGGGTCTAGTAAGTGTTCTTCTGTATCTGAAGAGGCAGTACTCTCTGTTGGAGGTAGCACTGCCCTCTGTTCTGTTTCTGGTATTGTAATCTCTCTCTGCACAGCAGGGCCTGGCATGCCCCCCTGTTTCAGTCTCTGGCATGTCATCTGCTTCAGACTCCGAGTCAGAGTCCATGCTCTGGAAGCAGTGCATGACAGAACCACTTGAAGATGAATCTATAATTGTAGAAAGTGAAGTGGAAGCTGCACTCAGAGTACTTAGAAGAAATCAATCATGAACAGATAGCATATCAATAGAGCTGCTTGAAGCTACAGGAAAAGAATCTATCCTAGCTCTAACTAAAATGTGTCAACAAATATGGAATAGATAACAATGGCCTATAGACTGGAAACACTCAATATACATTTGAATCCCCAAGAAAGGGGACACTAGGGATTTCAATAATTACAGGACCATTGCATTAATCTCCCATGCAATCAAAGTGACGCTGAAAACTCTACAACAAAGACTTTTACCCCATAGGAAGAAATAAATGCCAGATGTCCACAGTGGATCAGGAAAGGAAGAAGAACTAGGGATCATATTGCAAACATACATTGGATAATGGAGTGCACCAAAGAATTTCAGAAGAAAATCAGCTTGTGCTTTACAGATTATAGCAAAGCCTTTGATTGTGTAGAACATGAAAAACAAAGGATTGCTGTTAATGAAATTAGCATGCCACAGCATTTGATTGACAAGAAGCTACTGTCAGGACAGAATACAGAAAAACAGAATGATATCATTGGCAAAGGGGTCAGGCTGGTCTACATTTTATCACCTCTATCTGTTTAATTTGTGCAGTGAACATATAAAACATTAAGCAAGGTTAAACTCAGAGGAAGGAGGCATGAAAATTGGAGGATGGAACACCAGCGATTTAATATATGCAGATGACAAGATACTACTGGCAGAAAATAGCAAAGACTTGGAACAATGACTGAAGAAAGTGTAAAGGCAGGTTTATAGCTGAACAATAAGAAAACAAAGATAATGACCACAGGTGATTTAAATAACCTTAAAGTAGAAGATGAAAACACTGAAATAGTTCAAGATTTTCCATACCTTGGCTCAGTCATTAATCAGAATGGAAACTGCAGTCAAGAAATCAGAAGACTAGTACTTGAAAGGGCAGCTACAAAGGAACTAGACAAGATCCTGAAGTGCAAAGATGTATCATTGAATACTGAAGTTAGGATTGTCCACGCCATCATACTTCCAGGCTCTTCCAGGTTGTGAAAGATGGACATTGAAGAATGCTTACAGGAGGAAACTCAGCTAATTTGAAATGTGATGCTGGAGTAGATGCCAAATGAATGAGTCCTAGAACAAATAAAGCCTGAATTCTCCCAAGAAGCCAAGATGACTGAACTGAGATTGTTGTGCTTAGGACATATCATGAGAAGATATGATTCACCAGAGAAGACAATAATGCTTGGTAAGGCAGAAGGTAGTAGGAAAAGAATAAGACTCCATTACCAATCAAGGAAGCCATGGCCCTGAGTCTGCAAGACTCGAGCAGGGCTGTTGATGACCAGGTGACTTGGACATCTCGCATCCATAGGGTCACCATAAGTTGAAGTTGACTTGACAGCAGTTAAAAATGAGATGATGCAACTCCCATACTGACTGGAATATTCTGGGTATTGTAGTCCAAAAGAGGCAGCTCTTTCAAGCTGTGCAGTGACGCAGAGCAAATGACTTAGCACAGTTGACATTTCCATCACATTTCAAATGCTGGAAAGCATATCTCCACATTATCATGCACATATTTTTAAATTATTAGCCACATCTCAAGACTCTGTTCTTCCCAAGATGGTTAACACTGTAAAATCAATGCAAATCCATTAATAAATCGTATGAAATATAAACAGTTTCAGATGAAACTATCTGGCTTCTATTCAGGTGCCCCATGCCACCGCAGTTACTGTGTACAGCAGCACTACCACTGACAGTGGTGGTTCATGTACTAGTGAAAGAAACAGTTGTAGTCAGTGGGCACAAATTTGATGCCTGTCCCTGAGACACTGTGGGGAAAAAATCCTCCACACTGGGTAGCTTAAGAAGCATTGGTGTGCAACCCAGCAGCCGTACCAGAAAAAAGGGCCTCAGAATAGGCCCTTCCACAGCCCTATGTGAAGACAGCAGTGTCTGAAAAACAACTATTTAACATTGCTCTCTCTGTTTATACAAAGGTGGCTACCCATGATTAATTGGGCATTGTTTCCTCACCCATCCCAACCTACTTCCACCAGAACTGAGCAAATAGTTGCATAATTACAGAACACATTTGTGTTGCTTTTCTTTCAGAATTGTTACCTTTCCTTGCTGTAAACAAGCCAGGCTTGCCAATTTTCCACGGAATGGAAACTTTCTGTTATGCTTTTGCAAAAATACGCTAGATAGCACTCATAATAGAAATGCTCTTTAGTGCCAGCAAAGGGAGGAGAAGAGATTTAACTCTTAAAAGGAGAGTTTAAATGTCACATTCTGGAAGAAAATAGAAACTGATTAAAGCTATGAGTGCAAGGCCACTTGGGGTGTGAAAATTGTTATCTGGATGTCATTATGTCCTTTTGATCTTGAGTGCCAACTTTTGGCTGGTTATTAGCACTTGGGTGAGGTACTTAGAAATCCCTACAAACTCTAGCACTACATTCTGGTTTGGGGAGGGAGGGAGGTTGGACTGGAGCTATCTAGCAGGAAAAAACAAGTGGCACTCCAGACTATGAATCTGGAGGAAAAAAGAGGAATTCTTAACCTCTTCCATCATTAGCCTCCTGATTGCTGTTTCTGCTCTTTCGCCTCCAATATTTCTAAGTTACACTTGACTATTCTGAGGTGGGAGTATCTGGGGAATGATGCACAGTTCTTTGGGTCCACATTAAAACTAATATTGGTATTAGAATTATTATTACAATGCCCTTGTGGTATGCAATATTTGTTAGGAGGTCATGAAGGAAGTTCTACCATATGTCGAACTTCCTCATGCATGTGTATGTATGCGTACACACATGCACACTTTTTTCTCTGTCATTGTTAGGCAAATCCCATTCCCTGTGATGTCACAATGTCTGCTCTGTCCCTCAGTCCAACATTTTGACCCTGACATCTCAGGTAATGAGAGGGTTAAGATCTAGATCCTGAAATGCCAGGACAATGGGGCCAGGTACAGCTGTTCAAATTGATGGGCCCAAACCACAAATGTGAGTAAAAGAGCTAAGTCTCTGGTCTCCAGAATGCCTGGAGAAGGTCTAAAAGGCATTTGACTTCTGTGGAATTCCACAGAATTGGAATTGACTTCCACAGAATATGCATATATGCATATATCTAATTTGCATACATCTCATTTTGCTGTGTAATTACAAACCAGACAGAGAAAAAAACTAGGACCAACTTTCAGAATATTTCTAATTTTGTAGACAAAGATGTATTTATATTTAAAGCTTTACAATCCCTTTCACTTACATCTGACCTGCACTGCAGTTTCTCCTGTACTGCTATACAAAGCATATAGAATGGTCTAAATATGTATGTATTTATGATCCTATGGGCATCAAACAGAAGGAGCAAAATTAAATGTACATTGTATTCTTTTGTATACAGAGGCCATGTTATGTTTATAATGGATAAACATTCCATTATGGAAGTATTTCCCAAGCCAGCAATAAAGGCAATGAAACTATTAAATGCATTTTTCCCTCTTTCTCACTGTACCCCTGGCTTCTAAAGAATGGAATAGATTAGATGTCAAGGCAGCAAATGAGATGTAAAAACTACCAAAATTGAATTTCTCCATAACTTCATAATTCACCCACAAGCTGCATAAAGTTCATTCATTAAAAAAAAAAGATCTGAAGACAGAATTTTCCCCTTCTACATGTTCCCATTTTCATGTTGAGTTATGCTGTAATTTTCTAAGAACCTCTGCAAGTAAACCACATATATTGGCATCTTGTGTCATTTCTTAAAATGAACCAGGATTCACAATCACAAAAATGTCACACAGAAGAATTTTTGTGAATAAATAATTTGACACATTACAACTAAAAAATAAATGCAGGGAAAAACACTGGCATCTTATCGAAAGTTATAGTTCTTCATAAGATACCATCTTTTGCATGCCTGCGTGTGCTTGTTTTCTCTATAGAAAAAAAAAGCATGATCCATAGCAGTAGGAATTTCGAAGTTAAGGTGTACTCACAAGTGTACACCATGAGATCATGTACAAAGGGCAAACAAAACAAATCAGCAATTGTTTTAGTCTTTGCATCTTCCAAAGAAGTATAATAATATATGGAAATTGCCTGGTGGAATCTCAGAAGCCAAGGGAGAGTTGAGTGCAAGTTTCTAAGTCAGTCTATGAAGATCTTATCCAGCTCCTTGTCCTGCCCTATGGCTACCAAAACCAAAATTCAGCATAAGAAACTATATGCACATTTTATTAACTTACATAATTTATTATGATCCCTGATTCTGAAACATCTTGGTGCAAAATTTCAAGTAGAACTGTGCCTATGTGTGCACATTTGTAAGTACTAAGTGTCAAAATCCTTGACCAGCATTTTATTGGCCTTGAGTTCTTTGTATTAGAATGATGCAAGAGAATCATATGTAAGATTAACACACACAATCACACACACAGAGTATTAAATTTCAGCAACTATTTCAAAATACTATCTTCAGAAAATACATTATGAATAAGGAGAGAACCTCCATGGGTCATACAGATATCTAAAAATAGTAAAGAAGAAAAGAAAAACTTTTTCACATTTACTATTGTGCTATTCTGAAATGTAGAGGTTTTGCAAAGTATTCAGAATTTGATACAGGCTTTAAAAGAACTCCAATCCCTGGAGAAGTTGTGGCCTGGTTACTGTTATAAGAATATAGGTTCAGTAACTGATTTTTAAAGATAGTTCTGTGTCTAAGCTTGACAGAGAAAAATAAGAAATTACTCTTTTGAGTTTTAGCACAGAAAACTTACAATTTTGCTGTTGTTGCATAACCCGTTTTAGAAGGTTTTTGAGAAATGGTCAGGAGGAGGATACAAGAAAACAGTCCATAATGAACCCCCAACATAGCTGAAATCTTCAATAAAATAATCTTTGTAGTCTTATTTTCTCCCATAAAACAGCCCATGGCTGCTTATTATTTAGCACTGGGAAAACAATATTTTCCAACTTGTTCCCTTGAGATCAATCACTGAAAAGAGACATTGAGTGGATTTGGATTTTTCCCCTGCCTTGCGAAAGGAAAACCCATCTTGTGCTGTATGAACTGCATGAACTCTAGTAGGAAACTTGAGTAGTCACTTGCCAAAGGCAGACCCAAACTGGATGCTGCATTCCACTACAGCAATGGTTTTCAAATTTCAGACCTTCATAGATCCCTTGCCACTATGACTCATTTTGCAAGAACAAGGTCACTAGGTCAAGAGAGTCTCAGGCTCTGAGACCTAGAGATCAGCCACAGGTGCTTGGATCATATTATTCAATGGAAAAAATAAATAAAATAAAAACAAAGTCTAACAAACAAGAACATATTTCTCTGACTGGAAATTAAGTTTCCCAAGTTCTGCACTGAACAGAAAAAACAAACCCCAGACTTTTCAAAGCTCTGTTCTTGACATTTTGACAAAAACTGCTTTTAATAATACAGAGGCATTGTAGTCCAACCAAAGGAAATCATTCCATGCAGAACAAAAGTTTTTCAAATTCTGCTTTACACTGGCCACTGTTACTATTCCTATTACAACTACTTCTTCTTCTTCTTCTCCTTCTCCCCTCAGGTTGTAGGCTCCTCCCTCATCCCATAAATAATAACCATCACTATTATAATAATGGTAATAATCATCACTAGATATTTTGGGGATGGGGGAGATGATTTTGACAACAATGGCAACAACAAACCAACAAGACAATTGAGACCAGTGACTGAGACCATCAGTTCATCTCTCTTCAGAATCAAGTTATATTGAGCTTACTAATACTGAGAGTTTAACTTACCCCAGTAATGGTTTCAAGGTCTGGGGACATGAAGTGAGGCTAGAAGAATAAAGATCATGTCAGAGAGAAAGAGAGATGGACAATGAGAGAGAAAACAAATACAGCCAGGAGAACTGGAAAATGGAGAGGAGGAGAAAGGGAGAGTCATGAGGAGCAGAAGGAGGACAAGAAAGAAATTAGGAAATAAAAGTGAAGATTAGTTGCCATGTAAAGGAGAGAGAAGATAAGAGAGGAAAGGAGGGAGAAGATATTTAGTCAGGCGCTGCTAAGCAGGGAGAATTAAAAGCACAAGAAAGAACTAAATCAAGAGTTAAAATAGAAAGAAATGTATTGCCCAAGCAGAAAAAGGACTTTTTCCCATAAATATAGTGCACACCACAGAAGACTCAGTCTAAGACAGGAAATTGTGGTGTGGCTTCAACAATTTAGTGTAGGGTGACGAAGATGGGGACATGTGGTCAATGACAGAAAGCAGCAACTGCTCAAAATGTTCCTATGCTGACCACTATCCCCACCCCCACTGAATCCAGAAACAGCTTGAGAAATGTTGAGGGGATGAAGAGGGATGAAAAGAAGGGCCAAAATGAGGGGATTCCCTGGAGAAACTCTCCAAAGCAGAGGCCAGTTTGCATGTCAGCTAGCAAGAGGGTTGTGGTGCCTCCAGATGGGAAAAAAGTCTGTGAAAGTCAATGGTTTTGCTCTTGTACCAATCAGTTTTATTTTGGAGATCGAGGTGACATTTTCCTTATTCTGAAGTACTTCCTGGGAGCTCCTGGCATTACCAAAGACTTTTCATTACCATTCCCCAGCTCAATTTAAATTAACCAGTACATTGCAAAATGAAATGTATGGGTACTTGTATGTGTTTTACTGTTTGGAAGTAGTAAAGATGGCCACCACCAAGTAAATACAGCTATAATTTCCAAGACAAAGATTCAACAGAGATCAAGGGAAGGAAAGAGGAATGTTAGTACTATAACAAAATGATCCTAATACTTAACTGGAAGCCCCATTGCCTGAGTGCTAAAGCACTTTAGCATTTTGACCGTAGCAGAAATGGTTGGAAATCAGTTTCTGAAATGTCACTTGAGACCAGAAGAGACACGTAATCAGTGGGAGAGGAAAGGGGAAAGACAGGAAGGAGGGGGAAAAGAAAAGATAGTTTAAGAGAGAAGCAGGATGCAAACCCACAAATACACAAGTGCCAATACCTATCTGGTGACATTCTCAATCTTAGAGAGCATTGGCTAAATCTGTGAGGGTTCACTGTGGCTGTTAGTGAATTGCAGGTTGAATCCAAGAATGTTCACCTGCCAGTGGAGTAACACTGAAATTCACTCTCCTTCACCTCCTGGCTCTTCTCAAATCTTCACCAGGGAGTTGGGGGATCCTGTGAGCATAGATGGGGATGTCTCAAAAGGGGAGAGGGGAAGAGGAAGCCCCATTGCCTGAGTGGAAATCCAATCAAAGACCATTAGATAAATTCCAAAACTCACATTGTAGCTTTATTAGGTCAACGAAAAGTCACAAAAAGAGCGGGAAAAGGGAAACTCTCAAAGTCGATGTTTGTAGATTACATGAGAATGTTGTGGCAGGGAGGATTTGCAGATACCTTTTAGGGACCTAGAGAACTTGAATGAAGATTTTGGTTCCTTTGTGGTTGGCCTAACAAAAGTATTAAGGAAAAAATGTTGAGAGCATCCAATGAAATCCACAATAGAAAAGGAAGACATGTCTCAAGATGCTAGAAGACGGGTTTTGTTAGCTAAAACTCTGATCTGTTGTAGCCTATGAAGAAAGCTTCAGAGTATTCATAGACTTAAAATAATTGGTGCTTTAGCAGCTTTTAGCATCTTGAGATGTGTCCCCATTTATCTTGTGACTAATCCATATGGAGTTCTAAACTTGTCTTATAGCAAACACGGTTACCTGTCTTATGGCCGACATGGCTACTGTGTGGTTTAGATGTAGCCCTAAGAGTGATACTTGAATAAACTTTTTTTAAAAAATCCATTCAACCAACCAATGAGCAAAAAAACCTTGAGGGTCTGTATATTAGTGGAAAATTAGTTGTGATGGAATAGCAGTTTTTCAGAAGAGCTTGGCTACTCTTAGCAATTTTCTTACTTTGGAACCCCAAAGTAATTAGTTTCCAAAGAACTGCAGGATTCTCCAGAACACAATTTTAAATCCACTGTAATACAGCAGTGCAATAGAACAGAAATTCAGATTCTTGAGAAAGTAGTAGCTAGAACATATTCTGTGCAAATTGCGTGTTGATTTCTAAGAGCTAGCAGCCCCTAACCAAGAAATATACTTTCCTACAGGAGATTCCAGACATCTTCCAAAGATCCACAGATGCTTCACATCTACCAAGTTTAGATTTAAGCTCCATTGTTGTTGTTATTTGCTGTCAGGTTGGCTTCAACATACAGCAGTCCTATGAATAATGGACACCTTGTCATCCACAGGTGGCACCTTTTCATCAGTGGCCCTGCTCAGGTCTCACAAACTCAAGATTGTGGCTTTGTTAATTGAATTAGTTTGCCTTTAATGTGGTCTTCCCCACCAGCTTCCTACTTTACTAAGCACCATCATTTTATTCTAATGGTTCGTGTCATCTCGTGATACGTCCAAAGTATAGTAGTCTCAGTTTAATTATTTTGGCTTCTAGAGAGAATTTAGGTTTGATTTGCTCTCAGAACCATTTATTTGTCTTTTCGGCAGACCATAGAACTCTTCTTCAGCATCACTTTTAGATGAATTGATTCTCTTTCTTCACTGTCCAGCTTTTGTAACCATACATAAATACTGGAAATATGATAGCATGGACAATTCTGACTCTGATATCCAATGATACATCTTTACACTTTAGGATCTTGTCTAGTTGGCATACATTTCTGTGGTGGTGGGATTGTGTGATCCTGTGAGTTTTCTGCTAACAAAGCAGTTTGAGGGTGCAAGCTTCTTTTTATTTAAGAACTACTTTCCACTGCTCAAGTGCTAAACCGAAACTGTTGGAAAATGCTTTAGAGTATGCTAAATGGCTGAGCAACAATGACGGCACTGTACCAAAGTCCCTGGTAAATACAATAGTCACTTTTCATGTTAACATAATGCCAATATTTATATTGCTACTCACTAGGCAATTCACAGAAATTAATAATTTGCCAGCATTGAGCTTTTACTGTTTCATGATAGTTGGAAAGGAAAAATATATTATGAAAGCATGAAGCATACTTCCTGATGAGCAAACAAATTTTTTTATCCACAGAACTTTACAGGAGATCCAGAGCTTGGAAAAGTTACTTTTGTGAATAACAGCTTACAGAACCTCCCAGACAGCATGGTTACTCACTATGCTAGTTTGGAGGATTCTGGGAATTGTCACTCAAAAAATAACATTTCCACACTCTGGACCAGATATCATGGTCTTTCATGTGCAGTTCCTCTTTTTTAAAAATCTTATGGAGGATACAGTGAAGACTGACAATGGAGTGATGGGCCAGATGCACAATATCTTGACTATTAGTGCTAGTAGCTCCCTGCCTGGCCTGGAAGAAACTGAAGATATTTTACACCAATCCCTAGCAGAACCAAAAATTAAATTTCTTACACGCAATACATTCGGAATATTTGCTAGAAAATAAGTCAGAGCAAATCAACAATTTTGCTGCAAATGTTAATTTTAAAAGTACTCTAGGTCACTGTTTAGTTTGCAAAATATTTAGATCTACACACATCTACATTAAGATGTGTCTAATTTATAAGAAACAATGCATGGAACTACAGAGCTAAATTCTTTGCATATATGGAAACTTTAGTCCTCTGCTCTTAACTGAGCATGCAAATAGCTACAGTAAGCACTATTTATGGCCTCGTTTTCAGTGTTTAATTACTGAAAAAACTAAATCTAGTTTCTTTGGCAGCTAACTATAATTATACAGATGTCCACTGGAGAAAGGGCTGCCAACTGATTAATGATTTTTGGTTGATTAACTGTCTTTCTTCAGTCCATTTAATTGATGAATTAACCAGCTTAAGCAAACACCAACTTATCTCAAAACAGGTGACATATTAAGGAATATTATTGAGCGCAACGTTGTCTGTTGACAAAGTATCAGCATAATACCATTTATTGTTTGGAACAGAATACATCCATAATCTGTTTTACAAAACTATTTTACTAAAATACTGCATATTTTATCATAAGTGCAATCACAGCACAATATATGTGATCTATGAATTAACCAGTTAACTACTTCTGTTAGCCAAGTATTTCCTTGTAGATCTGTAAAAATATTTCAAGGTTTAAACTCTTTCAGGTGACAGGCAATATATATCAATCCAATCCAGTTATTTTTCTTATTTTATTTTGATAGCTTGTTCTACTGGATTCAATGCAATTTCAACTCAGCTCAAGTTAGCTGAATTGTGACCCATCTAATTCAGTAATCGCACTAAGCAAAACAAGGCTGAAATAAGAAAGCCACAGATATCACAGAATGAAGACTAGCCACAAGACTTTAAATGATTTTTTGGTTACTCCTTTAAAAACATCCCAATTAAGATTACTAATCATATCTCTAATTTTGTTTTTCCTTACTAAAGAAATGTTTTTCCTCTGCTTAAATTCAGATGACAATTGAGGATGCAGACATCAAAAAAAGAAGAATTAAAAATTATTGTTGCCTACAGGTCCAGTTAGAGTTTGGCTGCATGTGAGTATATATTCCTCTTAGTTTGCCTATGTAACGTGACATTTGTCTAAATATGTAAAATCTATACATTATTTTTTCTATACTTCATAAAGGTGTTATAAAAATGCCAGTGAGATACCTCTTACTAAGCAGATGAAAGCTATCAGGAGATTTATCATTATAATGTCTGCTAAGTGACGTTGGACAAGTCACAGTCTCTCAGCCCCAGAAGAAGGCAGCAGCAAATCCCCTCTGAACAACTCTTGCCAAGAAAACACCGTGATAGGTTCCCTTAGGGTCACCATAAGTTGGAAACAACTTGAAGGCACACTACTAAAACAAAATTTATGCTCAGTCTGTGTTACTGACCAATTTTGGAGGTAACAAGCTAAATCAGAAGGAACACTTGTCTTAGGAATTGTAGCAATTAAGCTTCAGACCTAAAACACATATTCACTTCTCCATCTGCTAAATATTTTTCAACTACTTAAAACAATTTCTTAAAATAATTTCTTTTTCTATATGATGCGCTATCAGCAATAACACGGAACTAGAATTCAAGAGGAAAAACATACCCTTTAACATTTCATAGATTAAGAATAAGGTGTGTAGCCAAGTGACATCAGAGTATGGTCACGATGACAACAGAAGAAAAACACATATGTTCAGTGAGCCTGTCACAGTTTGCCTTTGCCTGAGCCTACTAGGAAGGGCAAGATTCTATCTCCTCCTCTAATCTACCCTCAGCTGAATTAAATGGCTGCAAATTACTGTTGCATTTTTAACCTATTCTGCTGAAATTGAACGAATCTAAGGACAAGTAGCCATCTTTGCATGCTTAATTAACTGGCTAGTTTGCATGTGTATTGTAGGCATAGAGGGGACTGCCTAGAGTAAAACTTCCTGTGGTTTGGTCAACACCAACTTCCCCTTGCATGTTCTCTTCCTCGTCCCTTTTTGTTCTTCTGCTTCCCTGCAAGCATGTGGCCTTTGATTCTCTGGCAAGCATGCTTCCCTTTCTTCAAGAATTGAACCTGTGTAGACTATGCACAAGATTTTGTGAGTAAACTTTTTATATTTTTAACCAAACTGTTTGTGTTTATTTTGAGCTAGATTAAGTGTGTCTGGGTGGAGATGATAAAATGGGACTGGTGATTTGTTCAACTTCTGTCTGTGCGTTACAAAATATTCTGCTGATTGGGGGACTTAAAAATGTCTGAATTCCCCAACAAAAGGAGGAAAGAGAAAAAAAGTTGGACATTTTAAAAGTAACTCAAAAAATAGGATTACAGAGGACTGACTGGGACTGTCCTTTCCAAATCAAGACAGTTGAAGAGTATAGGAAGACCCTGGCTGAGGCATTTTGGCTACTTTTGAAAATGCAGTTTCTAAAGCAGAATTTTAAACAGCAAACATAAGTGTAAATGAAATCCAACAAGTATTTCCAGGCTAAATTAGAAGAAGCAGGTATCATTTGAGTTCTCCCTGTCTGGGATCAGTTTCCATGACCATAATATGGTGTTACCATGATTGGTTGGTTGGTTGGCTGATTTCTAGTCTGACCTGTGTTGTGCGCATAAAAAATGGATTTATATAAATCCTTGTGAAGACCAATCTTTTTTTGGTGTGCTCAGCTTATCTTATATGAGGAAGGATCGTGGCATAATCCTTAAAATGCAATTTTTTAGACTGTGTGGATCTTCTTTGAGTAGAACTAGGAAGAGTTAGGTTCAAATCCCCACCTAGCCATCATGATCACCTGAGGCTGGCCATTCTCAGCCTAGCCTACTGCACAGTAATGTTGTGAGGTTAAACTGGCTGAGGTGATGCACACCATCTTGATATCCTCAGAGAAAAGATGGGTTGTATAACTGTACATATACAAACAAAGTGCAATTTGGATGAAATTAAACAAACAAACCAAAAAACTGGCACTTGTTCCTGTTCCTAAAGCAGCAGCTGGTGTGGGCTTTCTAGTGGAAGTATAACAAATTGAAAGTTCCTTCTGTGATTATTTCTGTCCATACTGGCTTCTGCTTCTGTGTCCAGAATTTAGGACTGAAGTAGTACATCTATTCTTGTAGAAGCAGATACAAGTTGTTCTCTTGACTACTGATGACTGAAATTTTGTTTTGTTTTGTTTCTGCACACAGGAATGTTAAGGCAGTATTCTTTATTAGAGTCAAAATTTAGGTTATCTCTACTAGATAGTGCTCACTATAACTGCTACTTTTCCTGTTAAACTAATTAGCAGAAGATTTACCTCTTCGCACCCCCAACAGTGCATCTCTCTGTTTTCTTTAAGGATTCTAGGGAATCAACATAGCTAATTACTAGATAATTTTGCTGACATTGTGGGATGTATTCGAACAGGGATCAGGCCTGCTAATTAACATGCATTCAATTTTTTTTCTAGTTGCTCTTTATCCATATCAACAATTGTACTATAATTGTAAGTTCAACTCATCTTTTTCCTTATTTTTCTTGCTAAATCCTGTTCAAAACTGCCTGTTATCTTAACAATTACAATTCACTGCATTTCTCTTAACTGTATCTATATACTTGTGCGCGTGCGCGTGTTTGTGTGTGTGCATGCTCTTTTCAACACATTGCCTTTTCTTTGTCTTTTTGCTTAGCATATATTACTCTGTGTTTCATGAAATCTTTCCTGTCCTTATCATTTCTCAAGACATTTATTACTAAGCCTGAAATGAAGCCTTGTTTCTACTGTAACAGGTTTTCAACAGGCCGAACAAGCAAATGAGGTTATTCTCTCTGCTAGATTTTTTTCCAACAAATTTACAGTCACTCACCATAAACAGTAATGGACTATTGATAACTTTGCTTATGTGCCTCAATGAATTTACATATGCAAATGAGAAAATGGCCAGAATTTGATTTTGCTTCTTAATGGGTAGCAACCCTGCTTAAGGGCCATTTGATTATCTCTTTCCTGTTCATTTATCATTCTCAACTCAGCAGCTGTAGTCAGATGACTATTTATTACTCCTTATGTTACCATGTATTATAGTGCACATATTACAGGTTCAGAAAGCTTCTGGCCTTCCAGAAGGTGTTAGACTGCAACTCCCATTAGCCCCCACCATTTCCTAGGACGGTTAGGGCTGATAGAGATTGCAGTCAAATATGTGGAGGGCCACAAGTTACACATGCAATATACAACCACCTTAAACAAACTAGTCATCACATTTCCTTTTCTAAATGGTATGAAACGTAGTACAATAGCGCTGATCAAGATTTTGAGGCTAGTATAGTAAATTTCTCCTTGTTACTTGGCTAGGACAATACAAACATTAAACTTCCTAAATGTTTACAGGCAGAAAGTGGTACGTTGATGTGCTCATCCATTATTTGGCACACTTTCAGGTTATTTCAGCCTTTTACCAAGCAATGTATGTATTTCATTCCCAGTTAATTGTTCAGTTTCTACAACTTTCTATTTATTTTGTCCAGTCTCCCAGTTTCTGTAGTAGAAAGGACCTAGAATGAGACTGGTGACAGGTTCACTGCAGCCAGCTGTGAACAAAGCAACTGACACACCAGGCTGAAGATACAGAACTTTACAGAGAACGTTTCTTCTTGAAGCAATCCAGAATACACTGGACACTTGTCACTGTTCTGAGTGGACTTCTGCAGACCGCTGGCTTTCCTGACAGGTATGGGTCCAATCAAGTTCCATTGGCCAGTCTGGAGGATGATAACAGAGTTGGAAGATGCCAGAAAAAGTCCATCATACAGAACTGCCTTCCCAGTGAAACTGGAAGTGGTGACCTCACCTGTTGTAATATATTCTGGGTACCATAATATCCCTGGGTCCATGCCAGATGTTCAGAATGTTCTTTTAACTAAAAAGAAAACAGAAAAAAAATAGAAGACTCACTGGGAGCTCCTTTACTGTTGTTTTCTTTCTTCCAATTAAAACTGTCAACCTAAGGTCTGCAAAGTAGTTCCAGCTAAGAATACATTACCACAATCTTTCTTTAGACCACCTGTTCCTCAAGATGTCTTAACAACAAGTGAATATTCTTTTACCACAGATTTCCTCATATGGCCTCAAAGCTTGGTGAAGGGATTGTGGTTCCTCATACGTGGTTTGCAACTCTAGAAGCATATACAGAGCCCATGAGATGTACTCATGGCCAACTATGTTTAATGCGACTCCCTAAGAGTAAATATTAGGGATGGGATGAATCTAGAATTTTCCGAATCTGGATCTGGATCCGAATTCCTGGAAGGTTCTAGGAATCCACGAATCTCACGAATCTCAAATCTTTTGAATCCTTTCTTTGAAAAAGGGTTTAAAAAGCAAGGGAAAGAAGGATAATCTTGGGCAAGACACACTCTGTCAGCCTTAGCAAAAGCCTAGGCAAAGGCAAACCTCCCTCTGAAGAAATCTGGTGAAGACAATTGTCATAGTTTTGCCTCAGGACCTCCCCAGATTGAAAATGACATGAAGGCCCTTTCTACATAAGCAGAAAAATGTGGATTAATCCCACATTTTCCTGCCTGTGTAAACAGAACCACTACAGTACAGAGACAATCTAGGTCAAAACTGGATTTTCTTTGCATAGCTCCTTCTGGCATCCTGGGGTTTGTAGTTTGATGATGCTCCAGCACAGTTTGTCAGAGAAGGCTGTGACACCTTGTAAAAGTCCAAACCCCAGAATTGTGTCTGAAAGAGGTTTGCAAGAGAGCTAAGCAAAGGAATCTTTCAGCTGTCCTTGAAATCTCAAGCCTGTAGCTTCCAGTCAAGTACTGAACTTAAGTATTAAATGTTTGATTTAAATATCTTAGAATACAACCCCAAATGTAATTTCTGAAATTGTTAGCAAAAGCCATTATTACTCCAAGGGAAAAACTCACTCCTTGTATGTCTGATCTCCCAGGTTTTCAGGCATCCCAGTCTCCGTGGTTTTCAGGTGTCCCGGTCTCCAACAATCTGTTTGGTTGGCGGATTCAAAAGATTCGGTTTGCTTATTTTGGCACAGGGATTCGGATTCAGGAATCTCGAATCCTTACCCAGGATTTGAGGATTCGGTTGGCCCATCCCTAGTAACTATCAGACCTGCTTTACTTTTTTTTGTAGAACTCTAATGGCATGTGATGCGTCCTTCTCTTGAAAAATGTGACTATGACACCAACATGGATGTTTTTACTTTATGTTTTGCAGAAAGCAAGCATCTTACTTTAGGTATTGTGTAGAAAAGCTAAGAAATATGAATTTTGTGTTTGTTTTGTGTACTAAAATTGTATACATGCTTTGATGACATGTATACTAAAAGTGGAACGATATCGAGAAAATATGAATCCTCAATAAGCCCAGTAGTAGGAAAGTTGTGAATGATCCAGGATCTGTGGACCAATCAGTTTAATCCAGCTAAAAGTCCTGGGTTTGAGTTATCCCAAACTGGGGTCCATTCACACCATACAATTATAGCACTATTTTCCACTTTAACTGTCATGGCTGCATCCTGTGGAATTCTGGGATTGGTACTTCGGTCAAATGCACCAGAGGAGCTCTCTCTCCTTGATAATTTTAAGTGCCCTTCCTTCGACTGCCAATCTCAGGATTCCATAGGATGGAACCATGGCAGATAAGATGGAATAATAATGCTATCATTGTGTAGTGTGAATGGGCCCCTGGTTTCTATATACTAGGTAAGAGGTTGTAGTGTGATTTAGGTGGTTTTAGATTCTTAATGGACTTCACATTTTAGGCAGCAATGTTTATCACTTAATTCATTTAAAAATATGGTAAGCCTGCCCCACTGCATGTGAGGGATATTCTGCTACTTGCTAAGTGGAATCCTGAACATGTGCCCCAAAGTCCTGCCTTGATAGCATAGGAAGTAATTGATCTTACAGCATCATTTCCTGTGCTTCAGTTCTCCACTATCTAGGTCATGGAGGGATTCTGAAGGTAGTTAAAAGAAACTTCTTCAATAATTCATATGTAGTTGTAGCTGTCATTTGACAGATGTTTTGTCAAATCCCACATGGGCCCTGCAGTTTCAAGCTCTTTGATAGTTCGTCCAGTTTTTTCCCCCTCCCGTTTTCAGGTCTCCTGTTCAACAGTCCTTTGAGTATGCAACAGCTGGCTGCTGTGGTTTCTTTTTTGGGCATATTACAAAGTTTACTTAGCCCAATGAATCTAATTCAAAATCTTCTTAAAAGAAAACAGGATTTACCATAGTATCTTTCTAGGAACTGCCATGAAAAAATGAGGTAGGGCTAAATCATATAACTAATTGCTGACCAAGTTCAGAGGATAAAAAAATGTTATTTTGTAATTTGGTCATCTGTCTACCTGTGGCAGTTCTAAAAGTAATAAGCAGTGGAACAGATGGCACTCAAATCAAAATATAATTCATACATATGTATATTTATTGTGAGATATGAACCTAGATTGCATTGTGAATAGGCTGGTAGGTGGGTCAAGAGAATATTCAATGGAAGCACCTTCAGGTGTTTTAGAACATCACAACCTTTCATGTGAAATTGGAGAAGTGTACATAAGCATGTGAGTCATTGCTTATGCTTCCTTTTCACCAGGGGCTAGTACAGCTTGTGCTGAAAAACAAAAGGCCCTAGTCACTGGCCACCACAGTGAGGCAATGCACTGTGCTAGCCAAGTGCCACTTTACCAACTAAAGTATAATTCTGGGCAAGCAGCCTGTGTGATACATCTTTTTTGTTTTTAAAGTCAGCAGTTATATGAAGTGGAGTGACCGCTACAAAGTTAAATTATAAGTTCCATTATTATGGATTACAGCTAGATTCCATAGTTGGATGTCTCCTTCTTGTTATTTTTAGATTGTGTTCACCTATCTTTCCTGCAGTAAAGTGGTGCATGCTTTGTAGCATAATTAACAATGAGTAAATGTCTCTGTGCAAAAATATTGATCAGTAGTCGTTTCCAGTTACTCTAACCAAAGTGGTGAGATTTATTGCTGTTTTGTACTGATTCTTTTCATGCAGTATTTTGAGCTTTTCAACTTTCATCCTGCATCTTAAAATTCCTTCCAATATATTTACTGAAAGCTTTTTCCCTGCTGCTTTTTTATCCTTTGACCCATCCCATGCTCTCCTAATGTTCTTTCAGGTGGAAGAAGAGATGCCAGTTGCCCAGCTAGCATCAAAAGGGAGGTGATTTACTGGTGCTGCCATGTGGGCCCAATGGCCAGTAGGAGCTCTGGCTGTGCATATAAGTGGCCTTGCACATACAGCAGCACTGGTGGCGGAACTGATTTCTAATAGGGCATACTTTGCCCAGTACCATCTTGCACCCCAGAGAAAGATTCATTTAACTGATAAAGTGGCTTAGTATTTGTCCAGACTACTTTTTGACCTGAGTCCTTGATCAAGGGTGAATGGTAAAGGGAATCTGGCTCATAGAAACCTCCCAGCTTCCAGCACTTTCTTCTTCCATTTTCCCTGTGAGAAATGGAGTGATGAGTAAACTAAAGCAAACACACTTTCCCCTTCCTTCTCCCTGGGGGAAAGAGGACCCTGTATGCCCAAGCAGACAAAGCAGCAGTGAGGTTTGAAAGAAAGATATGAAAACTTTTTTTCTAAATAAGGATTACACAGTAAGCAAGATTGAGAAGAAGCTATGTTATGTGAAGCAGAAAAATTTCAAGTTTATCAACAAGCCTGAAAAATGGTTGGCATATAAACTGAGAAAAGGAAGAGAGAAAAAGTTAGTTCTGAAGACACAAAAAGAGAATAAGATATTAGTGACCATGCAAATATTACAAAGCCATTTCATTACTGTTATGCATCACTATTTTAAAAAAAGTTTTACTAATGTAGATAGAGGAATGTCTAGACAAACAAGATCTTCCAGAGATTTCAGAACTGCAAAAGCAAATGGCAAATGCATCTATCAACAGTGGGTGAGATTGTCAAAGCCGTTAAGAAAATCAAGCCTCATAAAGTTTCAAGCCCAGGTGGCTTATTGGTGTGTTATTAGAAGTGTTTCAAGGAACACTTATTCCTAGTTCCATTTTTTTCCTCTTGTCTATATGCAGGCAGTAACTGTGTCCCACTGAGATTTATAAGGAACGTTTTTCAAGAAGCTATTTAACAAAAAGAAGTCTAAGGCTGCTTTGTGATGGCCTGGGCAAAACAATTTTACCTGCAACTGCTTGTTCTGTTCCTCCGGGGGATGTCAGAGGCAAACTATATAACCACTTATTCAGTGGTTAAAGGCAGAGCTAAATGCTGTCACTTGTTGATAATATTTGATGCCTGTAGAATGTTGCACTCTTTTAACCTGGGTGCGAATAGGTAGTGAAAAATTGTATTGTATTGTATTGCATTATACTGATGCATGGTTTGTATACTTGGTGCATGGTTTGTAGGTTCATTTTAAGTTTTATTTTTTTCAAATACAAAGATTTAAACAAGTAAGCAGTCCTGGAGACTGCCCACTCCAAAACAGTATAAGTTCAGGAGTCTATTTCGCTTTCCCACATCTTTACGCCAGGGTAGATGTTTATGAGAATCTCTACACATAAGTAAGCTGGTGTTTTAAGTACTGATGCTCCGGAACCATCTCTGTCAAGCCCAGAGAGCAGCCCCAAGGCTGTAAAATGCAACAGGTAGGGGAATTCCCTAATTATTATGCATATTTATGCAAGTTAGCCACCTTGTCGGGAGAAAGATGGGATACAAATAAGTAAAATTAAAATATTTACCACCAACTATATCTAATAACTAAAGAATTTAGCTATATTGTCAAGCCTGTTCCAGAAAGAAATAAAAAAGAGAAAATGTAAATGGTAATAGATCAACTAGAGAACTAGTATACAGTCAGCCCTCAACATTTACAGGTTTAACTTGAATTTGATTATAGTATTTGCAAGTTTGTCCAACACCCTCCCCCCACACACACACCTCAAGCACTTCTTTCCTGAGGAACCTTCCCTCTTGGCCACTCTGATTAGTCCTCCTCCTCTTCTATCAGCCACTGCCTGGCCATCTAAAGATGGCTTGCATCCCAAAGCCCCTACCCACCCAAAGAAGGAGATAGGTGAGGAAAAGGAAGTATAGACCACCATGTCAACCCATCCCTTTCTCCTCTCTTTTCCCTGACTCAGTTTGGACTCTGGGTGCCAGTTCTCCTCTCCATGCTTGGCCTCTTTCTCACAGACATACACACACATGCACAATGTGATATTCATGGTTTTTCTACTTCCTGGAGGTTCCCCTCCTGCAAATGTGGAGGGCCAACTCTGCATCTGAGAAACCCTAACAGGTGGAGAAGGTAACTATGAGCTCACAGAGTAATTTGGTATTGTTGTTCTCTTAATCCATTTTCTTTGTTCTTCCTTATAAGGGCAATGTTCCTTACTGGAGCAATTCAATATCTAAGCTGCCTCTCAGAACAAAGAGTTTAGAAAGGCAGACTGATGGTCATTTAATATTTAAAATGCCAAGTCTCATAGCTTGAGCTGTTAAAGAAAAAAAAACTCAACAAACACTATATAAATAATATTTAGTTCCATCTCAAGTGTGTTATGATACTGTGAAGAGATCATGTTAAAAGATTTTGCTAAATTTCTTAGGGAAGCATGTTCTACAAATGTTCACCATTACATTAACTAAAACGGGAGAGAGTTTTTCTTCAGAGAATTTAATCATCTGGAATATTCCACTGAACCAGGGCATTTAAATAGCTATTGCAGGTTCTGTTTCAGTCCTGGCCAGGGCTAAGCAGTATTAGGTTTCAGTAACTGATTGTTTTATGGAGTCTTTGGTAAAGAAACTCTTCATTTCTTATGTGGCGTTTCAACATAAAAATTAAGAAGCAAATGTACTTTAGTACAATGCTAAATATTAGTATCAATACTAAAGGTAAAAGAACAAGAGCAAGATTTAACATTGTGAACAAACCAAAGGTAAGCCTTTATTACTGAGTCATTCAGATCAACAGGTAGATCAGTCACCTAGACACTTCATTGATTTGGATGATGTTGTATCTCAGGAACCTTCATCTATTAGTTATTATGGAAATATTCAAGACCTGAAAAATAGCACAGCTTTAGATATTTTAAATTTTAATGTATTGGGATCTCCTGGATTAACATCTATTTTCTTGTTAAGAGCAGCAATGAAAAGGACAGGAATGGTTAAATCTATTCATGCTAATTGAGTGATGGAACTGTAGTCCAACATATCTAGAATGTACCATGCTGATGAAGAATCAGGGTAGGCATGTTCACATGCCCAGAAAGTTAGACTACCCCATTTGGAACTTCTTTGGCCTGCCTCATGACATCACAGCTACCATTTCATGTGACTTGAAGTGGCATCATACCACTTCCGATCGCTTGTAGGGCCACTGATGAGGGATTCTTGCATTTCAAGGTGAAGGGGGCTTGAAACAGCAAGAAAACACCATTGCATATGTTTAAACAGTTTTTGACTCTTTTTCAAGCTGAAAAGTATGTGCTTAGGCTGAAAAAATGTGTGGGATACAGAAATTTTTGGAGGGTTAGCTGATATCTAAAGGGCTGAACTGCATACCAGAAGGTGACTGAGAGGCTTCACAATTTTCACTCTGATGTGCAGATAACTATCAAAGGGTCAGGAGCTTCCCAGAGTTTGAGTGAGATGTGGATAATTTGCTTAAGCTGAAAGCAGTGATGGTTCATAAGTACGTGTTGCAATCCAAATGCCTTTTAGTTATCAAAATTCTGTTGTGCTTTGAAAACAATGATTGAACTGTTAAGATGAAAGCTGAAGAATAAGCCAGTGTCTCCAAGAAAGAGAAAAGAGCCGGGTTGTGGATCAATAAAAACTATTGGAATTCTACGTGTGAACTAAGGAGGGCATGGGTTATGATGAAACAAATGGAGGCAACCCTAAGATTATAAAGTCTTCCTCAGATTAAGGACTAGGTATAAATAGGTTTGGTGGTTAAAAAAGAAAAAAGGTTGCTATGTAGTTTTGGTGGATCATACTTGCATCAAAACAGAGGGACTTAGTGAAGATTTTTGGAAACCTGTTTGAGATCAGGAAAATCAATTCAGGCCTGCATTAGAAAACTGTTTAAGTGGGATTTGAGAGATCCACTGACATAGGCCATTTAATATGAGTACATCAGAAGTACCAGTGAGTCCATGAGAACTCCTGTAGATCACCACCAAAGCTGGGCACCTGTATTCACTGATGATATATTGCCTGGAAAACACAAAAGCTGCAGGAAATGATTATATCCTACTGGAATTTTTTGCAGTACAAGTTTAGGGGGTGGTCTGAATTATTAGCTTCCTTGTTCACAGTGATAAATGGAACAGGACAGTTAACCAACGAGTAGAATGAAGAAATTGTGGTTCCAGTCTACAAGAAAGGTGCTGAGACAGATCCAATGAATTACCAACTGATTTCCCTTCTGTCCATCATGAGTAAATTATATCCACAGTTACCTGTTGCTAAGGCTGAAGGATTAGGTTGAGAAGGAAAATGTAAGAACCCAAGAACAAATAGGGTACTGAAATGTGCAACACAACAGCTGAGCAATATTTTGCAATCTCTCAACTCATTCATAAATATGTTAAGGTAAAGAAATTTTCCTTCTGTTTTACATTTGTTGACCCATCTTTTGACTGCCTTTGATTTAGTCACTAGGAAATATTTGTGGGAGAAATTGCCCTGAAGAATTACAGAGGGCCTATTGCACTGTCAAATTGGAAGGCTCCATTTCCAAATCTTAGTGAAGGTAGATCATGCTGGAGAATTATCAGATAGCTTTCCAGCTTCTAGGAGGGTGTGACTAAGTTGTTGCCTTGTGTGGAGATTTCAGTTTTATTCTTCCTCATTGCTACCAAATGTGATGTTTCTCCACCAACTGTGGGGTTTTCTTCTCAGCCAGTCATGACTGTGGCCAAATGTGGGGTTTCTACCTTTAATCCACCAAATGTGAATACTTCCACAGTTCTCACTGAAAATACCAAAGATGAGGGCTTTTCCTGATCCTCACCTCTGCCACAAAGTAAGGAGGTCCTCTAGTCCCACCCTATATGATGCTCTCTGTGGGTACAATCTAAATGCCCTCAAAGTACCTATGAAAATTTATGCAACTTCTATCCTCAATGGATACCACCCCTCTATATTCAATGCTGCTACCAAAGACATCTTGTCTGAATCCACTCTCTCAGATAGATAGTGTTTCTGGAGGTCAATAGTATATAAAAACAGAAACAAATCTTATTTACAAAAGTTTAATATATCCAAGCAGAATAAATATTTATTACATTTAAAACACTACAATCTCTCTTACACTCCTCTCAGGCTAACTTAGACCCTTACCAACCAAACTGCTTTCTCTCATTCCAGCCCTAACGTAACTCAAATCCCTCTCAAACTCTTCTCTACCTTCACTCTTTTCAAACCCTAAACTAACTTCTTGCTCAAACTGTACTCCCAAATGTCATTCATCAGTTGTCATTCACCAGCCTTATGCAAATCACCTCAAACATTCTATCAATCAGCATTCACTACAAGATTCTATTCTCTCCCCCTCTCAAAGCTTCTTAGCACATATTCTAATATACAATTAATTAAACAATATTTTCAAATACAAACCCAAGACATGATATATTGCTATTGAATTTACATGTAAGCTGGATCAGTATTGATTATGAAGTGCTTCTTCTGGTACAGTATCGGTGGGCCCGCTTTTCTCTTGCTATATTCTAATGATGATAAAGGGCTTTATCACACTAGCCTGTTGTCTCACAGCAATCACATTGTTTAACATACTGGTATAGAAACAATCACTTTCACACCTTATATGCAATGATGCTATAGGTGCTGGTTTGGTGAAGCAGACTTGTCACTGCCTGTTGATCCACCTTCCTAGAATCATAGAGTTGGAAGAGACCACAGGGGCCACCCAGTCCAACCCCCAGCTATGCAGGAACACACATCAAAGCATTCCCAACAGATGACCATCCAGCCTCCACTTAAAAACCTCCAAAGAAGGAGACTCCACCACACTCTGAAGCAGCATATTCCACTGCTGCAAGCTCTGACCATCAGGAAGTTGTTCCTGAGGTTCAAGTGGACTCTCCTTTCCTGCAGTTTGAATCCTACCCATGTCCATGCTACATAATGCGTATGTGCTGTTTGTTTGTTGCCACACTTGTGCAGTTTCAGTTCCCTGTACATTTTTTAATTTGTTTTGCTGTCATTGCAGCATGCTTGCAATCAGCATGGCAGCAGAATGATGGCAAAACAAATTTTAAATTGTGAATTTTTGGTTCCCCAGCATAATTGGTTTTTGTTTTTCCATAATTGTAGCATGCTGGTCACCCTACAGCAGTGCATTTATGCTATTACAGAAAAACAAATTAAAAAATAAATATGTACTGGGGTACAGAGTAAAATCAACATTGTTCTTTTTACAATTACATTACTTCTTAATGTAATTGAGCACCACTACTCATTGTTCTGTTTGAAAAGTGATTAGCTGTTAACTGTTACAACACTGAAGAAGTAAATTTTCGTGTTACTTGTGTTTTCTATTACTTTTCATTACTTTAAAAAAAAACCTTAGGTTTGTTAAGAGTATGATCTAAAACTTGAAACATTCTTTCCAAAGTGTCTCTAAAAATGCCTTTACTCTTAGAAATTAACCTTTCAAAGCAACTAGAAAATGTTATTAGACCACTATATTTATTACATATCCACTTCTTCATTACTTTGGAAATGTAAGTCTGCTATGCCCTTTTACCTCAATGTGTTACAATAACTCTCTGTGTGTGTACATGCCTTCAAGTCATCTCTCAACTTATCTCAACCCCATGAATTTCATAGGGTTTTATTAGGAAAGAAATACTCACAGGTGGTTTGCCAGTTCCTTCCTCTGAAATATAGCCTACAGCACCTGGTATTAGTTGGTGGTGTCCCATCCAAGTACTAGTGAGAGCTGACCCTTCTTAGCTTCTAAGATCAAATGGGATCCGGTGCGTTTAAGGTGCTTAGGCCAGCTACAGGGAACTAGCTTGTTTTAATTAGTTACCTGCAAGTTTTGGTCAGAAGCGACATGGGTAGACTATAAATGGGGACCTAATTGCCCAGGTCAAGCAATTGAAGTATCAAGAGCTTTAAATATCCACAGTCCATATTGTAGCAATACCCTTATTTGTTATTGTTTTTGTGTGCCTGTCAGCCAAATGACTAATGTGGCTTCATGAGATGCCCAAAGTACAATTGCTTCAGTTTGGTCACTTTGCCTTCTGGGAAGAGTTTGGGATTACTTTGCTCTTGGATGATTTATTTGTCTTTTTGATGGCCAATTGTATCTGTAGAAATCTTCTCTAGCACATTTCAAATAAGTTGATTTTTTCCCCTGTCTTTTTTCCCCTCATCTATACATATAACTCAGAATTACTATGGTATACATGATCCTGACTTTGGTATTTAGTGATGTATCTTTACAATGGAGGAGACTATCAAGTTCCTTAATATCTGCCCTTCCAAGTCCTACTCTTCTGATTTCTTTATTATGGTGTCCATTTTGATTTATTAGTGACTGATGGCATAGAAAATCATTAACAATTTCATTGTCTTCATCATCCACTTTAAAGTGGTGATACCTTAATTAGACTAACCAAAAAAACCACAAGATTCATTATTCTAATTTTCAAAATGCACAATGCTTCACAAAGAATTTTATGCCTTTTTGGTTGGTATAAGAGAAATATTGTCACAATATGGACTTTGGAATTTGTCATAAGGTAAACACAAGAATCTCTGCAATTTTACTACTTCAGAATCCTTTAAATCCTACCTGCATTCACCTAGAAAAAGCACTGACTGAACAATTAAGGGAATTTCAACTTTTATCTTCTCAAAAGAGCTAATTATTTCTGACTGAACTTAATAGTTTTTGGGAAAAAGCAGGGTCTGTATGGTAGGGAAGGGCAAAGTGCACTCTTCCAGATATTTGGACTGCAACACCTGTGTGACACAGCCAGCATAGCCCATCACTGCTTTGTGAAGAGAGCTTTAGAATACTTAGATCTGAGGAAGATTGATTCCATTCAAAATCAGTATCTGAGACTGATATTCCAGTTGCCATATGGGATGCCATTGTACTTCTTTAGAGCCAAAGGTTATCTATGTACATTGTCATCTTTAATAAATAACAAGATGACATGCTACTGAATTAAGCTAGCCTAGGAAAATGCTGATACATTTTCAATGTCAGTCCTTGTATTCTGGATAGTTATGGGTTACAACTGTCAGTAAGATGATAACCATGACAGGAATTTGTCTTTTTTTTTTTTTTTGGTTAACCTAGACGTAAAAGAATCAAAATGGATGTGGTAAGGCAAAGGCAGCCTGTACAGTAGAGTTTGGTAGAGATTATTAGTAGTATTATTATCAGTACAGATAATAGTAACGGCAACAAGGACAACAGCAAAAATAATAAGGACTGATGTTCTAGATCAGGTACTTTGTTACTACTTTAATTAGCTAAGTAGCATCCTCCCGGCCCAAACACCCAATCCTGCCTTAGTGGGGCAGCAGTTGGAGTGAACAATGGGAACCTATTCTCCTGTTATTCAGGGCACTGCAGGCTGATTTTCCCACCCCCTCGCTCTAGTGATCTCTGGTGTGACAGTCAGAAGTAGAATCCCTGCTGCAATTCCTCTTTGCACCAAAGATAAAGAGGAGAACATACCTCTGGTGCTCACTGCAGCTGCTGTCTGGTGAGGCAGGACTGTGGGATTTTTACGATCCCTACATATTCCCTATGCTATTGGATACATATGAATGTGTGATTCTGGGTTATGCATTTGTAACTGTGATTGTGAATTCTAGCCAATATTTATTTCTATGCATTGAAGTGGGGAACAACAACAGATTAAACACATAACATCAGTTAAAACAGCCTATGAAACAAATACATAGTGGTTTTATAGCAAAAGATATGTACTTGAAATGCTGCAGAACAATAATTTGAATATTTTTTTCTCTCTGTTTATTTTAGAAGGATTCCCCTTCTGTGCACTGGCATCTATGTGAACATGCTGCTGTGGAAGTCCTGGAACATATAGCATAGCAGTGAAGAATATGTTGTTTGTCTAAAATGAAAGTGTTGGGGAATAAGTATAAGGTGGGTGAATCAGAGTCAGAAGATTATGTTTGATGGCTAGTTTTCTAGTTTTTCAGATTTTTGTCTCAGAATGGACTGAATCTCATATGATTGCTTGCACAATTTAGAACAAAGAAGATGTGAGGAGTATCAAATACTAAGGAGCCATCAACTATTTTGCTAAAGACCATGTTGTTGTTTATTTTATATCCCACCTTTCTTCCCAGCCTGGGATCCAAGGAGGCATGCAACATTTTACAATCACAATACCATTAAAAAAAAACTTTTAATACAAAAGTTAAAACATAATTAAACTAAATTTCTTATTTTAAAAAACTAGGTTTAAAATAAGTTTAAAACAGCATTAAAAGCAAGTTAAGGCAGCATTTAAAAAGATGCCTCAAACATAATAAAATAAAAATGCTACATCTCCACTAAAAGCTTTGTCCACCACAACACATTAAAAACCAAATGCTTCCTTAAATGATAAGATCTTTACCTGCCAGTGGAAAGATGGCAGGGAGAGGAGTCAACCAGACCTCCTGGGAAGGGAGTTCCGTAACTTGGGAGCAGCTACTGAGAAAGCTGTCTCTCTCATGTCCTCATCATATGCACTTGGATTGTGGTGGGACCAAAAGAAAGGCTTCCCTTGCAGATCTTAGAGCATGGGCAGGTTCATATGTTATAAAGGAGTTGGGTCCTGCTTTTGTCATTTTTTAAAATCATGGCCACTACAGGTTTTATCTTTGTAAAGAATATTGGACATTGGAATAGGTAATCTTATTTATTTGTTGTTTAATTCCATTGAACAGTATGCCCGTTCAGAAAACTATATTACTAAATGATGGAGAGGAAAGGGGTGGTTATCAGTAACTGGAAATAACACATGGAAAATTATAATTCCAATCAACTCTCCCTGAAGGTTTGGCTTTGAGGACATGGTTTATCCACACCTTTCATGGGCTAGATTTTGGCCATCTGCCAGATCAGAGCCACAGACCACGGAATTCCCTCACCTTAGCTAAAGCAACATGTTTATGGATTTTTATGCTGTGGGGAATCAAGAGTGGAGAATATAAAAAACATGATGTTATTGTATGAAGAATGGTGAGAACTAGGCAGCTGAGTTATATAGTATCTTTATTGGTTTCAGTTTCTACATGAAGAATATATTTCTCATACAACATTATGTGCAAATAAATCAGCTGCCCATGCATATAATATAAGAGATGTACAATAAACCATTGTTACATCATGTGTATAATACTGGAAATGTACACTGAATCCATATTATGTAATATTTGTACATAGCTCTGAACGGTGGAGTAATTAAGGTAGTGCCTTTACTATTATTCTAAGTAAACTACTCCTTGTGGCTCTACCCAAGCTAGTTCTTTACAGGTACTTAGTGTATTTTTATCCTGCTAATGAAACAGGTTTCTTTGCAGTTAATTTCATTTCAGGACATATGATTCTTCCCTTACCAAGAGGTAACAGAATGTATCTGTGTTTCCTCAAATGGAGAAATCTAAGATAGTGGTAGCCTACACAATACAAAGAGCTGGATGTGTGAGAAAAATCCAAGGACAAGACAAGAGATGGAATGGATAAATGCAAGGAATCATATGTCTACATTGTGCAAATGCACTGCACCAGCTTAGTAGATAATGTACTTGTATTATCCAATTATTGGTGTGTATCAGATTTTTAAACTAATAGTTGAGCACACTATCAATGAGACCTCCTAAGTGTATTTCCTAATTGGGAACTGGATTTTACACCTTCACTGTCTTGCCATTCTGCATATTTTGACATATTGTGGAGTGGCAGTTCACAGGCCACACATGATCCCCAAGCACCCCTCATGTTTTGCAACCCTCAAGTACTACCTGGAATTTTATTTAAAAGATTGACATGGTGGTTTGCCACTGAAATTCTGTAATGAACTGCTAAATGGATTATAGGCAATAAGATAGCCAATCTCACAGTCTCTTACCAATTCAACTCAGTTTTAAGTACTTCTAACCTCCATTTATGTATAATAAATTTAATAATAATCAAGTATGAGTTTGTGATGCTATCTGTTAATAATGACTGGGATAATTTTAATGAATAGATTACTATTAATAATTTATTTTAATTAAGTTCAGTTAATAGATGTAGCTAATGCTTATTTATGCATTTTTAACTTTAAAAACTTTTAAAATAATTGCAGCCCTTGAACACTTGGGCAACCCAACCTAAAAACTGGTCCTTTGCCCTGAAATTGGCATGAGATGTGTCAAATGGCATCTCACCCATCCACATCCAGCTGTGAAACTGCATTATTTGGGATTCAGAAAATTCTTGTTTTGATGTGCATATGTGTATGCCCACAAAATGAATGCAACAGCTCCCAAGATAAGCAAATATGCATGTGCACGCACACACATTGCAGAAGATCATACTTACTCATTTAATGGAGCACTACCCTATTAAAACTATTTTGCTGCTAGTTTGGGACATGATGTCAGTGGCATCTTGGCTCCAAATATTATTGGAAAAAACAGTACCAACAGATTATATCTAGACTAATTTCAGCTGGAGTTTAGCTTGTTCCCTTTTTTCTCTGCAGCAGACAATCAGGAATCTAGGTGCTACCATATTTGCTGTTTGGTTAAAACTACTTCTTCATGTGCAGTAAATAAACCCCTTGCATCACAACTGAGTGGAGAACTTCATTCCCCAAAAAAGTAGAGTGGTGTTGTGATTCACTGGAAGGGGACAGAAGCCACATGGTTAATTAGAAGCCCCGAGGTCAAGAAGCCAAGAAATTAATCAGTAGTTGGGAAAACAAAGACAGGCGGAGGGACACACAGAAAAATAGTCAGGATCCATTACCAAGTGCCTAGAAAACAGGGCAGAATCTCTGAACTGGGTTGGATGTCTTTCTCACAGAGTGAGTGATAGGCATTGCTTCCAGCAGCTGACAAGTGTTTGCTGCCTGCCGTATCTAGGCAGGAGAATTCTTCAGTGAGAATGGCTAGGGGAGCACCAACAGAGCTGCAGGTGTGCCAAGCCCTTCAGCAAACAAGTGGTTTGGGAAGAGTAATTGGTTATAGATTCATAGAGCCATGAAATTGAAACTGGAAAGAATTACAAATGTTACATAGTCAAACCACAGCCAGTGCAGAAATAAATAAACTATTACTACAGACCAAGCATCCCTGAGACATGGTCATCTAACATCTGCTTAAATGAAGAGAAGTCTACCTCTTCCAAGGTAGTCTATTCCACTGTTGAACGACTCTTACTATCAGGATGTTCTTTACAGTGTTTCATCAGAATCTGCTTACTAGTAATTTAAATCCATTGGTTCAGGTGTTGTCCTCTGGGGGATAGGAGACCCTTCACTATGTGTTTCCCCTGACAACTCTTCTGGTATTTAAGGCTAGCTATTAAAACAATCAACAATTATATCAGCTCTTCATTATCTCTTTTCCAGGCTAATCATACCTAACTCACTCAACCATTTCTCATAGAGCTTGGTTTCCAGACTTTTCACCATCTTGGTTGGCTTCCTATGGACATCTTTCAGCCTGTTAATATACTTCTTCAACTGTGGTGCCCAAAACCGGGCACAGCACTTCAGGTGAGGTCTCACCAAAGAAGAATACAGTGGTACAATTCATCTTCTTGCTCTACAAAAGAGAAAATTAAGTTTTCCATGGGGTTGAAGGTATTTCTTGTAAAGAATATCCAAAACTCAGTGGTCTGTATATCCAGTTGACAGTTTTCCAGTAGAAAAAATTTAGGTATACTTTGTCCTAGCTTATGACAGTCTAGCTAGCTCACCTTCCTGGACATATGTAGCCTTTGGAGCAAAGGTGCTCATGAATGCACACACAAAATGGCAGTGGAATTGTGCCAACCAGAAACACTTGGCATGCTCCTGCCTTCCCTAGCCTCATTTTAAGATTCTTTCCAGCTTACGTGAGCATGCAAGAACATTCCAGTGTGCTATTCACTGTGTGAAAAAAACAAACAAAATTCTCCTACTGCAGAAATGTAATGTAAGATCACCTAGCCCCATGACTCTAGTTAGTTTACACTACATGGGAGGAGACTTGAAAAGTCTCTATGGACTTTCTTGGAGCTGTTTCTTTTCTGACTGCTGCATTTTGGATGTCACTGCTGATTTTGTCTGTGTTTCAAAATTTATGTTAGAGAAACTAATCCATACAGGCTTTCAAGCTCTGAGCACGTGGCAAGTTGCTATGGTAACCAATTTGCAGAAACAGGGGAGGAGGAGGTAGCATTGCTGCTGGGCCAATACTTCCAAAAGCCTGATGAGAAAGCAAGTCCAATTAATAGGTAGTAGCTATCCGTAGAAAGATAGAAAGCCATTCATCTACTATCCTAAAGAATAGTGGATGAATGTGATAAGATTGCTTGGCTGTGTGAAATCACTGTTATTACTAAAATGGACATTTATCAAATTGGGCCAGTAGAGATTCTGGACTAGTAGCCCAAAGAAGAAGAAGAGGAGAGTGAAATAGCCTGAGCTAGGATAAGGATAAAGGTCTGTTAGTTAAAGTAGGTGTACACATGAAAGGAAGGAGCCAACTGGAGTTCGGTATGGCTGGAGGTAGAATGATGGGTCTAAGGAGAAATTTGTTGTGACTGAAATTAGTTCATTTAAATGCAGTAACATGAACAAATACAAAAGCTTTTTTTGACCTAAATATAGGATCTTATATTCCTTCTACTCATACATTCCGTCTTTCTTCCAGGTAATTCAAGCTGACATATCCTTAAAACAAACCTGTGTAGTAAGTCAGATTGAGAGAGGGTGCCTGGTATAAGGCTGCCCAATGAATTTCAGCCCTGAGTGTGGATTTGAAACTGGGCTTTTCAAAGTTCTTCACTCCGATTTCATGGTCCTTTTGGTGGGCTCGGAAGTGAGACAGGAGGTCATTGCCCCAGGATCACATATGAGGCAGACCTCACACAATGAAGGGGCCATTCCAACATTGGCATTGCTGCATTGTCACTGGCTCTTTTTTGCCAAAGTCCCACTAATTTAAGCTCATAAAATTAATGTGGGGGGGAAGGTGTCACAAAATAAATTCTTTCATCTTGGATGGTTGCAGTCACAGGATAAAAGCAGTAACCCTGCAATGTGTTATGTCCATAGAGTCTGGCTGTGAAGACTCACACTGGGTTTTCACTGTCTTCTTTCTCCTCTCTTAGGTGAACAGGCATTGGGGTCGGAGGTGGGAATTTCTTGGGTATCCTGTAGGTGAGTGAGTGAGTGGGGATGGGGCATATATAGAATTCATGTAACCTTGTGAATAAGAGAATCTCTTTGTAAATATGTGCTTTTAAGAGTATATTTTAAATCAGCCTCATCCACATCCACAAGTATTATAGCAAAGAAAATTGTTCTTTTGGGTTGTATCATGAGGAAATATTTTCTGTTTTGTCTGCAAATCTTTTCTGCTCACCTAGTGGTATTAACAAATGCTTTTCTAGAAGCAGGTTTCTCAAACTGGGGGGCGGGGAGGGGGAGAAATTGAGGAGAATAAAAACAGCATCCTATACCATAACTGTATTATGGTCTTGATTTTAAAGAAGAAAAACAAGCAAAGTGGAAGAATATTTTCAAAGCAAGGTGTGTTAAACGGTCAACTAACAGAAAGAAATAAGGAAGTGAATTGTTGCTGCTATTATCTTTCTTGCAGAATGAGGTCTTCCATTCTGCAGTGGCAAATAGACTTTGTGATCACCCCACAAGGGAAGTTACCCTGGAACTCTGAATTGTATTGCCAAATTTGAGCCTTTTCTTGATCAGTATTTGAGAAGTCATGGAGGTAAAGGGGAGAAAACATGTTTCATAGATTTCTTTGCCCTTATATGATGGCCAATGGTGTTCATATGAAAATCATAACAGAGATCAAAGAGGCAACATTTCTTTTAATATTGACTCTATACCATTGATTTCTCATAAAGTCAGCTATGCATTCTTCCTCGGTACCACTTGAAAAGAGGACTGAAGGAGGACTTTTGTCATTTGCAAAACTGGTGGTGTGTTGGTGGCACCACTTGGCAAATAAAAAGGTGGTAAAAAGGAGGTGAATTTCAGCTTTAATGAGTCTTGAAAGGGGGTTTCCTCTAAATTAACAGACCATGCTGTCAGGAATTCCTCCCTGCCGGGCCGCAGCCAGCAAGGGAGGAGAGAGGTCAGGAATGCTTGGGGAGTCCGAATATACCAAACACCAGGAAAACACAAGCCAAGCCAGGTCAAGGTCCAGTCCAAAGGTTCAGGAGGCAGAGATCCATTGGGAGGATTTCAGGGAGCAGGAGACACAAAGGTTGTGAGGGCTTGCTAATAATTTGCTGCAAGCAAGGAGCAGGCACGCCAGCAGACTTAAATAGCCCCTGTGAGCAGGTACTGCTCATTGATGTTTCTTCATTAAGAAGTCCAAGCAGCCTCCCTCTCAGCAGCCCATTTCAGCCTTCTGCGTGATTGAGGGCTGATGGGCACAGTTGGCTGCAACTCCTCTGCATCACTGCTGGTTCCCTCTCTGTCATGAGCTGGCTGGGGCAACTCAGTCTCTGTTTGACCTTCCAGTGCAGGGGATGTTTGCAGGTTGACTTGCTCAGTCACTGGATCAACCCCCTGCACAATCAGTTGCTCCTCAATCACAACATCTATCACACATGCCGAAGATCTTGGCCTAGCTGCTTAGTCCAATTTTTCTTACCATTTCTTCGCATCCTCCACTGCCATTCCTTCAGATGTTTGTTTCCCTTGCCATTATCTACAAAAGCATCTCTACTATCTCTTTACCACCACTGCTGCTACCTTTTCAGAGTTCTCTCAAGTAGCTCAGAACTGACTGACTGCCAGTACCTATGTGTAGCTTGTTTAAATGCTCTGGATTGGACTAGAGTGAAGCCTGCAGCCAGGCCATAGAGCCCTGCCAAGCCACCCACCTTTCTTCCACAGTCTGAGAAACATTTTCTTTTTGGAGAGAGAAAGCCACTATGCAGAAAGAAGATGATGCCTAAGCATCACTGTGCCTCTGTTGTAAACCACAAATGAGCTTCCTGGTAAGTCAGAGGGCCATTCTTCAACCAAGTGACTGCCATATTAGAAAAAAAAATGTATCTGTGACTATCATTGGCATTCTTCAGAAGTATTGTACTAATAGGATTAATGGCGGGGTAAAGATATGGAAACTTACTGGGTAACCTTCTGTGTCTCACACACTCTCAGCCCCAGAAACTTCCATGATAGGTTCACCTTAGGGTCACCATAAGTCAGAAACAACTTGGAGGCACACAATAACAACAACAATAACAGTATATGATAATGCAAGGAAAATGTGTGGCCAATATCAATGTCTGCAAGATTTCATCAGCAGCACGAACAACCATGCTATGTTCGTGCCTTGTGTAGGGCATTTCCTGAACTTAGTTGGGAAAGCCAGCATGGATGATAATCCCTAAAGGCAAAAATTTTCATCAAATTTCTTGATGCTTTATGGACTTTCTTTTCAAGATCTTCTCAAAAGATGGAAAATGTTTCAAGACAATACTAATCACTGCTCCCCCTAAAAATAGTGTACCAAGGTCACTTTGAAAAACCTGTCATGAACAAGATGGTCCTGTAGAGAAGATGCCGTACAAAATGTTGTCATCTGTTATGACTGCATTTTTGGAAGCCTTAATAAAGATTGGCAATGATTCCCAACAGAGCATAGTGATTAAGTTAGAGGCAAACCTTGCTAAAGAAAATGAAAATGTTTGAAATATATTTTATATCAGTATTCTGGCTTAAAGTCCATCTGACTGCATCAACAAAGTCCTACAAAAACCAGTAGCATCAGGGCAATAAATCCTACAAAAACCAGGTGAAGTTGAGGCAGGGAGAAAAAGGCCTTTTTTTCTTCAACACCTTTATCAATGATAGATAAAGTAATTTGGAAGAATCTGAAGACAAAGCAAAGTAATAGAGTAAATGAGTGGAATCGATGTGTTCATGTGAAAGATCAACAGCTCAGAAACACATCTAAATTTTTGTGAAAAGAAAAAGAGACTGCAGCCTAATACTATATAAGCCATGTCACCAAAACTGGTGGAATGTTACCAAGTGTGGTGAATGAGGCTGAATGTGATTTTTTGTTTTGGCAAGGTCTAAACCTCAGTAGTTTGAAAATAAGCAGTTACCTTACAGGTACCAATGTCTATGGGTAGACAACATATGTAAGAAGGTGCTAACTGCAGGGTTGTCACCTCTACCTACTGAACTATAGATCTTGCTAAAATCACATTCAACCTTATTTTGCACAACTGGTATCAAGTTTGGTCCTTATTCCTACATTGTTAACAGACAAATTCAAGGTGGAAACATGCTATGGTGCCTTAGAGAAAATTTCAAAGACATTGGAGAAATCCCAGCTGGAGTCTCAATTTGGAGAAAAAGGTGGGGTGCCAATAAATTTAGTAATAAACTGCTCCTGTGCTTACAAAGAATTTATAAATCAGTTTGGATTCCTGGCAAGATAGAATCGTTCTTCCCCAAATCATGGTATACAAGAAAGGGATGAAGATGTTTTAGCAAGGTTGTGCTCAAGTCATATGCAAATTTCTCAGTCCTTTGAACTAAAACATTTTATTTATTTCTTAGATACAGCAGAGGGAGTGATGGATCTGAGACTGCTGTGCATAGTATTTTGAAAATAATTTTACACTAAAGACCTGGGTGAAATTTTCACTCATTTATCTTAGCTCTTCACTTTTATCTAACTTTGTTATATTCATCTTCTTTTCCTCAGCTGAGAGAAAAATGAAATTGGTACAAACTGCTATGAAAATCAGGCCGTGGGGTGGTCTCAAATTAACATTGTCAACGGCCTCTTCTTGTCTTAAAAGGACCCTGGTTCAATCTACACAGGGGTTAAGATATGTTTCTGCCTCATCTCTAGCCCCAAATTGTCACATGACGTTTGCTGACTCCTGCAACAATCTCTGTCTTGTTCCTGCCCTGGGGCTTAATCCCAGAGTAAAAAGAATTGCATTTTACTACAGACACACATACACATGCACACATTTGGTAAGACTTTTTTTCTTGCCTTTTTGCTTTGATCTTGCACTGTGGTGGCCAGGGGCATGTCTTGGGTCATCAGCTGGTCATCTGTGGAGGGACAAGGGGCATGTGTTGCCTCAGAAGGACAAATAGGAACATATGTGCATGGCAGGTACCAGTAGGATATGAGTAGGGATGGTTCTGAGTGTAAGGAGCTCAGTGGAAGTCATGGGGGCTTCTCCGCTTCTCAGACCCCACTTCCACCAAGATTAAATCACAATCCTATGAGCATTTACCTGGGAGTTAGTCCCACTCAAGTCAACAGGCCTTACTTATAAGTGGATACATATTGGAGTGTACTGTACAAGGCAGAAATAATGAAGAGGGGGACATGCAAAGTAGTCATTTGGAAATGTGGTAATGTTTACAATACAAATAAATACATTAGAAATGAACTGCCTATGTACAACTATATACATAAAAAATTAACCTGCATAAGCCTGCTTGCACATGCATGAGAGACTTGTTTGGTTGGGTTTTTTTGTTGTTGTTTCAAAATGAGGCTGCTGTTCTTCCCAATCTATGTAGCCCAGACGTTAAAGTTTTCACACAAATGAGAGACCCATGTGCACATTACTGTCACACCCTCTTAATTGGAATTTTACACTGGAAAGAAACCCATGTGGCCTGCAAGACCAGTGCAGAATCAGGTGAAAAACACACAGTGTGACATGTGAGGAGCAAACCCTTGTCAAAAATAAACTGAGACACATTGAAATTAGATTCAAACCACTGTTTACTCTTAGCCACTTCTTTTTGTAATTTGTCCTCTCAGAAATACAAATATTCTGAAAGAAGTCCTGAGCAGTACACAAACACGTGACTATTATTTATTTCCTTGTTGTGTTGTCTCAAGTGTTGGGACACTCAGATTTCACAGAGGAAGCAAATATTAGCAAATATTTCTCTCCATTGTTAGTGGTATGCAGAGAAGGGCCTGGAAAATCTCTTCATGCATTGTTTTCAATGTAGGTGAGGCTGCGTGGGATGTGAGACCCAGAGGGAATAGTGACAACTGCTCTGATAGCAATTTACCAGATCCCAGACACATTTGCACAGATTCCCCTCATGCATTTTTCCATCAGCGGTTAACTTAGAAGCAGTTCCATGCTTCCCTAACCTTGCTTGTCTTGTCTGTTTGTTTATATGTGTGCTGTGTGTGTGATAAAACGAGAACAAGGAAATGAACAAAAAGTTAAAAGCTATAACATTTTTTAAAAAAATCTAGTGAGTCTGATAGAGCTTATTGGCAAAGATTCACAAACACCCAGAAAATGAGATACAAAGTTCATTCAGAAGGGGGCAAATGCATCGGGAGTAGGGATAGAATTCTTCATCAACTTTCTCCTCATAAGCAGCAATGAGTAATAATATTACTTTTTTCCTTCCTGCTCCAATAAAGTCTTTGAAAATCACAGTCTGTGAAACCAATTGGCAAGTTAGGATTTATTCTGTGCAAAATTCAAACAGGGTTGTTTTTTCACAGAAAAAAAAAGCATATTCTTCATAGGAAACAACTTTTTTTTTTTAGGGGAATTATTATTTCTACATTGTTGTATGGCAACTTCTGTTTTGTATGCATATCACCCACATGAAAATTTTGTGCAAAATAAGTTCCCACTCACAGTATTTTCTGTGCAGGAAAACAACTTTTCCCAGTCTATCTATCCCTTCACCGATCTTCCTGCCCTTTGCTTCAGCTGCAAAACCACAGCCTCACCATCTTCCCATTCCGCATCCAGGAGTCCAACAGTCCCTTTTGAAGAGTTTTTGAAAGTGAAAGCGGGCACCTCTAAATTAGAACACATCACTGTGCCTTGTATCTTATCTTCCTAAGTCTGCCTCAAATAAAATAAACACCAAGTGACTCTGGAATACCTTCCTTGTTAACCACTGTGGCACGGCTGTTTGTATTGCACCATGCTGTGCTATAGTAACAAGTGAGATCTTCCAAAAAAGGGGGTAGAAATAGGTGTGCATACTTTAAAATGGTGTTTTGATCTGAAGCAACTTCTGAAGAACTAAGGGCCTTTCCGCACTACATTGTTATAGGGCTATTATTCAACTTTCAATATCCTGTGGAATTCTGGGGTTTGTAGTTTACTGAGTCCAAAGAGCTCTCTGGTTGAGAATTGTAAATGCCCTCCCTAAACTGCAAATCCCAGGACTCCATAGGATGTTGAAAGTGGAATAATAATACTATAACAGGCTAGTGCAGAAAGGCCCTAAGACATTTTGAAGCAATCTGGGGAGGAGGTTGTGACAGGGAACAGAGGTGGAGATCGTGGAGGGGAAGAATCATAGAAACACACAGTTGGAAGAGACCACAGGGGCCATCTAGTCCAACCTCCTGTCAGTGAAGTCTTGCTGCCTGGAACCAGGCAGATGAAGGACGGGGAACATTATTTCTGAAGGCTCCAAAGGCTTTTTTTGTTTTTGTTTTGTTCTGGTCTGATCTGCACAGGGAGCCATGCGCTGCATTTTGCATCCTGAATGAAAATTAGATTGTATAAACTATATTCCTAAACAAAATTATTAATTATAACATATAAATATACAGACATGGTACTGAATAAATAACAACTCTTTGTACATGAGTATGTATTTTATCAAAAAGGTTAATTCCAACAATATGACATAAACAGATATCAAAACGTCAAAAATCACTTATAAAAGGACAATTAGATGCTATTAATAATAAATTCAGGCTTAACAAGCAGAAGGATGGGGGAGGGGAGAAGAGAGTCATGCTACCATGATAATATGTCATGATGGAAAAAGACGAAGAAATAGAAGGTGAAACATCACACATTTTCAAACAAGCTAGAATACACATAGAACTATAATTTTTTAGATAGTGCCACCGTGACACCACAGCAGAACAGGAAGCCAAAACATTGCCATAAATTTTCAAGCAGCAGTTTATACCCAATATTGATTAGGATTTGTATTTTCAGAAACTGATGTGAAGAGTTAAGGTCCTTTCACACTGGGCAATTATAGTGCTATGATTCCACTTTAACAGCCATGGCAACATTTTATAGAATCTTGTGGTCAGGATTTTAGGGAAGGATACTTAGAATTATCAGCCAAGGGAGTTCTAGTGCCTCACAAGACTACAAACCCCAGAATTCCTTAGGAAGCATAAGTGGAATCATAGTGCTATAATTGTGCAGTGTAAGCATAAAACAGCCCTTACTGAACATTATGTGTTCCCTTTTGCCAAGAATAATGATTCAATTTTAGAAGACCAGGCATCAAACTCATAAAAGGCAGAAAAGTTTGAAAAAGATGGAGAGAAGGGTTGAAGAGAGACCTTGCTTGTATAATTAGTAAAACCAAAAGAAATGTCATACCCATGGTGGAAATGAACTCATACAGGATTTAAACATCTACCAAGAAAAGGACTCACAGTAAGGTAGTTTAAATTTCCAGAGTTTTTCTGATGTTATCTCACTGGTAAACCCTGTCCCTGGGGTCTACAATTTTCATATTAAAATATGATTCAATGTGCCTGAGAGGTCACCCAGATGGGCACATAGGCAGTAATGGTCAAAGGATCGAAAACCAGGTCAGGCCAGTAAAATCCCCAGTCACGTAGCCCCAGGAGACCTCAAGATGTGTAAACCCACAATAAACAAAGGGCCCTCAGCCCCAAGACGCTGACTTGAGGGGATTAGCATGTTTGCCCCAAGTTGAGCAAAAATTCCGTCAGGCGAGGACCATTTACATGAAGTTACACCACAAACTAACACAGCCGAAGATCCTGAGACTTTGGCAACACCTTGCAATCCCATCACACAAAGGAAATTACCATGGTGGAGCTTCGTTATCGCTCCAACACCCATTGTTCTCCCTGGGAAAGGATTAGTCCTCCAGGTACTTTTCCCCCTACAAATAGTCCCAGTTTTTGAGTGGTTCTTTGGATCATTCCCGGTCACCCCAACCGACCGTTGCTCTGTCTGTTTACAGGCCTGACCCCGTAAAAACTGGGCAAAAGACCCTGCTAGGTTACCCTGCCTCTTGCATTGCTATTGCTTGTGCTCTGGCTAGTTTCCATTCCCCATCACATGGAGCACATGGAGGTGTCCCCCAGAAATCAAGGTAACATTGGAATGAAAATAATGCTGGTTATAACTGGAATGAAGCCCAGATCTATCAGAAGGAGGTATGTTTCATATGATTTCAGACATAGGTCTCTTTCACACTGCAGAATTATAACACTTGGACAACACTTTAACTGCCAGAACTGCATTCTATGAAGTCCAGGGATTGGTAGATTGGTGACACACTAAGGCTGGCAGGCAGAGGATTCGAAGTATTTCATAAATACAAATTTCAGGATTCTATGGGATGCAACCAATCAATTAAGGTGGAAATAACATACTACAATTATGAAAATGTGAACACCCTAGTTTGACCCACCCCTTGAAATGCCACTATCATCTGGTCTGGATCCCCTCATTGTTGCACTGGCATTCAGAGACACAGGTTTACAGTACATTTGTTCAAAGTGAGGCTTTTAGTTCCTAAAGCTGCTAATTCCAGCTCTTACAGCCATGTCTACAACAGCTTGCATCCCTGAGGGGGCTGTCAAGCAGTACTTCCAAGCTTAATTGATTAAGAGCTGTTCTCACTTTTTTTTCATGGGCGATTGATGGATCTAGTCGTCTGAACTGCTCAAGACAAATCGATTGACCAGAAATGATGTAATTGACAAAGCTTCCAAATATACATCTACATTCATCATTGCATGCTAACAGCAGACACAACATACTCAATTAAACTAATGTCACCTGATGGTATGCAACACCAAACCTCCTGGCTGACCTGCTGTCTCACTACAGGGAATGGCTGAAGTTGTAAGGACAAAGGCATAAAGCAACCTGGTTTCATCCAGTGACTTCATGAGGGATTCTGCAGGGAGGAATACAATACATATTTAGATGTAAAAGATTATGGGCAATGGATCTTCTATGGCAAGATGTAAAGTCTGTGGTATTTAAGACTGGATGAAACTGTTGTTTGAAGGCAATTGGAAGTGATATAGCTAGTTATCAGGGTGAATTCAAAAAGCTGCATCACTTGAGTTTTTCAAGCAGTTTGTTTCTAGGATATATGACTTTTTGCCTTGAAAGAAAGGCTGTTCTTTTAACAGGTGCATGACAAGTAGAAAATACTGCTTTTCCTGGCACAGAGATGCTGTGATGGGTGGCAAGCTGCCTGGTGGGAGAATTTCAGCCTGTCACACAATTGTTGAAAAAGCAAAGTCTTTTTAAGTGGAAAAATGAGTGACAATAGCTGGAAGTTGAGAAACATGCAACCATGGTTTCACAAATTATTATGTGCCTACTGAGGACAACAGTGGTTCAAAGAGATATTTGGGGCACCTGGTGTGCCTCTTCTTTGTTTTGTCTACTTTGTTCCTCCCTCACTTAAAGACTGATATTCTCAGGTATGATTTCACCTCCTCTCACACAGCTTTTCCCCTTTCTCTTAACTATGTAGCCAATGGTAGAAAGCCCCACCTTTCATCTTTTCCCTTCATTGAAGATAGGTATTTGTTGAAACACCAATTTCCATACAGGCTAAGAAGAAAAGCTTTGGCAGTCTTTGGCTGTCCGTAATGATCATAGCTCTCAGAAACGTGAGAAATGTTAACGTTTACTGAACTAGTCAAAAATGCCAGAAATCAAGTCACTTGTTCCTATGGCTCTATTCATGCCTTACTTATCAGGTTGGAACCAAAAAGGGAGTGCTTAGCCCTGTTCCCCTGTGACACTGCTCTCCTCACAAAGTAAGTGATGCCTCTGATGAGGAAAGAGTCCTGTTTGTATGGAGGCTGTCCATTCAAACAGTATCTCCTGATGTTCTTGCTCACACGGCTAGTTTCAATATTTACCACTTATTGCATGAGGAAAGTCCTGAGCAAAGGTGTGGCTTTCCGCTCTATGTTTGCTGATTTCAAACCAATAAGGCTTACCTTTATTTGTGTCCCAATTTTATGACAGTCAGCATGCTGCAGTTGTTTGAATGTTAGACTATAGCTCTGGGAGATCAGAGTTTGAATCTCCACTCAACCATGGAAACCCACTAGGTGATCTTGGGCAAATCACACTCCCTGAGTTTTAAAGGAAGGAAACAGAAAATATTTTCTGAAGAAATCTTACCAAGAAAACACTAGGACAGGGCTCCATAAATCAGATTTGACCCGATGGCACAGAACAACAATTGTTTCCCTACTTCTGTCACACAGAGCCCTGAGTATTTCAGTGAAAAGTGACTCTGCACTGTAATATGAGTGACTCCCCACTGTAATACTTTCTTAGAAGCAAGTTCCCAGACATATTTACTGCTGGTATTTGGGTGTATGATCCTTGACATAACACATACACTAGGTGGATCAAGGAGCTGAAGTGTATGATCCTTCAGATAACATTGGATGGCATTTCCTAGGATTCCACATCATTGCAAACTATGTCAGTCACGTGGGGATGGAGGGTGATTTGCCCCAGGCGGCAATGTTTTTGGAGCATCCCAGACTGTAGCCATCCCCCACGAGCCCCGGACATGCCCCCGTGCACAGTGGCCACATCCCTCATGCCGTAGCCCTGCCCCTCTCCTGCCTCCTCCACACACTCCAAGCTCCACCACTGAACTATGTAGTATAATAGTCCGGGTGTTGGACTAGACCTCTGGGATCCCTGCTCAGTTAGGGAAAGCCACTGGGCAAGCCACACTCTCTTGGCCTAAGAGGAAGGCAATGGTAAGCTTCTTTTGAATAAATCTTGCCAGGAAAACTCTGTCACCATAAGTCAGAGTTGACCTGAAGGCACAAAACAACTTGTAGTTCTGCAACTATGGCTTGACTTCAAGTAAGGACAGCTGCACATGTAAGTGTCCCTTATGAATACAGAAGTCTTTTTTCAGGCACTGCAGAGTCTGATATTTTCATCCTCTCTGCAGACCACCAAAATCCCAAAGCCCTGAAGCCTCCTCAACAGAGATTCCATGTTTCAAGAGAGAAAGGCAAGATTGGAGAAGCAACTGGCAGTCCCTTCCCTCAAGCTGGACCCTTAATGATTACAGAAATACTGAGACGTCTAGAGGACCCCCATCTATCTCAGTGCTGATATCATCATCATGTGCCCAGCTATGGGGCAATAGCCAAGCCTTCTTTAATCCTACCTGCTTATATTGAAGCATGAAATGGTTGTGCGAAGCTGCTTCAGTGCTTTAAGGTAAGTCAGGAAGAGGTGGTATATGGGTCAGCGTAGCATAAGGTCCACGTGTGGATTTTTATGCTATGTTGAGGTAATGTTGAACTGAGGCCAATATTGTGTTGTTGTTGTGGTGGTGGTGTGCCTTTGAGTCATTTCTGACTCATGGCAACCTTAAGGCAAACTGACCATGATATTTTCTTAGCAAGATTTGTTGGGGGGCGGGGTGTGTCATTGCGTTCTTTGAGGCTGAATGTGTGTGACTTGCACAAGGTAACCCAGTGGATTTCCACCATGGTTGAGCAGGGATTCAAACTCTGGTCTCCCAGAGTCTTAGGCCATTTCTGCACTAGACTGTTATAGTGCTATTATTCCACTTTCAACATCCTATGGAATCCTGGGGTTTGCAGTTTAGGGAGGGGCCTCAAAGACCCCTCCCTAAACTGCAAACCCCAGGATTCCATAGGATGTTGAAAGTGGAATAATAGAAATATAACAGTCTAGTGTGGAAATGGCCCTGGTCTAACACCCTAACTACTATACCATTCTGGATCCCTGCAACTATAATATATTATTCTAACTGATCCCTTGATATTTGCAGACTTCTGTCCGTGTCATGGCCAATACGAGCTCCTGTCTAATTTTTCATAAATGGGAAAATTACTTGCAGATTGAGTGTGGATTATTGAAAAACATCAATTTGCTTCAGCAAATAAGATTATGTATATCAGCTATTAAATTACTATGACCAAGCTCTTTTTCTTTCTTTTTTAAGGACAGCTACTTAAATTTTGAAAATGGCATTAGGATACAAGTTAATATTTTATTCCCTGAAAACCATATTTTAGTTCAACATCTGTTCTTTGTTTTTAGCCCAAAGAGCTTCTTGGATCTTCATGTGTACTTCAGGGTTAAAATTTGATTGAATTTGGTACAAAGGTATTTTCTGTCTTGGTCTGTGGTTTTCCTTTCGTATATCAGCTGAAACCACACTGACTGCTACTGCCAATGAGAGAAACCATTTGTCTTAAGGACATTGATATTAAACAGTTGTGAATCAAAGCCTGATAGAAATAGCTCTTAATTGCACATGCATCCATAAGTGCTGCTTTAGGTGACATTCCATTATGAATAATGGCAATTTTTAAAGCCCAGGATTGACTCATGTAATTCACAATCCTAGCATTCAAGTTGGAATTTCACTAATTCAGTGCTGCAGAGAAGTTTGGCTTCAGGACAAATGTTTCAAGTCACCAAGAGGATTCCCCCCCCACTTGTCATGGTTAGTGATACTCCATAAGGAACCTTGTTGTTTTGAATTAAAGTTTAATTGGTAAAATATAGGATCTCTAGAATTTCAGACAAAGTTTCAGTCCTTTCCGTCTCACACACAGGATAGGACACAGGCCATTTTTGCATGGCATTTTCCATGCGAAAGGGCACCTGGAGCATCGCACAATTTTGAGGAGCGATCTGCATGACACACTCACAATCGTGCAACACTCCAGGGACTGGCAGGCGCTGATCACGCACCTTTTCATTTTCGGCTAGAAGCCAAAAATGGTGCGCAATTGCACATTGTTCCTGGGCCCCACACACACTTACCTGGCGTACAGAGCCTCTGGAGCCACACCGGTCACGCTTCCTGTCCCAGCGCAGCCTGGGAAACTCCCAGGCTGCACTGCAGAAGGAAGAGGTAGGGCTTTCACGCAAGCAGGCAGCTCGTGCGGAGCTGAAGCAGCAGACACGCAAGAGCCTCTCGCCAGAGGCTGCTCGCATGATCCCTGCACCCCAGGGCCAGAAGAAGGTAAGGTGTAGAAAGGGCCATAGTATTGAATGGAATAATTTCTCTCATGGTTAGAACAAAAGATGTTTGGGATTAGCAGGAATGCCTATGCAGGGACATTATACCCCAATGTGTTGACAAAATATACCATGTATCTCCATACACAGAGTGAGATTGTTGTTTTTACACTATGATGGCAAACTTCCCAGAGGCACCTGGAAGGACTAGAGAGCCTGTGACCCACCGGATGCTATTCCCAGCAGTCTCTGCTACTTTTTCAATAATGAGGGATAATGGGAGATGTAGCCCAACATTTGAAGTGCCATAGGCTCCTTACCTCTGGTTGTTGGATTAAGTATATGGGCCTGAATGCTATTGTTAATGCTAAACAAAGTAAACCTATTGAATCAATGATGCTTACAGAAATGTTGATTTACCAGATTATCACTGATTGAGCATCTGCTCTAGTTGGCATTAATAAGAGTTAGACCATAGGCTCTTTGTCTGACTTTGTAGAGGCTAGGATTTCATCATTATATTCTTAGAATTCAAGACAATGAACAACAGCTTACTCCAATGAAATTCCTTTATCAGACCTTTTATTGGACTGGAGTAGTTTAAAAAGTTTCTCATAAAACATTGGAATTGATTTTATTTTGCCTAAAACCAAGATCATACAGTAAAATATCAGTAAAGTAGTCTGTATTTATGCTCTGCAATGTGACTGAATTTCTGTGTTTGGTGCAAAAAAAAATATAGACTGAATGTAAGCATTCTGGAGAGGAAGAAGTTAGTCAGCTTCAGAATATCAGTTTTTCTGACGTCTCTCTGATGCTTCTCACTGAGAGCTGGTTCTCCCAATCTGTTTTTGAAAGACAGAAACAAAAACTATGCTCAACAAAAACTATGCTCATGTCCTCTCAGCTGTCAAGAGAGAAGCTTAACCTAGCATGAATCAGAAGTCTTGTCCAGGTATGACATCCTGAAGCATTCAGCAATTGAATACATTTGCAGTTGGCTGAAATATTACAATGAGAAGTAACCTGAAAGTCAAATAAATCTAATGGTGGCGTTGTGACACAATGTGTAATGATTTCTTGTAATTTGCTTCTTTAAGCAAACTTTCTTTCATTTTTTGGTTAGTGCTTACACAATTCATTCAAACCTGCTTTTTTGACCAACTGTACCAGACACCCAATCATAGTTACTATTGGTGTTCTGTGCCTTTATGTCATTTCTGGCTTATGGTGACCCTACAGCAAACTTATCATGGAGTTTTCTTGGACAGATTTGTTCAGAAGGGGTTTGTCAGTGCCTTCAACCTGAGGTTGAGAGAGTATGACTTGCTCAAGGTCACCCAGTGAGTTTCCATGGCTGAACAGGGATTCAAACTCTGGTTTCTTGGAGTCTTAGTTCAACTAGATCACTAGATCACACTGCCTTTTGTCATACACTGAAGCAATCGTGTCCATAATTTTGTGTGCAAGTAGGCTGTTTGAAGGACTGCATATGCCTCTACGAGCCCATTAGAGCTCTAAGATCAGTCAGCAAGTGGAAGCCAAGGCAGTCAAAGACAAAAGAGAGAATATGTAGAGAAGTTGCTTGGATTGTTGCTTTTTGGATTCTCATTATTCTTGGCTAGTAGAAGCAGCCAGGTCTAGACTGGCTGTATGAACCTTAGAAGTCCTTGATAGGACATCTTGTGCTGGATACCTTAAAAAAGAGGCAACACTGTGATCAATATGGGGTGGAGGGAATTAATTTGGAACTTAAACTGGATAATTAGCATCAAGTATGTAATATTCCATTCCTGATCAAGGTTCTGGAGATGGTAGTAGCCTATGAGCTTCAGGTGCTGATGTTTGGCCATATTCCAATCAGGATTTCAGTCTGGTCATAGCACACAGTCTTAGGACTCCATCACACTACTACGCTCTTCTCCCACTACAATAGCACTGTTTCTAAAAATACTATTCAAGAAGATTGCTCCATTTCCTTTCACACCTTCAGAACCATTCTGGATTTAGAGTGTTTGTTTGCAGTAAAAGCTTATTACACACAGCATTTGGGACTGCCCACCCACTAACTCCTCCAAGACATTATCCCCACTCCTTTTCCTAGCTTAACACACACAAATACACACATGTCTCTCACAGAAATATAAATGAAAACAGTCTTATGTTTAAAAAGATCTTTGAGACCAGGAAGGAGGCTTCCAGATTGGAATAGATCAGACTTCTAGTTTCAGACCTAACTAATAGCTGTCAGATGAAAGCCAGAAGCTATTGATCTACCTCTCTGATCTATTCTGTTGCTGGCTTTCATCTGTCAGTGATTAGTTTTGTCTGAAGCTAGAAGAAAGCAAGAATTAATGGGTTAATGAAATAAATATTTTTCCAAACTGTAAGCATTTTGCCACTTACATTTCCAGGTATGTGTGTGTGAGAAAGAGAGAGAGAGAGAATGAGAGAGCAAATGAGTGTGTGAGAGAGACTCCAAAACAGAGCTGAAAAAGAAGGTAGGGTAGAGGGCAGCGAGCAAAGTTTTGACAAACCTCAGTTGGGAAGGGTGGGGGTGTGGTCATTTGGCAATTTTTTTTCTATAAAGAAAGGATGTATTAAAGTTTCTCACCTACTTTGCCAACTGAAAGGAAATCAAATTGAAATTTCTACCCCTTCTCCTTGATCACTGAGGGTGGACTGATGTTTCCCTATTCATAATGTGCCTGATAAACAGACCCTGACCACCCAAAATCAGCATAAAAGAGCAACTGAATATTTGCATAGGAAATCGTAGCACAACAAAAGTGGGGAAAGAAGATAATTAACAGGCGTGTGTGTGTGTCTGTGTTAATAAAAAGAAACACTTTCAAAACAGTCTCCCACACAGGAGAACAACAAAAGGAGAATGATGTCATATGATAAGCCCCAGCCAAATTGTGATTTACCTGCCTTGTGCGATAAAGCACTTAGCTGACCTTGACCGTGAATTGTATTGTGGAATGGGCAAAGGGAATACAAGTGAAAAGACCCTTGGAACCAAAGATACCATGATGTGTGCCAAATTGAAAATTCAGGGACTAGATTTGAAAGCTCTTCCATGTATATAAGAATGGAGAACCTGTGGCTCCCAGGTGCTATTGGATTATAACTCCCATTATCGCTGATTACTAGCCATTATGACGGAAACTGAGGTCCAGCAGTACCTGAAGTACTACAGGTGCTCCAACTTTACCCTAACCTAAAATAATTTTATGTAAACCAAGTAACCCATTCTGCAGGTGCAGAATGGTTCACTATCATGACACTTAGAAGCAGCAAATGCAAAGCTGACTACAAGGAGTTAGCTATGCTGATTTGCAAGGGAAATGAGAGTGCTCACTGTCATTGCCTTAAATGGAGAAATGTGTTAAACTTGATATCAAGCTATCCTCCCACTCTCTCTTTCCCTTGGATGACATGTAGGTTTTCCTACCATTCTCTGCTGTGTATGAGGATGTGAATGTTTTCTTGACAAATATGCATAGGTAAGAGGTAATTTATATAGATGCTGGAAGAGAGTGAACCTGTATTTGATATTCAAAACAGGACTCTGCATTGCAAGGTATTCTTAACCTTGTTTTTGTGAGTTGCATTTAGTTGGGAATGCTAATTGGGCTCATTATTTCTTTTATTTTTCAAATGTACATGCCTTACAACTGGACTTTTAAAGTCTGGTGATAAAATCCAAAAAAATAGGAGGGAAGCATGGGAAATTTTTTCTTCATTGGCAAAGATAAAAATTTACAATTAAACATTATAATAATTACTTTTCAGTAAGCTTGCATAGGATTAAGACCTTTGCAAATCTTTGATAGGTGCCTTCTGGAAGAATTATTATGATAACTTGCTGAAGTCACCCATAACTGAGCAATGGTAGAATAAGACTCTGGACATTGAGAATGACATTCCTTTCTCCTTAAAGTAACTTGCTAATCTCTGAGTTTCCATATGCTATCAGAAAGAAAATAGGCTTCACTGGGCATTGCCAGAATCAGTTTTCATCAGAGAAGTGATTGCCTATCTCAGGGTTAAAAAAAAATCATGGTAGCTCTTTTTTTTCTTTTTTTGTTAACTGCCATCAAGCTGACTTCAGCTTATGGCAACACTATGTGTAAGTGACCTTCTTTCAAGTCATCAGGTCTTGCAGACTCAGGACCATGGCTTCTTAGATTGAGTCTATCCATCTGTATTGTGGTCTTCCTGTTTTGCTACTGCCTTCTGCCTTACCAAGCATTATTGTCTTCTCTGGTGAGTCATATCTTCTCATGATATATCCAAAGTATGACAGTCTCAGTTGTCATCTTCATTTCTAGGGAGAGTTCAGACTTGATTTGCAACAGAACCCATTTATTTGTCTTTCCAGCAGTCCACAGTATCCATAGAACTCTTTTCTAGCACCACATTTCAAATGAGTTGATTTTCTTCCTATCTGCTTTCTTTGCAGTCCAGTTTTCACAACCATACCTAGATCCTGGGAATATGATGGCATGGACAATCCTAACATTAGTATTCAATGATAAATCTTTACACTTGAGGATCTTCATAGCTGCCCTTCCAAGTCCTAGTCTTGGAAGACTCTACCAGCAGCAACATAACCTCTTGCCTCACAGGAGCACACAATCCTACAACCATGGAGTGGTAGTACCATTGGTGGGAGGGCAGCTCAAACTCAAGAGCCAGACTGGTGTAGTGGTTTGACTCTGGAGACCAGGGTTTGATTCCCTGCTCAGCCATGGAAACCGCCTGGGTGACCTTGGGTGCCTCACACACTCTCAGCCCACAGAAAACCCAGTGTTAGGTTTGTCTTAGGGTTGCCATAAGTTGGAAACAACTTGAAGGCACACAACAACAACAACAACAGCTTGTACTCTCTAACAGTTCACAGATGAAAACTGGGACACACGTGGCCAAGCAACATCAGACTATGGTCAAGATGGCAGAAGTTATTAACAAGAGTGCTTATAGAAGCTACCAGAGGCTGCAGCAGTTTGCTTTTGCCTGAGCCTACTGAAAAAGCCAAGATTTTCCTCCCTCCTGTTCTCTCTCCCCTGCTGAGTTAACTGAGAGCAAACTACTTTTGCACTTTGAACTCTGTTTGCAGCAATTGAAGTAACCTGAAGACAAAGGGAAGAAAATGGGAGGAAGAAAGAGAAAAACATTTGAAAAAGTGTGATGACAAAAGATTATCCCTGCTCAGTTAGGACAGTTGGAAGGTATGTTCCACTACCAACCAGTGAATTTCAACAGATTATGCAGGCACAATGTGTCACCAGCAATTGACTTATAATTAATCTGTGCCTGAATACACTGATACCAGTGTTTCTAGGGAACATTGTTGCTGACAATACAGCCATCAGAGCGTGGAACAGATTGGGCAGTTCTAAGAGTTCCAAGCATTTAGCAAAGGAACTGATGACTCATCCTTGTATAATTTAGCAGATCTCCATGACTGTATGTATGCTAAACTGAGACACCACACAGCTTATCTGTTTAGGTTACTCATTGACTTGGAACTGATTTAAAAATGAGACAGGTGTTGATAGGAGGCAAGCATACAGTTATATAAAAAAGCAGAGTTCGCAGAAAGCAGATGGTGTTAATAAAGGTGAAGACACTGAACAGGACCCCATCCACCGTCTCTCCCTTCTCACACAGAATTGGAGCAAAATTAAAACTAATGCAGTGCTTTGAGGAAAGTGTAATTATAGCTATGGAACTCCTGATCTGGACTTGGATTGCAGGGGGTATCAAATAGTTGAAATCCCCAAAACTGAAGCCTTTGTCTTCCTTTGGAATAAAAGAAAGAGAAGAAGGAAGCCCAGTTTATGCTAACTACGGGCCTTTCAGCACTACACTGTTATGGTGCTATTATTCTACTTTCAACATCCTGTGGAGTTCTGGGGTTTACAGTTTACTGAGGCCAAAGAGCTCTCTGGCTGAGAATTCTAAATGCCCCTCACCAAACTGCAAACCCCAGGATTCCATAGGATGTTGAAAGTGGAATAATAGCACTATAACAGTGTAGTGCAGAAAGGTCCTAAGTTGTTAAAGGTACATGCAATGAACTAGACAGTAGCCTGAATAGCTTTAAAACTGCATTATACAAATTGATGGAGAATAAAGCTTTCAGTGGCTACTAGTCATGGTGGCTGTATATTACTTCCCCTTCTAAAAGTATCCTGTGGGTTGGTTGCAAGGGAGCATGAGCAGGCAGGTGCTTCTGCAGTCTCATCTTGCTTGTGGGCTTCCTGTAGGCACCTGGTTGTCCACTGTTGGAAGATAATACAAGACTAGACAGGTCTTGGCCTCCTAGGGTTTAATTTCAGTAAGTAAACTATCTAAAAATATAAGAATTTAAATAGTCAAAAGAGAGAGAGAGAAATGTACCTAGTCTTGTAGTAATTATAGATGGGGACACTAGTTAAGAGGGCATGGTCCTTACAAAAAGTAATGGCCATTTCTGCATGGTGTCGCTGTCACACAATAGGAATATGTTGGTAGAGGTACGTGAGTCATGCTTTTCCATGATGTCATCATGGTTCCACTGCCAACACGTTCCCACCCACTGCGATCATGGAATATTTCATTAATGGAAAAAATCGTTTAACGGCCTGCAGTTCCAGGATGCTCCCATTGCTGGTGACCATGCAGAATGAGCGGAAGTGTGATGTAAGCGCTTCATCTCCTAGTGCAGCACAGGAAAGAGACCAGCTATGCTGTGGAAGGAAGGCATGTATCGCTGGTGCTACCATCCTCAGGGAGCTGGCCGGGTGCAGACAGGAACACTCACATCGTGTTCCCATCCCAGCAAAGGCACTGCTGGGATCACAACAAGAGGACAATGGAAAGGGTAAGGTGTGGAAATGGCCTAATGTCTAGGGGGTCAATGCACCTTCCAACATTTCACAGATGAAAACCAGGACGCACGTGGCTAAGCAACTGTGGTCAAGATGGCAAGAGTTATCAGTGAAGAAGAAGAGTTATCAGTGAGGAACACAAGCTGGGAGAGACTGCAACAGTGTACTTTTGCCTGATCCTATTGGTAAGGACAAGATTCTACTCCTCCCCTCCCCTCCCTTCCTCTTGCTGAGTTAACTTTTGCACTTTGAACTCATTTTGTAGTAACAGAAGTACAAACCTGACAAGATAAATTGTGAGGTGTGCTGTCTCCCTGGGGCCAAAATTCATGATGTAACCGAGAGGCTGACAAGACTGGACAAGCCCACTGACTGTTACCCCTTACTTTTGGTTCTTCTGGCCACAGCTATTGGCAGGAATGTTTTTGCTAAGAGTCTTGCAAATCCCATCAGGAGGGCTTTAAACTGAGTTTTGGAGGGGAGGGAGACAGTAATATTCAGGGCAGGAGTTCAGCAGGTGCTGGGGAGAACAGCCAAATGTTATAGAAAGAGCAGGCCAAGAAGTAGTAGAAACCAACAGTGGAAGGAAAAGCAGCTTTAGTAAAGGACTTGTGCGAAAGGCACATGGTCTTGAATGTCTCTACATTAGTGCACAGAGCATGGGAAATAAGCAAAATGAAGTCTTAATACAACAGAATAAATATGATATAACTGTTATCACTGAAACCTGGTGGGAAGAATCTCATGATTGGAATGCAGTAATTGGGGGGGGGGTGCAACCTATTTCGGAGAAATAGATCAAATAAGAAAGAAGGAGGAGTAGCTTTATATGTCAAGGATATTTACACCTGATCTATTACTTAAATCCAGGAAGCCATGTTGAGAGCATCTGGATGAGAATTAAGCAGGCAAGAAACAATCGGGATGTCATTGTGGGGATCTACTTCAGACCCCCCAAGCCAGACTGAGGATTCAGATGATGTGTTCCTGGAGCAGATGACCATACATTCAAAAAGTAGAGATGTGGTAATAATGGGAGATTTCAACTATCCTGATATATGTTGAAAGTCAAACTCTGCTAACAAATTCCTCATTTGCCTTGCAGACAATTTCATTGTCTGGATGGTGGAAGAAGCAACAAGGAGATCAACTATTTTAGATCTGATCCTAAGCAACAGGGATGACATTGTTAATGGGGTGGAAGTGGTGGGATCTTTAGGTGGGAGTAATCATACCCTATTGGAATTTGTTATTCAGTGGGAAGGGGAAGCTAAATGTAGCCAAACATGCATTCTAGACTTTAAGAAAACTGATTTCTGTAAACTTAAGGAATTACTGGCTGAAATTCCATGGTCAAGAATACTGAAAGAGAAGGGAGTTCGTGGTGGATGGAAGTTTCTTAAAAGTGAGATACTGAAGGCACAATTTAAAACTATTGCCTTAAGGAAGAAAAGTGGGAGGTGTCTAAAGAAACCAGGATGGGTGATTAAAGAACTCTCAACTAAGCTAAATGTTAAAAGAAATGTGTACAAGAAATGGAAAAATGGGGCAACACCAAAGACAAATTTAAACAAATAGCCAAGATATATAGAGGGAAGGTTAGAAAAGCTAAAGTGCAGAATGAACTCAGGCTTGCCAGAGAGATTAAAATAAATAAAAAGGGATTTTTCAGATATGTCTGCAGCTAAAAACAAGGAAAGGATAGGGTTGCTACATGGAAAAGACAGCCAGGTACTAACAGGGGGCAGAGAAAAAGCAGAACTACTCAACACCTTCTTTGCCTCAGTTTTCTCCTTAAAGAAAAAAAGTACTCAACCTGGGAGTTGGGTAGCAGGTGGGGAAGTGACAGAAACTCAGCACAGTGTAGCTTAGTACAGGAATACTCTACTCTAAATGAATTCAAGTCTCCAGAGCCAGATGAACTACATCCAAGGATATTAAAAGAACTGGCAGAAGTAATTTCAGAACCCCTGGCATTAATCTTTGAGAATTCTTGAAGAACAAGAGAAGTCCCAGCAGACCAGAGGAGGGCAAATTATGTCCCCATCTTCAAAAAAGGAATAAAAGAGGACCCAAATAATTATTGCCTGGTTAGCCTGACGTCAATACTTGGAAAGATTCTAGAGCAGATCATTAAGCAGATAGTTCGTAATTACTTAGAAAGCAATGCTCTGATTACTAAAAGTCAACATGGGTTTCTCAAAAACAAGTCATGCCCAACTAATCTTATCTCTTTTTATGATAGACTTACACTTGATAGAAGAAGGAATGCTATGGAAGTAGCATTTCTTGACTTCAATAAGGCCTTTGACAAAGTTCCCCATGATATTCTTGCAAGGAAACTAGTAAAATGTGGGCTACACAGGGCCGCTGTCAGGTGGATTTGCAATTGGTTGACTGACTGAATCCAAAGAGTGTTCACCAATGGCTTCTTTTCATCCCAGAGAGAAGTGAGTAGTGGGGTGCCACAGGGTTCTGTCCTGAGCCCAGTGCTATTCAACATCTTCATCAATGACTTAGATGAAGGAGTGGAGGGCATGCTAATCAAATTTGCAGATGATACCAAATTGGGAGGGGTTGCTAATACCCCAGAGGGCAGGACCAAAATTCAAAATGACCTTAACAGATTGGACAGCTTGGCCAAAGCTAACAAAATGAATTTCAAGAGAGGGAAATGTAAGAAAAAACAAAATGCACAAATATAGAATGGGAGACACTTGACTGGACAACAGTATGTGTGAAAGGAATCTAAGGCCCTTTCCGCACGAGGCTGGTGAATCGATTCATGCCATTTCTTACCGGATTTTCTGGGCTCGAAACAAGGCGGACTTTCCCTCATTTCCTTCCGCACGGCTACTGCGTATGTTCCATTCTGATTCAGAGGAGTGCGAGTTCATGAATCCCTCCACCCTTCAAGAATGCCTCCACTGTGGCCACTCCCGCTACTCCCCTCACCCCACCCCATCGGCTGTGGTTGGGCCTTTTCTTTTTTCCCTCTCTTTTCATGGTTTAGTATGTCAGTGCGTACATGAGTAAGTTCATACTACCCCCTGGCCCCTCCCATGAGCCCTCCCCGGACCACCAATTCGCATTGGCACGAATGTACGTGTCTGCACCACTGTACGAATTGGATCGATCTGGAAAATTGGAAAACTTCCGGTTTTCAAATAGCGCGCTTTACCACCACATGAGGGCGCATTTAGTCGGAATTATGTGTGGAATGAAGGTAAATAAACCAAACCTAGTCTGCTCCAACGTACAGAAGACCTCCATGGCAAGACACATTGGTTCACCTTAATAACCATATGCGGAAAGGACCTAAGAGTCTTAGTAGACCACAAGCTGAACATGAGTCAGCTGTGTGATATAGCAGTCAAGAAAGCCAATACAATTCTTGGTTGCATCAATAGGAGTATGGTGTCTAGATCGAGGAAAGTGATAGTACCATTCCATTCTGCTTTGATCAGACCTCATCTGGAATACTGTGTCCAGTTCTGGATACCTCATTTCAAGACTATTGACAAGCTGGAATGTGTCCAGAGGAGGGCAACCAAAATGTTGGAGAGTCTGGAAGCAGACAAAGACAAAGAGCAGCTTAGGGAGCTGGATATGTTTAGTCTACAGAAGAGAAGGTTAAGAGGGGACATGATAGCCATGTTTAAATATTTGAAAGGATGTCATATTGAAGAGGAAACAGGCTTGTTTTCCACTGTTCCAGAAACTAGGACATGGAGCAATGGATTCAAACTACAGGAAAAGAGATTCCACCTGAACTTCAGGAAGAACTTCTTGATGGTTAGAGGTGTCTGGTAGTGGTATTTGCTGCCTTGGAGTGTGGTGGAGTCTCCTTCTTTAGAGGTTATTAAACAGAGGTTGGATGGCCATCTGTTGAGAGTGCTTTGATGTGTGTTCCTGCATGGCAGGAGGTTGGACTGGATGTGGTCTCTTCCAGCTTTATGATTCTATGATACTATGAAGCTGAGGATAAAGCGGGGGGGCTGGAAGAAGGGAAGAAAAACTGGAAGATTTTAAGAGCAGCTGAGAAAGTGGGACAACAGAGCGTTAATCAGGATTGTCACTGTCAAATCAGTGCAATTGGAGCATATGGTACATTTTGCCTATAATATCAGTAAAATACAAAACTAAGGCTATAATATGGTCCATTTCCTGTTCAAAAGAAAACAGGAAATATACAATTAACATTGCATATACTGCCCAATCCATGGTTACAAAACAAAGGCTTGCTGCCACTTGTTGCTATCTGTCTGAACTTTTTACACAAGTTTTGCTTTGTGTTCTGCTGCTAAGGGAGTGGCAGCTAGTAGCGAAACAAGACACGGTGTTCTTAATGGCTCCCCCTGGTTGTAGAACTTTCTCTCAACAGAATTATGTCTCTTTTGTTGATAGTTTTTAGGCAAGCAACCAGTATCTGGGTTTCTTGTCTTGTTTTGTTTGCTACAACTGTATATCAGCTTTGTTGGCTCTGACTACTGACTTTCTATAAATCGGGGTATTATTTTTATGGCATCAAGATTTCCTTTTGTTTTGCAACTAACTTAGAAGTGTTTTATGAGACTATGTAAAGTTCCTATAGATTAATAATTATAGCAACTGTAATATTAAAAAGTGGAATGGGGAAAGCGGCAAAAGGTAAACATGTATTGCTCTGTCAATAGTGGATAGATAGATAGAATATATAAAAATATGGACAGTCCAGACAGCATTGAGGCAGTGATTTGGGTGTTGGACTAGGACTCTAGAGACTAGAGTTCAAATCCTCACTCTGCCATAGAAACTCACTGGATCATCCTGGGCAAATCACACTCTCGTTGCCTCAGAGGAAGAGAATGGCAAACAAACACCCTCTTAACAAATCTTGCCAAGATCTCCCATTATGGGTTCTGCCAAAAGTCAGAAATGACTTGAAGGCACACAACAACAAATGGGCAACTTAGATAGAGAAATTATTGGATGAATTAATCACACTAACTGAGATCCTGCATCATAATTGACATTTCTTAACTATACAAATCAGTACCTATCTTGCAGAAAAGCAATGAAATGTTAGTAAACTGCAAAGATGTGCATCTGGGAACCAGCATGAATGCTCCAGGGCACACTGGGCACTTCTGATGTGCACCAGGCATTCTCAGTGCAATCACTTCCTTGGTTCCCATTGTGTAACAGACACCACAATGTTGTAGCATCTTGGCAGCCTCTCGGTGAATACAGACATTACAAAACTACTCAATTCAATTTTGCACACGCCTCAGGCTATTGACAAAGATGTAAGTCCCAGCAGAATGCCAGTCCATGTTTTTAATTTTAGACACATATATATCCCATAAATAATAAACTTGAGAACAGTAAACAGACTTCGGAGGTACCCAAACTTCAGAGATGGCTCCACTTATAAACATGTGGGTGTTTCATACTTGTTCAGTGTTGTGAAGTCTATTTTATCATTTACTATTTGAGACTCAAAAGTTACTGAAAATTACTTCAGGTAATGTAGATATCGAGTAACAGATAACCAGACAGATAATCAAAAACATCTCCAGACATGTTTAAAAATCAGCTGAATTAGCTATAGTACCTGTGCTGTTAAAAAAAAGTTTTCTATGACTCAGTTCTATGCGTTCCTCCTGCACTGCTGCACATTCTCTTCCCCATCCCTGCCAGTTAATTTTAACCTGGCCTTCAAAAATAGGTGTTAAATATTGCTGGAATCAATTGGGATCTATTTCTCTAGCCCCCAACAACATTAAGTTAGCTTTTTAAAAAAGCACATTTATATTATCCAAATTAATTTTTAAAACATTCTCAAGGGAGGTGCTGATGGACTTAGGAGGAGGAGTTATCATGAGCAAGGTATTTAAATAACTGAATTTGGGGAACTGATAGCTAACAGTGACTGGGTTGGATCAAAGTTTGCTGTATTGAAGACTTTTTGTAATCAATGTAACTTACAGTAATCATGTCAACTTAAGTCCCAGCGGTTTTAATAAGTCTGCACTAAGTATGACGAAGGGTAGATCGAACTTATTGCTTTTAAATTCATCAAGAAGATTTATGAGTAGTGTTACCCTGTTCTATGGCGGTCCCGGGAGGGGTGCCTAAATAACCAAACAATAACCAAACAATAACAACACAACCTTGGGCGGAAATTAGCTGAAACACTCACTAAAGCTAGCGAGAGGCAGGATAACTTAGCAGGATCTTGCAACCCAGTGTCTACGGGGTCAGGTCAGTCAAGCAGTCAAACAGTTTTAAAATAGCAAAAATGATGTTTTATTAAGACAAATTACAGACAAATCTTAAAGACAACACAATCACACAGCTAACTAAAGAATTGGAAATAGGGATTTTCGGAGGGAAATGGATGATACGACATCTGTCTCGTAGTCCTGGAGAGGTATAAAGATAGAGTTCTTTGGAGTGCAGGGAAGAAACTCAGCACGAGTCGCTGAGGGGAGCTCACCAAACAAAGCGGCAGCAAGGTGGTCTGGAACTCGGGAGCGATCCCGGGTTGAGTGGTCTCAGTTACTGGAACTGAGGGGACAGCTCGCCAAGCAGAGTGGCGGCAATGCTGGATGGAACTCAGGAGCAATCCGAGGATGGTCTTGGAATCAGGGGTTTTTATAGGGTGAATTGTGACTGCAGGCCATACCTTACTCGGTGAGAACAATGTGATTTAGGAGCGGGACAAAGCATTGGAAAGGTCAGAGTTTAGCATGATTGGCTTAGGGTCGAATTAACAATGGTGTAGCCAGTATGCAAATGCGGAGCGCTTAGTACAGCTTTGTGAGGCTACCTGCTCGGGGCCGGGAGCCTTTGTTAGTATCGCACATAAGCAACGAGGTGTTTGCTGGGGAGGTCCCTGAAGCGACAAACCGGCTCTGTCTGGCCTGCCTGGGTGGAGAATGGAATGTCCAGCAATTATCGGTCATGCCTGTTTACGTGCTTGTCTGGAGGCCTCGCAAACATGTGGAGCGGGGTGGCAGAGGAAAGCTGAATGGTTTGATATCAAAACGATATCAAGTGCTATCTCCGGGTAGGCCTGAACCACAGTAACAGTAGGGTTTTGAAAAATGATGTCAATGTCATACATCAATTCTGATTTCTCTCTCTATATATATTTATTTTATGTTTTAAATTAAGTATAGCGGAGATTTGCAGACTCCTTGTTGTCTCTTCTTTTGGAAGCATTCTTGGTCTGGATATCTGTTTTCCCCTCTCTCACACAGAGTCTGTTTCTTACATAGATCTGCACTGTAGATAGCACACATAATTACAGATTTCTTCATTCTCATCACAATCTCTGCTGGTTGTTAAAAAAAACAACAGATAATTATTAGCTTTCAAAGGTACGTACTTGAAAGTTAGTTCTATATATGGATGGGGCAATCTCTGGTCTCCCAACATTACTTGCACATTTTCTTTCCTTTGCCACTCACCCTCTGAGCATCATAATGAAGCTGCCAACTCAATGTTATATTCCTCCTTGATATGGCACTAAATTGCTGTAGCAGGGCAGGGCACATTTCTAATGAGACATACCATCTGTCTTCCTTTCTCACAGTGTTTTAAATGTCTGCATGAAGTCACTGGGGCTGCCTTTCACATAAACCAGCATTCTGTCAGCAGGAGTATTGAGAAAGGTCGCTCTCTAAAGACTGTTGATCTCCAAGTCCTTACGTGGGATGCTGCACATGGTGAGGCCTCACAATTAGAGACAGAAAAATCATGAATATAAGACATTTAAAATGTTTCATGAGTCATTCTCTTGGGATTTATCCAGTAGTGCTGTAGTGGTAAATTTCGAACTGTAGGCATTTACCATGATAATCCCCATAGCCATGCCTACTCTCCAAGGAGAATCAAAAATTCAGAAACCTTTGCTGACTTCTGTCAACAAATCAGTCCCACCAGGTTTCATCTCTACCAGCAGATCTTTTGTCAATCTAATGGGGTTTAATAACCCATTCAAAAACAACCCACTGCTAATTACTGTGTATTACAAAAAAGCGCTAACTACAGCATATTCTTACTGGGAAAATCTCTCTCTCTCTGTTCTCCAAAGCTCCTAAGATTGCAGCTTAGCTCTGAAGGAACAGGGAAGCTTGAAACCAGTGTATGATGATGTCATAACCCTTGGTAAATCAAAAAGTCCTGGTTCTTCAGCTTGGCTCCACTACAACAGTGCACTTTATTATTCTTTATCCTGAAGGAGGCTGAGTTCTTAATACCTGCTGCTGAACAGCAGAAGAAACTTTTTTCTTATCATCACCCTCATCAAGTACTGATATCAGCAAGCTATAACTGCCAGACCTATGAACATCCGCTGCTGCACAAGATAAGTTTGGTAGATCAAAAAAGACCTATGAGAAACCTCCTTGACAAAGGAAAGTTGCTTTGAAAGCTGTTACAAAGGAAAGAGAAACCTCTGAACAGGAAATGTAGGTGACTGTATCATTATTCATATGTGTACGTAGTAGTAGAAGGATGATCAGGCAGCAGATGACTTCTTTGCACCACACAGTATTTGTCATTGGGCATTTCTAACATTGTACTAGAGAACTAGGATAGTATAGTGATTTGAGCATTGGACTACAACCCTGGAGACGAGGGTTTGGTTCCCCGCTCAGCCATGGAAACCCTGTGGGTAATCTTGGACACATCACACAATCTCAGCCCCAGAAAACCCCATGATAGGTTCACCTTAGGATCACCATAATTCAGAAATGACCTGAGGGCACACAACAACAACACCTGGAGGAGTCAAAGCAGGTGGTGACAAGAAGCAGTTGAGCCAGGTAAGCTAAATTGCTTCAGTGCAAGTATAGTCAAATAATCTCATTGTCAACCTCATTTTCCACCTCTGCCCCTCCACAACAAAGCTTTTATGCAATAGATGCTTTGTTTCCTGTCAGATGGTATAAGAGTGGGAAGAAGCATACATTACTTTCTGTCAACTCACCCACTCCTTTTTTTTTAAAATGTGTTTTTCATAGTTTTAACATGTGTCCTTAATCTTTTATGCTGTTTTAATCTTTGGACTTGTTTCCTTTTCCAATTTTACTTTTTATTCAATATTACCGTAAGCTGCCTCAAATCCCATTTTTACAGAAAGGTGGGTATAAATCTAAGAAACAGTTTTTAAGTTCATTGTGTTAAGAGACAGTGAATGCCCTATACTCATTACCTACACCAGGATACAATGATGGAAGGTCTACTTTGTATTTAGCGTAAGAGCCAGCATGGTGTATGGTTTGAGCATTGAACCATGGCTCTGGAGACCAGTATTTGAATCCCTGGGCAAGTCACACTCTCTCAGCCTCAAAGAAAAGGCAATGGCAAACCCCCTCTGAACAAATCTTGCCAAGAAAACCCCATGATATGGTCTCCATATGTTGGAAACGAAGGCACACAGCAAACAACAACATTTTTGCTCATCATGGGACGTTCAAGGTAAAAGGCATGCAGGAGTAATTTATCATTGCCACCTTCTGCACAGTACTAATAAGAGTTAGCTAAAGGGTCATTGCTGTTGTCTCTGAATGATCCACTGATAGTGCCGCCCACCCACTACTGCTTCTGCCTAGTAGCCGTGATGTATTTAAGACTTTTACTCTGAGTCTCAAGTCAAGTCTCAAGTCTCTACCTTCAGATCTCAAGTCAAGTCTCAAGTCCTTGAAGATACTTTCAAGTCAAGTCTCAAGTCTCAAGGAAGCCAACTTTATACCCCAACCAAAATTCCAGAAAACGTTATACCCCAACCAAAATTCCAGAATTATTGGATAGAGTGAAATAAATTCAGTTTTAACAATTTAAGTAGAGTCTGCTCTCCATATTTGCAATTTTGCCATCTGCAGCTTTGGAAGTGGGGAACAGGATCCTATCTTTACTGAAGCTTCAAAAGCTTTAGAAGGAAGGATCCTTCTTCCTCAAACCGTTTGCCTACTGTTCCCCTCTGAGAAATGCACCTGCACTCAGAAGGAAAGTCTTGTCTTCTGCTCTTAGGGAAAGTTTTAGAAGGCTTTAGAAGGCTCCTCTGATACGCAGTGGGGACAGGCTGCTGAGCAGACCTCAAGCCTGCCTCAAGCCCATTCCCTAACCCATTTGCTGTCCCTCTGAGAAATGCACCCACACTTAGGGATTGAGAGAGATTGTCATGTGACTAGTAGGCAAAAAGAGATGGAGGCATTGTTCAAAGTTGTAAGATTTTTGGATGAATGTGTTATGTTACTGAACCAAGGGCATCAAGTCAGTCATTAAAAATATACAAGTCCCGAGTCAAGTCAAGTCAGTGCATCATTTATGGCCGAGTCGAGTCTGAGCCAAGTCACTGAAGCGATTTAAGTCTGACTTGAATCTGAGTCTATTGATTTGAGTCTACATCACTGCCCAGTAGCCCTTTGGAACATTTAGTCTGACTTTTCAGCAAAATCCTATCTGACTTGGGAAGTCTCACTAGTAGCAGTGCTATTATTAGCACAGCTTCCTAGCTCCCTGAAGTGTTAAACTCCACCACCGTGACCAGTTCAGTCCCTTGCTATAGTTTCCTTATGTTCCTGTGAGTCAATGGCCATTTCCACATGGGCTTAAAGAAACGGTGCAGAGCGTCCTCCAGGAAGGACGTCTGCACCTGGAAGCGGACTGGGTTGGACCTACTTATTGTAGATCCTCACCTCAGCCCGCTCCCAAATGACCTGAAGTGGTTGTCCAGCATGCTTTTGAAAGACCACTTGAAAGAGGTCTTTCAAAAGCATGGAGCGTGCCACTCCTTTCCTGCGCTCCAGTGCAGATTTGCAGGCTTCCATCAGTGCGAGCCTGCGATCTGCGGGGGCAGGCTTTAGGCTGGCAAGCTTCAGCAGTTGGTGGAGAGCCTCCACCAACAGGAAACCACCATTTTCGTCCCCCGAGCAGTGTGGAGTGGTGGCCATGCACTGCTCCAGATCAGCCTGGACCCAAGTGTCGAGCCCAAAGGTCCGGTAAGTACCGGCACGGTAAGATTCCTTCACCCCGTGCGGAAAGGGCCAAAGTCTCTTTCAGCCCTTTCGGGCTGCCTCTAGTGCACCTTTGTAATACCTACTTGATAGCAGTGATGTAGACTTGAATCGATTGACTTGGAGTCAAGTCAGACTTAAGTCACTTCAGTGACTCGACTCGGACTTGACTTGGCAAAAATTACACACTGACTCGACTCGAGATTTGCATATTTTGAGTGCCTGACTTTGTTTCAGTAACATAACACATTAATCCAGAAGCTTTACAACTTACTGGTCACACGACAATCTGTCTCAAGCACAAAATGTGGACACAATTCTCAGAGGGAACAGCAAATAGGATTGAGGTGGGGTTGAGGTCTGCTCTGCAGCCTGTCTCTGCTTCATATAGGAGGAGCTTTCTAAAAAATTTTCCTAAGAGCAGAAGGCAAACCTGGCAAATGGGAAGGATCCTTTTCCCCACTTCTGAAGCTTCAATTAGCAAAATCACAAAAGTAGAGGGCTGACTCTGCTTAAATTGTTAAAACTGACTTTATTCGACTGTATCCAGAAATTTTGGAATACAGGTTGAGATATAAAGTTGGCTCTCAGATTTGAGACTTGACTTGAAAATATCTCTCAAGGACGAGACTTGAAGGTAGAGACTTGAGACTTGACTTGAGACTTGGAGTAAAAGACTTAAATACATCACTGCTTGATAGTTACTGTCTGAGAAGGCGATGTCTCTTGTCTTCATGCACATTCCAGAACTTGGAAGGTAGAACTGTCATTTCACAATATGTAACACAGTCTCATTACCCACCCGCCCTCACAAAGCATAGAACAACTCTAATCCCACACACCTATATATCCTTTATCCACTTCCTGGTTTAACTTAAAGAAACACACCTTGGAGCCAAGCAGCCTAATTATACTGGTGTGCTACTCATCGTTCTGAGACAAGCTAATTATGATTATAAATACATGGTAGGTGGTAAAGCAGGAGAGAATGAAACCTGACACATTAAATCACGACTAGGTGTTACAGCTAACCAAAAATACCTCCAATTGAGACAGGAATGATTAAATAAAATATAATGGGGTATATAATCAAGGAAAATATCTTCACAGATAACAAGTTCATGGTTCCTTCTGCCCTCTAACGATATACCCACACCCACCCACACAAGCCATTAGCTCTGTGTTGCAGTTCTTAATATGTTGTGTTTTTTTTTGAATCTACAACTATTTGTTGTTCCATGTCTACATAATAAATATATGTAGCATTTGCTCTTTTTTTAAGTGGAAACAGTTTCTGAAAATCTGCAAAGTGTTATGCAAATAATTCACAACAAGCCCTTGAGTGATCTGCGCCATCTTCCCAGAGGCCAGAATGTAGCGATCTCTGACCATTTGAAACAGTGGTCCCTCAGGGTGCAGTTCTGTTCCCCATGCTATTCAACAGTGAAAGTACAATTTCATCTACAGGAAACTGCTGGAAGAGGTTGTCTGGAGGTGCCACCAGTATGATGATGACACCTAAACGCTATCTCTCCTTTCAATCTAATGCCAGGGCAGGTGTTTAGTATCTAAACTGGTATCTGGCAGCAGCAATGGACTGGCTGAAGGCAAACAAAGAGAAGCTCAGTTCAGACAAGGCAGAGGTGCTCTTGATAAGTTGAAAAGCAGATCAAAGAATAGGGATTCAGCCTTTGTTGAATTTTCCCCTGAAGATGCAGGTTTCTGGACTTAGCTGAAACACAGGCTGAATCCCTATTCTTTGATCTGGACTTAGCCTTTAACCTGGAAATCCAACTTTCCAAATGTGCCCATTCCTGGAGATGCCTGATCATGCCACAGTGATGCATGCCTTAGCTGCATCCTGTTTGAATTACTGTAGTGTGTTTTATGTAGGGCTGCCCTTGAAGAGTGTTCGGGAACTTCAGTTGGTACAAAGAGAGGCAGCCAGAGTGATAATTGGGGCTGGTTACTGAGATCGTATTTCTACTCCAATTGCTCCACCGGCTGCGTTTGTATGTTTTAACTTATTTGAATAATGTTAATACTTTGTCATTATGTGCCTTTCTTTTTGACACAGTGACTCTAAGATAAACCCAACATGGGGCTTTCTTGACAGAATTTGTTTAGAAGGGACTTTCCCTTGCCTTTCCCTGAGGTTGAGAAGGAGTGTGACTTGCCTCCCTGCGCCCTAGTCCGAAACTCAAACTACACCACGCCACAGATTAATGCTTTAATTCTATTCTAACATTGAACTTTTGCATTTTTAAAAAACTATATTGTCATTATCTTATTTTGTAAACTGCCTTGAGTCCCAATATTGAGCAAAAGGCCAGGTATAAATAAAAATGATGACGATTATGATGATGATGACATACTCTTCCTCCTGCTCTGCAAGCACTCAGATGGAAATGTTAATTTTTTCTTGGGAAAACGAGATTTCTTTCCTTAGTTCTAACTGCCCTTGTGAACAATGGCTAGAACACATTAGATGAAGGCACAGTTTGCTTGCTTAATCTATATCCCCCATTTCTCGCAAATAACAATTAAGGTGGCTTACAACTTGAATTAAAACAAGGTAAATCAATTAAAAATAATAATTTTTAAAATTTACAATAAAAATACAACATAATTATATATAACATAATAAATAAAGTATGCTAGCCAGTGAGGTGTAGTGGGAGCCACCCTACTGCAGATTAGGGTCATTTCCACCCTACACTGTTATACTGCTGCTATTCCACTTTCAACAGCCTCCGGAATCCTGGGGTTTGCAATTCAGGGAGGGGGATTTAGAACTCTCAGCCAGAGAGCTCTTTGGCCTCAGTAAACTACAAACCCCAGAAATCCACAGGATGTTGGAAATGGAATAATAGCACTATAATAACAGTGTAGTGTGGAAATGGCCTAGGAATGTGGGAGGGCAGGGTTCCAATTCCTACTCATCCAGGGGAAACTACTGGGTGACCTTGGGCAAATCACACTTTTTCAGAATTAGATGAGGACAATGGCAAACCCCACTGAACAAATCTTGTCAAGAAAACCTCATGATAAGTTTAACTTAGGATCACCATATGTTGAAAATGACCTGAAGGTATACAGCAATTGCAAATAAATGTTTAATTCTGCCCCCTACTAAATAGGCAACTTTTGTCTCTACTGTCAACACAGTTTCTGTGCATATACCATCTTGTGACCTTATAAAATTTTGATTGATTTTTTTTTCTAATAACATGGGGCACTGGCACTTTCCTCGATTTAATATTCAAGCACAGATATTCATACAGTCCTTTTATTTTTTCAAAAGGAGGTGGACAGCAATTGGGCCTTTCTGTACTCCACTGTTACAGTGTTCTTATTCCACTTTCAACATCCTATGGAATCCTGGGGTTTGCAGTTTAGGGAGGGGCATTTAGAACTCTCAGCCAGAGAGCTCTTTCGCCTCAGTATACTACAAACCCCAGAAGTCCACAGGACGTTGAAAGTGGAATAATAGCACTATAACAGTGTGATGTATAAAGGACCATTCACATCAACTTTGGGGGTAAAAAATAAAGGAGTGAACAGTGATAAAACCTCTGCAAAAGAACCTTCATGTAGTTTTGTGAACATTCTCTGAGGTGTGGTTGCTCTCATTCAAGTGTTAGGATGCACATCTCTCATGATTACTCAATTTCTTATCCTTCGCTCAGAGGTATAATTGTTAACGCTTCATAATTCTCAGCTCAATAAAGGTGAAGACTGCAGTCCCAAAAGTTTTTTTCTGGTTTCTTTATCTGAGCTAGAGGGAGAACTTCAATCATCTACCCTTCCCTTTCACTCACTGACCTCATCATTTGTTTCTTTCACAGATTTTTAGGCTGTGAAGCATCTAGGCTGGGGCGAGGCCAGACCAATAACAACAAAGTCTTTATTGCTGATGTGCAAAGGAGGGATCTAGAGATTTCAGAATTTAGGGAAGACCAAAAAGGGAACTGAGAATGACGAAACTGGTGTGGCTAACATCATATGGGATGCCTGTCTTGTGGAAATTTAAGAGCAGTGGCTTCAGGACACTATTTGGAATCCATAATTTCCAGTCATAGAAGTAAGTCCTCAGCGTGTAACTTTCCTTGCTGCTCTGGAAGCACCAACAACTGCCACGTGGGGGACAAAGTATTCTTTCCTCTCTTACCTCTGGCTCTTTAGTCTGACATTTAAGGCCCTTTCTGCAGCACCCTCCCATCCCACAATGGGGATGGGAGAAGGACAGGATTGCGATGACGCTTCTGCATGACGTCATCACAGTCCTATCCTTCTCCCGTCCCCAGGCGGTGTGATCATGGATTAAATCATTGACAGGTTTTCCTTGCCAATGACACATGATTATACGACCATCCCAGACTCACCTGTCCTGCAGAAGCCGCAGAAGGACAATGGCTAAGTACCTCGCTGCGTTACGGAAGAAAGAGGGATGGCCATTGCGCTCCCTTCTGCAGAGAGCCAGCCAGTGTGGCCGGTATGGAGGGGAGCGCTCCCATGGTGCTCTCTTTTCAGCAGAACCACTGCCGGGATCCCCACTGGAGAACTTCAAGAAAAAGTAGGGTGCGCAGAGGGCCTAAGATAGGTGCAGGGGAGGTATGGAAGATCTAGTTTCCCCAGTGACACTGATATATGTCAGATGGTATCAGGCACATGAAAGGGTGTGAGCTGTCTCAGAATTGTGTTGAGATTACATGAGGCTTTTTTACAAGCTGGTGGGGAGGCAGGTCAGTTTTTCAAGCCTTGTTCCAGAAATGACTGGGAAAAGCCATCACTGACTATGGGAATATATTACACTGATAATACTGTGAGAGGATCACAGTGAACATATAAAACCTGTTTGCTTCTCTTTGGCTGAAAACACTCTCTCTCCATACAGCAGATTCTGCACTTAGTGGGCTGAAGACTACTTTGTGATTAGTATATTACTCTTTAGATTTGGTGAATTAGGTTAAAACATCTTATATCAAGGCTGCTCAGAGATCTTATGATACAGGGTAGCAATAATAAATGTAAATTATATGTACACACACACACATACACAGAGTGCCATTCAGATGTGGTAGGTTATAACACACATCATTTCCTATGAACATGTGCCTAATAGGAGTTGTAATCCAGCAAATCTGAAAGTCCTAACATAGTGGAAGGTCATGAGATGTTCCACACACACACACACACACACACACACACACACAGCAGAGAGGGACAGAGAAAGAAATCTTTCTTTCTCTTGGGGAGTTCTGAGACATTTCTGCCATGGCTCAGATGGATATTTGTTTTCACCAGAGTTGTATAATATCCTGACAGCCTACTGCAGACATGCCTTTCATTTCCTTTTATAAACAGCACTGCTTTTAAAATATGCTTGTGCAATAAGTATGAAATTTACAACAGGAAATGAAATACTCTTTTATCTGCTTTAAAGAAGAATACATCATGGAGAGATAATGTATATCACTTTGCAAATGTTATGGGTGAGATTTATGGGACAAGGCATTCTACTCATCCACACCTCAATGTTGACAGTATCCTAGATGAATCCCATCTGATAACTGGAACTGTATTACTGCTCAGCCACTCCACTAAGTGTACATCTTTCCCGGGCAATAACTCAAGTTCCCACATCTGCTCCCAACTGTTACCCACAGGTCAGAAACTTCTCAGTGCTCAAGGGAAAGAGCATGAATCCAGATGGTTATCAAATGCATTCTGAGTAAAACAGTTGGTTGAACAGTGAACTTTTATCCTGCTTCCTAATGTTAAGTATGTTTCTGATTTTGTCTTTCACTCTGTAAGACATTAAGAACTTTTTAAAAAAATGAAGGTGTTTTGTGAGGTTATATATAAAAAGTTAGTTTCTGGGAATAACAGCTAAAAGTTATTGCTTGTGACAGTCATAAATAATCAGAGCTGTCTTTTCTTCAAATCTGTGGTAAATTTCCATTAATTTTACTTGAAGCTGAAATATACCTCATCAAATACAGACCAGTCTGGTAGCTAGCTGCCTCAATTTTTGTTTTTGCTTTTTGCTGCCTGAGTTAATGAGCAGAATTTGCCCCACATGAAGAACTACCAGAGTAGTAAAGGTAGCCTGGCTTCATTATTAGTGCCAGGATGGCATCTATCATGACACTCAAAGAATGCGGGCTATTTTAGAGGACTCAAGGCGGGCTGAGGGAAAGCCACTTTGCCACACTGCCACTCCTGCTCCCCATGAACTGCTATCTTCATTCCACCTAATGAGAGGGCGGACCTGTATACTTTCTCTAATTCTTAGGTTGTACTGTGACAAAAACAATTTCTATCCCACATTTTTCCCAGATTGGGACTAAAAGTGGCTTAGAACACTTAGAAAAGACTTCATTAAAAATCCAAAAGACATTAACAATTCACAGGCAGTTGTTGCCATAAACTGAATCACATGTTTTCATATGTGCAGTGCCTGGGTGGCACTCCATATATAATTGCATGAGCCTACATCGTTACATTCCTGTCATACACTAAGCCTGAGCACATGACTGCAAATCATCTTTTGTACTATTGCAAAAGGTGAAGTTGCATACTTTTCAGCAAATGCCTCTTTCTGAGTAAGACATACATGTCCCAATTTACAGAAGCAAATATTTAATTTAAATATTTAATTAAGATTTAATTAGTTGGCTGATTATTGTTTGTGTTAAACTGAACATGTTATATATATGTATATATATTTTTGAGATGGTAAATAAGCCTAACTTGGACAAAGACTATTATATTATCTGAGCTTTATTTTTCAGTCTCCTGCAAGTTGTAGTACTATTTTTACTACTCCATTAAGAAACAGCCAAGACTGAATTACAATTAGTATTCTGAATTTCAAGGTATTCCCCATCCCACCCCAAATTGCCCTTTCATTTCAAGCATTTCATTTGTTTAAATTCCTGAAAATAATGAACATTCTAACTGAAATAGTGAAGCAATGCTCTGTGATGCCAAGTATCTGTTATTACCAACTGGTGAGGCTTATGTCTCTGTTAGGTCATTCTCATTTTAAAGTGCTACTAAATCATTGGAGAAATCGCCCTAGTCATCCATTGGTGTTACATACTGTTGTTCTTGTAGAGGTAGTTTATTTTAGTTCAGATTTTTTCAGCCCAGTCCACACATCTATTGAAATAAATAGGAAAAAATAAGATCATCAAATACCACACTTGGTATGAGACCTTCATCAAACTGAATCAATGGCTAGTGTGTTGTGGGCTTACCTGACCCATTGCTAATTATATGATGTGTCAATTCAATAATTAGTTTGTCAACTTGCAACATAATGACATCTGGATGAATGGGTATAGTGTGTTCCACAAAATTCTGGCCAAATTCCTGCACCTTCTAATGATAGGTCAGCCTTCCCCGCCCTGCTTCACTTATATTAAACCTACGTCAGGGCAACAGCTTCCACAGAAGATTATCTTATTTACAGACCAAGTAAATTCTCCTGATACTTCTAAGACCATCTTGCTTTTCCACTCATTGTGAACTAACCTTATCAGCAGTTGTTGTGTGGAGCAGGCCTGGAGCCAAAAATTATGTATTTGAGAGACCTAAGTATAACAAAAGTGGTTTCCAGATCTTATCTGTACTTAAAGGGCAAGAGGGACAAATTTCAGGGCAAGAGGATTGCCTTGAAAATTACACACACAACATACGTACATTACTATATGTTCTTGGTCTTTTTTTCCCCTGCAGGTTTCTTTGGAGCAGCTTGTTTTGTGCCTTCAAGTCGTTTCTGACTTATGGCAACACTAAAGTGTACCTATCATGGGGTTTTCTGGGGCTGAAACTGTGTGACATGCCTAAGGTCACCCAGAAGGTTCCATGGCTGAGCAAGGAATCAAACTCTGGTCTCCAGGGTAGCAGTCCAACCCTTAAATTACTACATCACACTGGTTGTTTACTGTGAGCTATATGCTGTTCAAAGCAAACCTTAGAAAAGCTTCCTTGGTTGGACTACAACGTGTGTTGGGAGTACAGGGGATGTAGAGTTGAGAATAAGTGTGTTTTTTCTCTGTTCAGTTCAAAGCTTGGAAAACTTAATTACGTACCACAGAACTATTTTTTCATCTACTAGGTTGGTGTTTCTTATCTGAATTGCAAGCTCTAAGTAACTGTGGTTGATTCTTAACATAGCATGCTTATAACAACATCATTAGTGGCTCTTCCTAGCTTTCACATGTTGGCCCTGAAATCTCAGGACCTGGTATGCTCCTAACCTGGCAACCCTAAGCTGTCATAATTAAGATGAAAACCGGTGAGGTGTTGTGCCTATAAATGCATTATTAAGCCTCCACCAGGAAATAAACATGGGCACAAACAAGTTACGCCCAATTCAGAGAAAAGATTGGGCCATGTGCAGATTATATTGTTATAGTGCTATTATTCTACTTTCAACATCCTGTGGAATTCTGGGGTTTGTCATTTACTGAGGCCAAAGAGCTCTCTGGCTGAGAATTCTAAATGCCCCTCCCTAAACTGCAAACCCCAGGGGTTCTATAGGAGGTTGAAAGTGGAATAATAGCACTATAGCAGTGTGGTGCAGAAAGGCTCACTGTGTCCAGTCTTACCCTGCTATGGGAGGAGAGGCCAGAGGATATTTGGGGTAACTAGGCATCCATTCTTCTCCTGCCTCACCCGCATAGCTACAGGCCTGACATCTGGGCTGTAAAACAAGGATGGACAACCTATGCCTATTGCTCTGATCTCAGGTAGCCCTTGGCCTCATTTCAAAAGGTGGTTTGTTTGTTTGTTTTTTGTTTTGTTTTTTTGTAAAGTGATCTATCTCTTCCCTAGCAGCCTACTATCCAGGGAGGATGAGAAGAGGAAAGAGGAAACAAGGAAAAGAATAGCCTTGCCCTTTTTTGGTTCTAGTACTGTCTATCACCAGCTTTAACTCTATTTACTGCCAGCAGATACTAGTGAGTCTACTGCCTCCTGCCTGACAGATATCTGAGAGAATGCCATGCATTTTGCTTTTGCATGAGACTACTGAGAAGGGCAAGGTCACTCCATCTTCTCCTCTCCTACTCTGACCTGAGTGCAAACTTCTTTTGCACTTTGAACTCAGATTGCAGCAACTGAAGTTAGCTGAGTACAAAGGGGCAAAGTGGGAGGGGGAGAGAGAAATAGGAACCTACCTTGGCCTATTTGCTGGGGTACCCTAGCATGACCTTTTCTTATAAACATTTTGATCTCTTAAGGGACACATGTACCACACTTCGCAAACTGTCCCTTACATAGCTCCAGTGTTCATATATGATGGGAGCAGTGGTCCAACCACATGAAGAGAGCACAAACTCCGTACTTAATCAACATTAAATTCCAAGATGTAAAACTGAAACAAAAAAACATGAAACATTTTCTTTTTAAAAGCAGGCAAATGGATTTCACCAATAAGCAAATAAGCATCACCAAGTTCAAAGAGAAGCTTTAGTTCTTAAATCTATTGCAAACAAGGATGACCTTTTGTCCAATATTTTCAGCAGCTTACAGTCAGCATGTACAGTCAAAATCAAAGCATATTGTATTTTGTACTCTCCTTCTTTGCATCTTGAGTGCTAGTCAATATTTTCTCTTTCCCTCTTTTTCTTAGATTTACAGATGTTATGCCATATCTTGGATCTAATTGGATATCCATCCCTTTATCCCTCTGAAAACAGGCAGTGATAAGTTAATGATAATTTGCTTCTGAGCCATAAGCCATTTCTACATGGCGTTGCAGTCCCACTAGGGGGATGGGATGGCAGAGGTCCACGGGCTGTGCTTCTGCACGATGTCATTGTGGTCCTGCTGCCATCCTGTCCCTACCCGTCATGACGGCAGGATTTTCACTTAACAGATTAAATCTGTTAAGTGCCCATGATCACACAACATTCCTGTCCTTACCTTCCATGAAGAAGGCAGGAAGCACAATGGAGGTGCTTCCTTCCCCAGTGCAGCATGAGAAAGAGCCTGGCTATGCTGCAGAAGACAGACGTGTGTCACTTGCATGCCCTTCTACATGGAGCCAGTTGGGTGCAGAGGGGAGCATTCCTTTTGTGCCCCCTTTCCCCTGCAAAGGTGCTGCCATGATGATGGGAGAATGACACAATAAAGTAACGTGCAGAAATGGCCATAGAAATTAATGTTCTAGTAATGCTCTTTTCAGCATCCAGGGCTGAAAATGAAAGAATAAACTCCAGACACATGGACAGGGACCCACCTTGCCTGAACTGCTGAGCTGGCCCCACCACACCTTTTTACTGACCACTGTTTTAGTTCGGTAAGGGAAGCCTGTACCATACTTTGTAAACTGTACCCTACATGGTTCTAGAGGTGTAGCTATGGAGCACAAAATGAAAGCATTGCCCCTCCCCAATAAAAATTTTTCCAACAAAATGTAATTTTCATTCAAACCCCAAATTTCTGTTGTGCTTTTAAAATTGCTTTTTATTCATTGGTGGTTTTAATATGCTGTACATGGCTTGTGTTGTTATCATATAACTTAACTGAGCTTTTAGCTATATTTGTTTTTCTTTCATGCTGTGAGCTGCCTTGAGTCCCAGTCCTGGGAGGAAGGTGTGATGTTAAACATTAAATAAATGAATGAGTATTGAATTCTTCAAGTTTTCATTGCTCCTGGTACAACTGTATTTTAAAAGTCACACAAGCTAAGGTGTCTGATCTCCCATTGTGACTCTGGAGTGCCTAGGAAAAAGCGCAAAGCCTCTCCTGAAGGCCCCATGAGTTGCTGCAGAACAAAGGGATCAGTCTGTATGGGCACTTCTGGGCAGGCAGGAAGCTTGCCTGTTGCCCTTTGCCCTTCCAATATCCCTGACATAGACTGGCCTATTCCTAGAGGGGCAGACGTGGGATACAGATGTGGCAGGATGAGATAAATAATCTTTCTTCATTTTGAGTGATTTCAGAGCAGGCTTTTTTAATCATTTGTAGGCTCGCTTTTCATGAGGTCTTCACAGGAGGTCGCCCTCAATTTGTTTACAGACAGAAATTAAGTTTGTTTGGTCCTCTTGCTTCCTTTAAGAAAGAACACCCATTTTTTAAAAAAAAGATTTTGAAGAGTTAGAAGAGTAGAAAAATACATTTTGGGAGTTGAATTGCAAAATGATTTTCTATTTTGAGGTTTGTTTGTTTTTTGCTAATCAACCCATGGTTGGGTTTCTTCTAGGGAAAGGAAGGAACACATTAGGAACAGCAACAAGGCACATTTTCATTTGAAATCAATGGGGAAAGGGAGGGAGATGTTTACAAATTATAGTTAACAAGCCTGGGCTGGGAGCAAGCTGCTGTTCAAACCACTGACCAAAGCAAGATAAAATAGTGCACAATTTTCTCTCTCTCTTTCCCTCTCTCAATCTCTCCCCTCTCTCTCCCTCCCTCCCCGTCTTCCTTCCTTCCTTCCTTCCTTCCTTCCTTCCTTCCTTCCTTCAGCAGAACTTTTTGGAGACCTTCAAATACATTAGAGAAAAGAGAAGGGAGTTAGATGACGGCGAGGAACCATCCTTTCTCCAAGCTTACAGTTATTTTACATTCCACCCATGTGAAAAAAATATATTAGAATACACACGAAAATGTCAGAAACTTTTAGAAACTCGATTACAAGTCTGGTTGCATTTATACCAGAAAAGCAATGATTTCATAATTCTGGTAGCCCTTCATCTGAAATATCCTAGAAAACACCCTAGAAAACTAATAGAGAGAATATGTCCATGAGAATCTCGATATCTGTTTTATGCCAGTTTATTCATTCATTTATTTATTTATTGAATTTATATCCTGCCTTTCTCCCAAATGGGATCCAACTATTATTATCAAGTGAGGATGGGGTGACTCAAGACCCTCTGTTGCCAAAGGCAAAGAACAAGATAGACTATCCCACTATTCTGTGCACAAAAAGTAGATGAACTGACAAGTGCATCTCTGGTGCTAACAAAGGGATTGGATCCTTCACAACATGTTAGTTTAGTTGGTACAGCAACAGCTTTGTGGCATGTACAACTCTGTCTTCCAAGCTGATGAGAGAGGATGGCCACCACTGCCATCAGCATCTGCTTCCAAAATCAGGTGTTTCACTCAGCCTAATGGTGCTCAGTGCTGGCCCTGTGGAAGTGGCAAGATTGTCATTCACAGTTATGGCACTTTGACTCCCTTTTAACTGTTGTAGATTGTTACCTTGATTTCTGGGGTCCCTTGGGGGACACCTCAATGTGCTCCACGTGATAGGGAATGGGAACTAGCCAGAGCACGATCAATAGCAATGCGAGAGGCAGGGTAACCTAGCAGGGTCTTTTTACCCAGTTTTTACGGGGTCAGGCCAAGCCAAAAACCAAACGAAAATGTCTAATAAATGATTTTATTGAATGAAAGCCTCACACATCAATGCAATCACTCACATACTCACTCAAAAGCTATTAAGAAGCAAAACAGAGGAAACTGGATAGGAGAATATTGAAGGTTGTAGCTAGGGTAATACTGCACCTTTTCCTGAAGTCCTTGGTCTGGGAAAAACAGCAGAGAAGTGGGGCTCAGCACTGAGAGGGCTGAGGGGATCACTCAATGGACAGAGAAACAGTCAGCTGGGATGACTGGGGGTGATCCAAAGAAACTCTCAAAAACTGGGACTATTTGTAGGGGAAAAGGTACCTGGAGGACTAATCCTTTCCTGGGGAGAACAATGGGTGTTGCAACAGAAAAGAAGCTCCACAATGGCAACTCCCTTTGCGTGATGAGATTACAAGATGTTGCCAAAGTCTCAGGATCTTCGGCTACATTTGGTTGTGGTGTGACTTCATGTAAATGGTCCTTGCCTGATAGGATATTTGCTCAACTTGGGGCAAACACGCTAATCCCCTCAAGTTGGCTTGTCGGAGGCTGAGGACCCTTTGTCTACTGTAGGTTTGCACAGCTTGAGGTCTCCTAGGGCTACATAACTAGGGATTTTACTGGCCTGTCCTGATTTTCGATCGTTTGACCGTTGCTGCCTACGTGCCCATCCAGGTGACGTCTCAGGCACATTGAATCATATTTTAATATCAAAATTGTAGACCCTGGGACAGGGTTTTCCAGTGGAGTAACAAGACCCCAGGACAGGGTTTTCCAGTGGAGTAACCTACAATTTGCAGTTTAGAGAGCTGTGTTTAGAATTCTCTGTAAAAAGTCAGAGAAAGTGGTGTAGTAGTTTGAGTGCTGGACTAGGACTCTGGGAGACCAGGGTTCAAATCTCCACTCAGCTAGGCAAGACACACTCTCTCAGTCTAAAAGAAAGACATTGGCAAACCTGGCCTGAATAAATTTTGTCAAGAAAAGCCTATGATAGGGTCACTCTAAGTCAGAGCCCACTTGAAGACACATAAAGACAACAATTTAGAATTCTCAGCCAGACAGCTTGAGTGCTTCACCAAACTACAAATTCCAGGATTCCATAGGATGGAGCCAGGGCAGTTAAAGTGAGATCAAAGTGCTAGCACAGTGTGCTGTAAAAGAGATCATGGTGATGGATGTCTTTCTACCAACAGTATGTAGCTGCACCTGTGAAAGTATGAGCTGCTTGCTCTTAGACCACAACCACTGTGAGTGGGTCTAAGACTCCGAGGGAGCTTGAAATATATGGTATGGGGGGGGGAATCAGAAAGGAAGTGGTTTTCAGAATTAATGGTTTATAGTTCCTTAAAAATAAGAACCAACCAGGGCAGAGCTCAGTGGCTTAAGTGTGTATAAAACTCTGTAAATCCTACTGGAAGAGAGAGAAAGATATGTTTACGACTTGAGGTGGAAGCCTGCAGTTTGAACAGTCAGCAAACACATAGGACATTAATCTTTGTTGTGTTTTTGTACAGAAGCATATGGCTAAATTATTTTGCTCATCCACGTAATGGATGGACAAAATAATGTAGCCAAAGCACTTTCATGCTGTCCACAGCTCGAAATGGAGTCCACACTATTACTCTTGCTGAAAGCCCAAGCAAACTAAAATAAATGTGTGGAAATAAGTGCCCTTTCCCTCTGATCCCTAATCTTCTTAATCAAATTGCCTATTGACTAGTGTACTTCTTGTACCAGCTATTATAGCAATCCCAGTTCATTAAATTTCAACTAACTACCCATTTGTCCTTCATGAAACGCTTATTATGTTTCCGTTTTTTTCCTACACAAAAATAGATTTGTTGTGGTGTTTGTTCACCAATACTAAGACGTGGTCAAGTTTTGAGATTTAAGCTATTACACCCTCAGTTTTGCCATGGATTTGTAGAATTGCCTTAGGCATGAAAATTTTCAGTGCCTGCCTTCCTAGGAAAAAGATAACATCCTACCCTTAATTACTTGTTACTTTAACAGATGGAGCATGGGCTGTGAACAGACTGTTATCTTTGGGAAATTGTGGAAGTAGCTTTCCATTGTGGGGTTTCTAACATGAATCCTATTCATGTGAAAGAAAGGCAGAAATTGCTTCAGGATGGACACTCATGATGTCAAGAAAAAGTTCATATGCTCTTGGAAAAAACAACCCAACGTTTGCTTTAAATTCAAGAGAAGATAATTGGAAAAAATAAATACAAAAGTCGTCTTGAAATTATCAGTTACCAGGAACTATGGAAGCTTAACTTATATTGCTTCATTTCTTTTCTAGAAACCACATGCACATTTATGGGCAAAAGCATTCATATTACACACACACAGAGAGAGAGAAGTGGGGGGGGAGATGGGGAACATATAGCTTTCCAGAGGCTGAACTTCAGCTTCCATCAGCTCCAACCGGTAGTCACTGATGGTGCACACTGTAGTTCTAGTATGTGTATGCATGCGTCTGTCCTAGCTATCTAAATATTTCAAGAAATATATTACACATTTTAGAATTTAATCCTCACCTCCCAGCATTGTCAGCTGTGGCTGGCCCCTTTGCTTGGCCTGGGCAAATGGAAAGCTTCTGTGGACAGTTTCCCCATCAACAATGGCAACTGAAATCCCCCCAAAATAGAATTTTTGGGAAATGGATGAAGGGACAAAGAGGGACCAGTTTTGAATCAGCTGGACATAATCTGGGGTGGTTAGCTATGCCTGCCCAAAAACAGGCATAGCTAATCCTCCCATTGTTGTCAGGAGAGCTGATGGATTTAAACAAAACAGACAGACAGACAGACAAAATAATGCCCATCCAGACAGACTGGGGGAAAAAGAGAAAGTCCCTGGTTTAGTCCCTGTCTTTTCAGATTTTGGGGCAGGGATAATCTTTATAAGGTTTTCCCATCCTGAAGTATTTTCAGGAAACTCCTAGCACTTACAAGGACTCCCATTCCCTAGCCCAGTACAGTCATCTTTCCACATTTGCTAGGGTTAGGGGCACAGTATCCCCGTGAAAGTGAAAAAACTGTGAATAACTCTAGGCCCTCCCAAACCATATTTAACACACACAAAAAGTACGATCACCATATTCAACCCACCACGGATTCCTCAGAGTTCCTCCACAAGGCAGAAGTGAATGGCTGGAGGGGCTTACTGCCACCTCCACTGCTCCTCACACCATTTTAAAGAGGGACTTACAAGCCTCGTTCACAGTTTCTCAGTCTCAGAAGGCTTGCAATCCCTATTAAAAATGGCATAGGGAAGCAGCAGAGGTGACAGCAAATAATCCGTGAATAATCAAATCCACAAAAGTGAAACTGGCAAACATGGAGGGCTAACTGCATACATTAACACAGTAGGGTTTCCAATTATCTTCTCTTGAATTTAAGGCAAACTTTAACCCAGTAGGTACTTCCCAAAACAAAATGTCCCTCTTTATGCATGTCTGTCTGTGTTATCCTGGAACTAGGTGAAAGGACCACCATCAAGAAACATAGTAACTAATCCTAGGACAGCAGATTCAGGAAAGATCAAGTGGGAAAAAGAATGCTTGCAAGAAAAGAAAATGATCCCAATGCTTAACTAGTGTGATATAGCAAAAGCACTTTGACTATAATGCCTGAATAATAATTTAAAAAGACTGAGTGAAAATTGGTGAAAGTCAGTTTCTGAAACGTTGCCTGAGTTTAGATGGGATACATGAGAAAGGGAGGGGAAGAACTCAAGGGAGGGGAAGTGAGGGAAACTCAGGATTTTCAAGAAAGAGTTTGCATGCAAATCTGTAAACATGCAAAGAAAATCAAAACAAAAAGAACTTGAAAATCTTGAGACTTTCAGAGACTTCTTTCCTTTTCAAATAAGCCCTTAAGCATGGTGAAACCATCTCCCACGCGTTGCAAGCTAGGATAGCTGGGAGTGATGTGGTAGATTGGCCTTGTCATTTTCACCAGCTTTGTTCAGCATCATTTGACCCCTCTCACCAGTCCTGTACACTCCCATCTAACCATGATACTTACTGAACACAATGGTTTGAGCACTGGACCACAGTCCTGGAAACCATGGTTTGATTTCCCACTTGACCATGGAAACCTTGGGCATGTCACATACTCTCAGCCCATAAAAGCCCCCATGATAGGTTTGCCTTAGGGTCACCATAGGCCAGAAATTACTTGAAGACACACAACAACAGCAATCAAAATTTTCAAAGAGTGGAATTAACTTGAGAAATAGAGAAACAGGGTGTCTGTCTCTAGTGGTCATGAGCATCAGTACTAACTCACTGAGAACTTCACACACACATTCATACATTTGTTAATTAATGAATTGATTTCTTATATTTGATTAAAATACTTGTAAATCATCCTCAACTATAATTCCTGAAGCAATTCAAATAAGGGCTGGGATTAACAGCAGTGCCTGGCATATTCTTGTGTTCAGCATATGCACACTACTGCTCATGGATTTTATGCACAAAACAATCTATCTGTAAAACAAGGTTGGAAATGTATCACCAAGAGTGACTGAGGATTAGGGAGAATGTTGCAAGCACAGTAGTGTTTTAGGATGATGTCTATTTTAACAAAATGTTTCACTATCAGGAATTATGTTTGTATTTTTGCAAGGAACAAGCCAGTGTGTATTTCATTATTAGCTTGCTAAATGGATGAGCAGAACATATATTACGTTTGTTAAGGGTTCATATTTTGAAGCCACATGATCAACAGATCAGTAAACACTCTGATTTATGGAATAATCAAATCAATCTTATGTAAAAATGTTATTTTGTTGCAGAAGTAATCTTACTGTTGTTAAATTATCAGTCTTAAATCTTAACTTCAGTGATTGTAGGTCTTCTCCCAATTAGACACTCCCCCAAACCAGGCGTTATAAATAACCTCCATGTCAATCTGTCATCTACACCCTGACTGAACTGCAAGAAGCTAAAACTGAGCCTTCTAGGTACCCTTTCACAGGAAACAGCAATAGCACTATTATTCCACTTTAACTGCCATGAAACATCCTATAGAATCCTGCAATTGGGGGCTTGGGGAGCGGTATTTAGAATTCTCAGCCAGAGAGCAACTCTAGTGCCTCCCCAGACTACAGACTATAGGATTCCATAGGGTGCTGCTGCAACAGTTGTGGAATCATAGTGCTATAATTATATAGTATGAAAGGACCCTTTGTCACATCATTATTGAATAACAGATTATTGCTTTCAGGAAATGTATTTCTTTTCTTTTGCTAGATATAGCAAAATTTCAAAAATTCATCTTCATTTAAGCAATCAGTGATGCGTCCCATGGTCTTTAAGTGATATGTGACCAGCAGGAGTGAAGGTCTAACTAAAGAATTCTTGGAGCATATCACCATTGCTACTTTGAGAACCTTCATTGGGAATAACAGATGGCATTTAATCATTGCAATGTATAATGTGTGAGAGACATAAAGAGCTGATTTGTTTTACTTTTGCTTTGCTGTAAGGATGATGGCGTGACAGACTATTTATTCCACTTCCATTCAGGCTAATATAGTTAATGACCTGTCAAGATGGCAGTAATAAACCCCTCGTTCAGAAGAGTAACAATAATTCACTCCTGGCTGAAAGCTCCACACTTATTTGTTGTTCCTAAATCCTTATGCCTTGCCAGTTTTGAAATAGCATCTGAACGTTACTGTCCACAATGATTGTGTTTTCTGTTTCAAAAGCCATGAAAGTTCCAACTGGCAAAAAGATGGTTGTAGCAAGATTTTCTTTCTCTTTAATTTTTAATTACTCCTTTATTACGTATGCTGAAACCTCTGTGTATTCTTAATCTTCTCCTTATCTGAGGAAGAATGAGGCAGTGGTGGGAAAGAATTTAGGTTTACAGCTTATTATTGTTCCTGTGAACTATCTCCCTTGTGATTTTTCCTATGTAATGAACTAGTGTAATGATAGTACAAATAACTATGTTGGTCAATAATTAATGAAGACTATGAGATTAATTCTAAAGTCTGGCTCCCCCTGCTGCAGAGCTGGACAGGTCTCATTAGGCTTCAGGCTGAAAATCACAACACAGGCAAAGAATATATAAACTCCTAACTAAGGCCATTTCCGCACTAAATTGTTATAGTGCTATTATTCCAATTTCAACATCCTATGGAATCCTGGCATTTGCAATTTAGGGAGGGGGTCAAAGGCATTAAAGTGAAATCCATTTCACTTTGCTTATAAGCCTGAGTTAACCCTTTCTTCAGAAGCCCACATTAGGATGCAGAGCCTGGGAAAGTTAAACATTTGTACTACAAATCCCAGAATCCCCTAGCCACCACAGCCATGATAAGGATCCCCAGAGGCCACAGACTCTGAGAGAAAGGGCCCTGGGGAACCAGTGCTCCCCACTGGTGGATCACCGGTGCAGCAATAAAGAAGAACCTAATAGAGAAGAGATGAAGTGCCAGGACCAAGGCCAAGAGAATGGTCTTTTATGCCCAGTGGTGTAAGCACTAAACTCTGAAGTGCAGGCATTCATCAAGACACATGCGTAGCACACCCACAAGGAGAATCAAACACTCAGGCAGCTGTGTTAGTCCACAGTAGAAAACCAATTCCAGCAGTTTTCATGTCCTTCAGGAGTAGGTATTTTGTAAAGTGAATGGATCCTAGCATTTAAGATCAAGCTACAGCAAAATTTGTTGTTGTTGTATGCCTTTGAGTCATTTCCAATTTAACAGCATCACTAAAGGTAAACCTCTAACAGAGATTTCTTGGCAAGATTTGTTCTGAGAGGGTTTGGCTTTGCCTTCCTCTCAGGCTGAGAGAGTGTGAATTTCCCAAGGCCACCCAGTGACTGAGCAGGGAGTCAAACCTTAGTTTCCAGAGTCATAGGCCAATGCTCAAACCACTGTACCATGCTGGCTGTCATAAGTACTACTCTTTATATTAAAGAGGGATAGCTCACAGCAATATATTGTTATCAAGAAAATCTGTTTTTCCTTCAGCATTTCCACTAAGCTCAGAAGGAAAACAGAAGTCTAAGACGTATTGCAGATCATGCTAATAAAATGCCCTAGTGCTTTGACCCGGTGAGTCCAGCTTCCTTTGCACCACAGCACACTATTAAAGAAAGTGCCTGAGAGAAGAAATTGGATCCTTTCTTGAACTCTTGTTGGAGAAAGTTGTCCACTTGGAGCTCTCTGGGGTCCTACTTGCCTGCTTGCTTGTGGCCTATTCACATCTAGAGTCCATTTACCTTATGCAATCATAGTGCTGTAATTCCACTGATTCCATTATTCCATCCTGTAGAATCCTGGGATTTAGAGCCTGGGGAAGGGCTTTCAGAAATCTCATCCAGAGAATTCTTATCCAACTCTAGTGCCTCCCTAAACTTCCAGTCTTAGCATTCCATTGGATGTATTTATGGCTGTCAAATAGGAATACAAGGCTATAGTTTTGTACTCTGAATGGGCCTCTAGTTCCATCTTAGGGAATGCTGGTGCAGTTTAGGGAATGGCATTAAGAATTCTCAGCCAGAGAGTTCTAGCGCCCGACCAAACTTACAAATCCAAGAATTCCACATGATGTTGCCGCAGCAGTTAGAGTGAAATCATGGCACTGTATTGACTTAGTGTGAAAGGGCCCTTGGTGTCTTTCAGGACCTCCTGCTCAAAGCCAAGCCAGGATAGTCACTGTCTTTCCAACTGTTATTTTTTGTTATGGCTGCCAGTGACAGTGAAAGTAGTCACTGCAGCAGTTAATTTCTGGATCCAGGTTTTTTTTTGAGGGGGGTGGGGGAGAAGGTGGGGGGAATGAGCCCTAAGCTTGAGTAGATGGTTAATTTCACTTTCTGTAAGTGAGGAATAGTTTTATGAAATACACTATTATATTCTTTACATTACTACTACCTTTCCATATATAACAGGTACAATTAGTCAATCCAATTCACACACCTCATGAAGGAGGATCTCTCTGTTCCCTCCACATACTGAAAGAGTGTTGTTGGGTGGGGGGGGACAGGGTCATTCTGTCTCCACCCTCTTAGAAGACACTGGAAGGAACCCTACCTATGCCCAATTAAAATTGTGCAGAGAATGACTTGTGAGGAAGGAAACTGTCTCAGTTAGTTGTCTTCACCCCTCCTTTGCAAGAGTTCTTTGTAACTTCTTATGACAAGTTCTGGATTGGGAAGGTGTGGCAACTGGTTATATTAGCATCAGGGAGCATGATCACTGGCCATGAGGCTAGAACACCCACATGCATTCTTTCAGTGTGGGTGTGTAGAGGCAGGATGGTTATGTGAACCCATGTATTAACTTTCAGCCACAAATTCTCATATCCAAAGAAAGGAGACAGTCCTTAAGCAACCATACACTGTTTGTTTTGCTGCCCATTAATATTACAGTTCTTCTTTTACAGGTACAATTCTTCTCCACGCCTCCACCACCACCTCCTCCTCTTCGTCTTCCTTCTTCTTCTTCCCCATGAATCATTAAAAATGGTGTAAACACACTTCCCCAGACCCTCCCAATTTTGTATCTGAAAATGTGTGTTCTTTAGCTGTTTCCTTTGTGTTCTTACTTCTATTCGTAATTAGAATTATAACAGGATGTTTGGCACATGACCTCTAGTGGACAGAGAAGAGCAGTGCATGAAAAATAGTTTCACATTCAGATTGCTGGTAAAGCATGTGGATTCCAAAAAACAAGGAAGGCCTTTTATCCGACCAGCTTCTGTTGATAAAATATGTATTCAGCCTTCCTGTCATTTACAATTCTGCATTCAGCTAGATCTACAGCGGGTTATTATTTAGCTACCTGTTGAGAATATATTACTATGAATGCAAGTATTTTCTGTAGTTTCAGAGAACATTATCAAGAATTCATGTAGTGCTTTTCCCAAATGCTCAACAAATATCATCTCAGTAATCTTACAGCAGTCCTATAAGACAGCCAAACAGAAAAGTGGCTGCTAACGCTGTGTTCTAGTGTCATACTGCTTAAAACATTGCTTACAAAATTGTTCAATAATGTCTTTCCAGCAGGAAAGTGAGTTCAAGTAACAAGTAAAGCTCATACTTTTTAGTCATGACATCAAACACTATCTGAGCATAGTGCCCTGATCAAAAACATTTCTTATTTTAAACCTTGAAGACAATTGGCTTAGTAAGTCATGGCCAAGTCATCCCATTTACATGGCTTGACCTGGAAACCTTGCCTGCCTCCAAATAAGATCAGTGGCGGATAACTAATGACTCATAAGGATTATGCAGGCTGAGACGAAAAAATTGTCCTGTCTTGTCTCAGTCCCCATCAACGATCAGTCAGATGCAAGCAACTTGTGATGGAGGCAGCTATCTCCTGCTCTTTCTCGTTAGTAGCTGTTTTTTATAAACTCCGATCACAGAAATTCTATTTTAGTTGTAATAACAAATAGCTGCTGATAGACTAATAATCTACAAATTCTATCTGAAACAGTGCTTACCAAACATGGGTCCTCGGACATGGGGTTCCCCAGATGTGATTAGACTTTGACTCACAGAGGTCATGGCCAACATAGCCAATGTTGAGCAATTTTGGAAACTGTAATTGAAAAAAATATCTGGGGATCCACAGGCTGGTAACTATTGGTCTAAAGCACAGTTATGTTAGCAGCCATCATAACATCTTGTGACAGTACATTGGTTGCATGTTGCATGCAGAGCAGCCAGTGGCAATTCCAGCTAATATAGAAATAATGGTTGACCATCTGCCATTATTCTGACAGACATTTCATTGTCAGCTGTTTGAAGAAGGGTAGATCATAGGAAAACTCTCAGGAAATGCTGTTTTTGAGTTTCCCTGTAGTTTTCTGCATCCCCTAGGAAAGCCATGTGTTAATTCTCAGACATTTGTGATTATATTAGCCATAACAAGCCAGACTGTGAAATGGCCATCCCTCTTTCCTTGTTCTTGACTGTCTCGCAGGTGAAAACCGGGTGTGTTATCATGTCTGAAATCCATATGAGGCTCAAGAAAATAATATTAATTTTATTGCTAAGCAGAACTGAAAGATAATTGCAAATGAAAAGCTTTATGTGTTCCAACTCTATTTAGAATTACAACTCAACTCATCCAGAATGGGTCTGTTGCAGGGAATAAATCTTCAAAATTGAGGGGAATCAAACATAACTACCCATAGACTGCAATTTGCCTTTCCACTTTAGAGATCGCTTCCAGGCACTTCCTCGGGCATCTGGCAGAGATGGATTGGGCACTGATGGGAACAAAAATCTTTTCAGTTGTTCTTGTAGCAGCGGTAGTAGTAGCATTTGTTTATATCCTGCCTTTTCCCCAACGTTGGGACTCAAAGCAGCTTGCAAATTATTAAAACCAGTACAAATTAAAACATACAAAAACATCAGATATATACTATGGTTGGAATTCCCTTGACCTACACATTCATGACTGTTCTGTATCCAAAGTCCTTACCTATTCCCTAGTTTAAGGGCTACGAGGGACCTGAAAGTCCTCCAGTTCTTGCTTACTTGGCAGCAGCTGCTGTGATGGACAGGGGTCTGTTCCCCATTTGATTGGGAAACAGAAGACTGCCTCTCCCTTCTTGCACAAAAGATCTCTGGTGTAAGGCAGAAATGATGATAGGACTCTCACTTCTGCCTGTCACAACAGGAGACATAAGTCAGCCGTTTCCCAAGCAACAGGGGAATAGAACACCATCAGTTACAATGGGCGCTGCCCGATAAGTGAGAATTAGGACGGGGAGCTCAGGACAGGAGTCACTGTGTAGCTGTGTAACTATGGTGGTTACACATAAGTAACTACCACAAACATACACATACCTACCTACCTACACACACACACACACACACACAATCCAAGGAGTTAAAACCATTTCATTCATGAAAAGACAAATTATAAAAATCATCAAAAAAGCACAGTATTAAAAGTCAATCACAGTACGTTCCTGAAAGCCTGACAGAATAGGAAAGTTATCATCTGCTGGTGAAGAAAGAGTATGGAGGGAATCATTCTAGTTCCAAAGTCTGGGATCAGTCACCAAGAAGGACCTTTCCCTTATTCCCATCAAACAGGCTTGGGAAGGTAGCAGACCAGAGAGAAGGACCTCTTAGACCTTGAATAAGCTCATATAGAGCCCTTTCTGTTGTTGTGTTCAAACTGTAGAATTCTTATTCCTGCATTATCACCCAGGCTTCATGCATCTTTTCTTGTTCATCTTTTCTTTTTATTATGTACTTATCTGTTTATTTATTTGACTCATATCCCATCATCTTCTCAAAGCTGATGTTATTCTTGTGTGTGGGGTAGGGTGGGATGGGTGGAGTTGTGTCCACTGGGTTCCAACCCAAAACACAATATAATATTGTAATTCAAATTATAATACAAAATACAATTGGATCAAAAGCAATTTAAAACAAGGGCTGGCATCTGGTTCAATAATTATGATGTTGTAAGCCTAATTTATGACATCATAATTATTCCAATTCATATTTACAGTTCTTGCATGATTGCAATAACCAAAGGTATTCCCAAATCTTATCTTTGAAGCCTCCTTTCACAGATCCCGTCCCCTCCACAAACCCACCCATGAGGTTTTGGAGAGCAGGGCAGTAATAATGTATCCAGCTCTCTCCTGGTCATGGGGCAGAGTCAGACAGACAGTTGCAACAGGATTCCACAAGGGTCTCTGTAGCTCTCTGTCTTAATACACACTGTGACTGGGAGACAGTCAGACATGTCATTACTTATCTCCCTGTTCTCCAGCACCTTGGAAATGACTAGGTGGGGCAGCAAAGTTGCAAAGGTAGGATTTTGGAGTGTAGCAATGGAAGATGTTGTACCTATGTCTCCACAGCTGCATCTCCCGATACAGGACCTGGGTGTATATCACTAATTTTTAAAATCAACCAGTCAATTGCCAAAAGCCCACCTGTAGAAAAATGATTGTGCCTTATAAGACTTTTTTTATATCTGAGATCTTTAAAATCTCATTCATTCGTGATTGGTATTTAATTGTGGGGTTTTAAGTGGCTAATGCACACATGTGCTTAAATACTTTTTATAGCTTTTACTGTTGTTCTTGTATTCTTATTGTTACAATTTCACTGTTGTCTGTTCTTCTGGGACCATGGCAAAAATGGCATGGCAAAAAAAAAATATGTTTGTGAATAAGGAATAATGGAAAAAATGTAAATGAGGGGTAGGAAACCTGTGGCCTTCCAAATATTTTTGGACTCCAGTTCCCATTAATTCCAGCCAGCATGGCCTACAGTCAGAGGTGACAAAAGTTTCAGTCCAACAACATCTGGAATCCTCTTCCAAAAGAGAGTAGATCCTTGCTGTTTTTAGGTTGCTATATGTGTTGTTACTGGCCCTAGTATTAGTCCCCAGTTGACAATTTTTGGGTGCAGTTTCCCCGTCACCTTAACTGGTATAACTGGCTATGTGAAGTTTGGCTGGAATCTTGTTGAGGCACTGCACTAGCATAAAGATAGTTGTGCAAGTGGTTGTGCTTTCTCAGAGACTGTGTAAGTGTGGTCCTTTGTGTAGCCAATTGTTCTGCAAGGATGTGCAGAACTATCATGCCCCAGTCCCAGGACTCTGCTGCAAACACAGACAGAGCTCTCCTCAAAAGCCACAACACAGAGACATGAAAAGGACAACATTTATTGCAGCCCAGCATAGATGAGAAAAGGAGAGCCCATGAAACTCAGAGCCTTGTGTGCTGACTTTGCTACTGAATACTCCTTTGGACTGTCACTCTGGATTTATTACTGATTCAGACTGCTGAAACAAGAAGGGGGAAGTCAAAGTTGCTAAAGCAGTTGCTGTGTACTTTCAAGTCATTTCTGACTTATGGTGACCCAAAAGTGAACCTATCACTGAGTTTTCCAGGAGCTGAGAGCATGTGATGTGTCCAAGGTAATCCAGTGGGTTTCCATGGCCAAGTGGGGAATCAAACCCTGGTCTCCAGGATCATAGTCCAATGCTTAAACCATTACACTATGCTGACTCTGTACATAGCACAACAGTGAAAACTGCATTAAACAAACAATACAGTTAAAATGCTACTTTTAAAACATTGATTTAAAAAGAATTTAAAATACACTCTTGTTCTTTGTCTTCTCATAGCAGGCCTCCAAGTATCTACTAGGATTATAAAGGATACTCTCAATTTTTCTATTTCTCAGAAAGAAATGGTGTCTTGGTACATCAAGACACACCAGTTTAGAAAATGTAAACTGTCATAATTCAGGAGCTTTTTGTGAAAATTCATGCACACAAAAGGCTTGGCTAAGATCCTACCTTGTCAGAAGGAGCTACAATGTCAGAGCTCCATCATCATAGCTTGGTCTTCAAACCGACAAACCCACCACAGAAGCTAGGCAGCTGCACCAACCAAAGGAGTTCCAAGGCACTGCCTGCAACGATAACTCTAGCATATGAAAGGCACAAACCAGCATACCAGTCCAATACATTTTGCTGCCTGTGGCAAAGGAAAAGATGGACCCCTCCCATTCCATGTTTACCAGCTGGCAGGAATGGAAGTCTAATATTACTTCAACACTGATAATGGGAGGGTCAATACACCTAAGGCATTAGGCTACTTTATTTATTGGGTAGCAGATTCCAGAACCAATCACAGCCAGGAGACTGCCTCTCCACAAGCATTTGCCCCATGTTTAAATTGGGCCTGTAACACAGATAAATGTAAATACTCTCCATTCCAATTGGAAGATATATTCAATTCATTTAATTTTTTAAAGGTCAGTTCTTGGTTGCTGCTCCAAGATTGTGGAGTCCCCTTCCAGAGGAGACTAGGCTGGCCACAGTCCTGTTCTTCTTCCGCAGAAAGGCAAAAATTGTAGGTGTCTTCGTACTGCACAATTATAGAACTTTGATACCACTTTAACTGTCATGGCCCCCTCATACATAATTCTGGGATTTTTAATTTGATAAGATATTTAAAATTTTCAAAGTGGACTGGTGGTGATTTGCGAGTTTCCAAGTAAGAAAGAAACGGTTATAGTCAATGGTTTGCCCTTGATGCTTTAAAAATAATTGCTGATTTAGATTGGTTAGAGATAGAAGATATGAATATTGAGACAAAATTAGAAAATATATTTTTTAGGAATTTTTCAAAGAAAGAAATGGAGAAGATAGAAAATCCTTTTATAAAAAATATAATAGAAATATGGAAAAAAAATAAAAGAAAATTAATACCGAATATATCAATATTAACTCCGATAGTGATGATGGAAAAATTTCCAATAAATTTAAGAGAAATAATAGGGAAAGAAATAAAAAAACAAAAAATTTATAGATTAAAAGAATGGATGAAAATAATGATAAATAAAGATAGAATGAAAGAGAGATTGCAGGAAACTAAAATATCCTGGTTTAATTATATACAATTAGAGCAATGGACAAAGAGTATGAAAAGATATGTTAAGGATTTTAAAGAATATACTAAATTTGAACAAATTATTATTCAAAGAGAAAATATGCAAGAAAATGAAATACTAAAAGGTATTACAAGTGAAATATATAAAATATTAGCAAAAGAACAAGAAGAGGATTTTCTTAGAAAAATATGGGAGGAAGAGATAGTACAAAATATAGATATACAAGAATGGAGAAAAATTTGGAAACAACGTCATTTAAAAAAATTATCAATAAGAATAAAAGAGAATTATTATAAATTAGTGTGGAAATGGTACTTGACTCCAGTGAAATTAAATCAAATAGATGAGAAATATTCAAGATTATGTTGGAGAGGATGTCAAGAAATTGGTACATATATGCATATGTGGTGGAATTGCAATAAGATAATGGAGTTTTGGCAAAAGGTTTTTAAAGAGATAAAAGAGATTATAGGAGCAGATATACCAGTATGTCCAAATATTGCATTGTTATCTATATATGATAAGGTTGAGTGTACTCAAGTAAAGAAAGAATTAATAACAAATTTGTTAACTGCAGCGAGATTAATAATAGCAAAAAAATGGAAAGCAAATGAAAAATTTCAAATAGAGGAATGGTATAACGAAGTGTGGAAAATCGCAATTAATGATAAACTAACATGTAGAATTAGATTTATGAAAGGTTTGGTTAAAGGGAATGATTTTGAAGAAATTTGGAAAATATTTTTGGATAAAGTTCTGAAAAGAGATAGTAATACTACCCTGTCAAAAGAAGAATGGCAATTTTGGAAAGTGGATTAAATAAAAAGTTGGCTCTGGGGGTGGGTATTTTTTAGTTTTAGTTTTGTTTTTCTTTTATGTTGTATATTTTGTAACTCTTAGTAGGTGTGTGTGTTAAACTTGTGATTTATAGATTTAAAAGGATAAGTGATGTCAATGTTTTTTTAAAAAAAAAGTTAAAAGAATTAACAATAGAAATAGATTAAAGGGGATGTGAAAAATATTGAATTAAATGTGAAATTATAATAGTTGAACAGATTTATAAATTTAAGGATAAAGGTGCAAAATAACAATGAAAGTTAGTATTGCTTAAGAGAAGAGAAAAAAAGAAAAAGAAAAAAAATTATTTTTTTTAATTCACTATTATGTATATCACATGGTGTTTAACTTTTTTTTCTTGTTTTGTATTTGTGATTTAGTTATATAATTAATAAAAATTTAAAAAAATTAAAAAAAAAAATTGCTGGCACTGCTGTAGTACATTTCTCTGAACTATAGCATTACAGTTCTCTGGCAGTGAATTCTAAGTACTTCGAGAAACTACAATTCCCAGGACACCTAAAGATGGAACCACAGCAGTTAAAGTGGTATCAAAGTACTATAATAATGTAGTATGGATATCCTCCTTTTCGTTCAGGCAAGCCTTGGAAAAAAGACTGGGTCCTGAGAAAGAAGTGTTTAATGAGGAGGGAGCTGTACTTTTTTTCCTTTGCCATCCCCAACCTATAAATCTTTTTATATTGCTTTTGGTTTGGTTGCTGTTTTAATATGATAATCTATTTAACTGTATTTAAATATTATGACCGACTGATTTTAGTTGTATCTCTTTTTAAATCATGTCTGCCTTGAAGCCCAGTATTTGGAGAAAGACAGACTATAAATAAAAGCAATGCATTTCTTTGTGCCAGTTATAAAGTGGCCATTTTAAAAACTTGTTATCTTTTTAAAATTAGAAAAAGGATTGTATTTGCTAATTCTTCTGGACATATGGCTAACTTGTAGTTGTAGGAATGGTCTGAGTGTTTGGATCACTTTTATTGGAACTGCAACTTCTATTAGGCATTCTGGATTTCAGTTTGATTTGTTGTTCATGTGCATGCTTTGATGTCCTGTGTTATGGACTGAGGTTACATCAACAATTATGTTGTGTGCGTTCAAGTCATTTCTGATTTATGGCCACTCTAAGGGAAATCTATCACAGGGTTTTATTGTCAGAATTTGTTCAGTGTGGGTTTGTGCTTGCCTTCCTCTAAGGCTGAGAGAGTGCGACTTGCCCAAGGTCACCCAGTAGACTTCCATGGCCAAGTGGGGATTCAAACCCTGGTCTCCCAGCGTCCAGCACTCAAACCACTACACCATGTTGTATCTCTGGAAAAATTTTACTTACTGAATAAATAAAAAAGAGACAGAGAGAAGCAATTCTCACTGACAACTTTTTCTTAGCTTGCCTGTCAGGTAGTAGCACTTTGCTATATTAGTAGATTAATTTTTGCCCTTATGCTGAATTTTGTAAAAAAAATAATAATTAAAAAGCATGTTTTTCAAATGTACCTAGCATCAGGTATGTATATCTAATGCTTCCTGCCATCATCAATTCATCTGTAATCCCAGGCCCTCAGTACAGTGTCTTTTGTTCAGCTCCAATGACCTTTGTTCCCCACCTCTCGCATGCCTCTATCACTGTCAGTGCTATGACTAAGGGGACTGCTGAAGGAACATGCCCACTGCTAAGCCCGAAGGGGAAAGGCCAAGGTACAAACCTCCCTCTGATTCCAGCGGGGCTCTACCGAGAGAACAAAGGAGACCTCGACTGTGTGGAAAAGGCCCACGCTTCCTGCTCTGCCCTCTGATTGCTGCTGAATGAAGGGTCACCGGAGACGTCAAGTAGGAACATGGCCAAAGTGATTTGCTCAAGGTCAGCCAGGGAGTGCATGTCACATTCATGCATCAGACTGGAATGCCCGGAGGCTCCTGTTTTAGTACATCAACTCCGCTTAGTATCTTAAGAGCCAGGCCTTTTCTTCTCCCATTCAGGCTGTCAGTTAGAGATTTAGTGAGCAGTTTCAGACATCCCATCACACTGAATAGAAGAGAGGAAAGGGAGAGAAGGCAGAAGGGAGTCAGACTGACCTTAGCTGAGAATTCTGCTCTAGATGTATTATCATCCCAGAGCTTGCAAAAGTTAAACATTTTGGCCACGGAGGAGGGAGCTATTGTCAAAAAAAAGGAGTTCGCTTTTCCAAGCATTGTTAATACCCATAGAGATTTGGTGTAATCTTGTTAAAAGTTAACTTTTTTCTTGTATGATCTGATGCCTTCACTTGTCATAATTTTCTTGGCAAGCTGCTTGTTACTGCACACAGGCCTTCATGTCATTGGTGCAAATTGCCTACCAGATAAGGTGCTCGTATATTTGCCCAACAGGTTTGAATTCTTGGTTGAAACCGATGTCACCATGCATGCCGCAAAATGAAGCACGTTTGTCATTCTGAAGCCAGACACAGGTTGCCATAGCAACCATCTTGTAACATCCTTGCAACCATCCTTGCTCTTGAGGAATCTCTACAAAACCAAGAAGTCCGAGTTAGCTCAGATGATGCACCCAGGAAATCTAGCAGCTAAAGTTCCTGCTGTTTATAAAGACTTTGGACTAACTCTACCTCCCTGTAGAAAATGGTAGCAAACATTTTGGATCTGTATTTGAAAAACATCATCATTTTTTGTACACGTGGTGTTAACGTGCCTCAAGATTGCCACACAAAATGTTTTCCAGTGGTGTAGCTGTAGCAGTAGCTTCAATAAAAACAACTGTGACACCTTTGAAAGCCTAGCAAATTTATGCAGTGTATACTCTGTTCTATCAGATGCATCCGATGAAGTGAACTATATCACAAAATCTCATCACAAAATCTTTCTTGTTTTCACTTATGACATTATTTCACTGTTTTTGTTTTTTTGTTTTTTTATTAAAACAATTGTTATTCGCATTACATACATGTATTATCATATTTCCAAAATAAAAACAAGCTTTTGTCGCATTTTCATACATTCTATCCAATTCTCTTATAACTTCCTCTCACCTCTTGATAGAACCTCTGTTTTGCTAGCTTATCGTGATCTCAATATACATAAATTCTCTAATGTAGACTAGCTTCTTTAAATACATATTATAGTATACACAACTATTTCACATCAATTGAATATACAATTAAACATCTATTCTTCTCCTTTCATATCTATATCCAATTTTTTTTCTATTACTGTCTTAATTGATCTCAAATCATCAGGTTTTTTCATCTGTTTTTTGTCTTGCAAATTACAGAAATTCTAAAAATAGAGTTGCCTATGACACCGGAAATATTCCTCTTAAATACGTTGCATCAGATTGATAAGAAATACATCAGATATGAATATATAATTCTGTATATGGTTTCGGCTGCCAGGATTGTATATGCAAGATATTGGAAAAAAGAGGAAATACCAGAAATACAAGAATGGATACAGAAGGTTTTAGAATTTATTATTTGGGAAGACCTCACACTTAATTTTTTTGTGTTTAAAGATACTGCAGAGACATAATGGAATTGTTATATTCAAACAAACGGAGCTTCCGCTGTATGTGTGGTCGCATATGAAAGCTGGGGATGGTAAACCACGGAAAAGTATGTTCTGGTATTAGTATATCAAAAGCTGTCTTACATCGAGTTAGGTATTTAGTCCATCTAAGGTAGTGATGAACACACCAGTCAGCTGTGGCACTTCCATGTTTCAGACCCTTTTCACACCTTACCATTTCCTGGTGCTGGGCTGCTCGGCTCACCACGAAGCCTTGGGAGGAACGCTGTCGCATCCCTCCTGCTTTGGCTCCGCAGCTCCTTCCTCATTGTGCGAACGCCCCGCCTCTTCCATTCGCAGTGCAGCCTGGGACCTCACAGGCTGCACTGAGGAGAGGACGCGCGACTGGCCCGGCTCCCGAGGCTCCGCACACCAGGTAAGTGCACGCGGGGCCCCAGAGCAATGCGTGACCATTTTCGGCTTTGAGCCAAAAATGAAAAAATGTGTGCATGGTCCGCATCAGGCCCTTGAGCATCACACAAATGTGAATACGTCGTACAGACCTCTCCTCACATTTACGCAACGCTCAAGGGGCCCTTTTGCTTCAGAAATTCTGTGCAAAAAGGGCCTCAGACAGGAAACTGTCCTACTTGGAGATGTCAGAAAATGAACTTGAGACCTTCTGCATTCTGGGCCATTTCTGCAATAGACTGTTACAGTGCTATTATTCCACTTTCAACATCCTATGAAATCCTGGGGTTTGCAGTTTAGGGAGGACTGGCTGGCCCCTCCCTAAACTGCAAATCCCAGGATTCCATAGGATGTTGAAAGTGGAATAATAGCACTATAACAGTCTAGTGTGGAAATGGTCCAAAGCACACCTTTTTCCTATGAGCTACAGTGGCTATCCAGATGCTATCTGCTCTGATTTATGACAATGGCTTTTCAGGATCTTGGATAGAAATTCTTTCCAGACTGGAATCCTTTTGACTGGAGACTCTAAAGACTTAACCTTGACATCCTATATACAAGGTGTGCCCTCTGCCTTTGAGCCAGGGCCTCACTCATATGCTTTAAATAAATGGCTGATGAGGGAGAGAGGTATGTATGTATGTAAGTATTTATTTATTTCTAGTCTGCTTTTCCCACCAGAGCATTTTAAACAAATTAAAAAGCATATTGCTAAGAATCCACAAGATACAAAAGTTAAAACAAGATTATTAAACAATCAAAAATTAAAACCTGATTAAAACATATTCAAACACACATACACACCAACATCAGTACAACACTTAGGAAGGTCCAGCACATTATTTTGGTGGGATGGGCCTTGCATAGTTAATCAACAAAATCCCAGTCTAAATGGAAAAGTCTTTACTTGTTTTCAAAAAGAAAGCAGGGAGAGTGCCCATCTAACTTCTCCAGAGACTGGGGGAAGCTACTGAGAAGGCCCTGTCCCATTGTCCCACTAGATGTCTTTGCGAGTGTGATGGGACAGAGAGAAGGGGATTCCCAACAGATCACAAAACACAGGAAAGTTCATAAAGGAAAATATGATTCTTCAAATAACCTGGACCACACTTTGAATTGTGCCTAGAAATGGACTGGCAGCCAGTGAAGGTGTTGCAGCAAGGGAATTGTGTGTTCTCTGTTAGCCAGTCCCAGCTAGCAATCAATTCTTTGGATAAGTTGAAGTTTCTGAATCATTTTCAAAGGCAGTTCCATCTAGAGCATGTTACAGTATTTCAACTTGAATGTGTAACTGTGGCCATATCCACAGTCTCAAAGAACAGATGCAGCTGGCGCACAAGCTATAACTGTGGAAATCCACTCTTAGCCACTGTTGAAACTTGAGCTATCAGGCTCAGAGTTGAATCCAGGAGCACACCTACCCAAGCTATGGATCTGCATCTTCAGGGAGAGGGCAACCTCATCCAGCACCAGTCTGAATGCCTGTTCCCTGATTTGCCTTTCAACTGACCAGGAGCACCACCCTCTTATCTGGATTAAGTTTCAATTTGTTCACCCTAATCCAATTCATTATTGATGACAGGCAGAAGTTTAGGACCAAAACAGCTTCCTTGGCTTGTGGTGGACAGGAGTGATAAGTTGGATGCCATCTGCACACTGATGACACTGAACCTTCAAAATCTGGACAACCTGTCCCAAAGGTTTCATGTATATGTTAAATAACTTGGGGGACAGAACCAATAAAACATTAAGAAGACATCACTTAATATAAGAGTGGCACTGAAACAGGATGCCTTCAGGAGAATGTGAAACCCATAGGTGAAGTGTCCAACTCTGTGGTACTCAGCCATGTTCATAAGTGAGTCTTATCTATAAAAGCAATTGGACAGGACTGAAGCTAGCCCAAAGCAACATATTGTCTATTCAAACCAGATCAGCTCCTGCTTGTCCTTATTATTTCCACCAGTCTTCTCCTCTGACCTCAGTTGTCCTACAGAGATACAGATGATGCCCCTTCATTGGCTATAAGCCCTTGCCCTTGTCAAGTTGGGAGAAGATCATTGCAAAGTGTGCTCTAGGGTAAGAGTGGAAGAAAATCGGTGCCTGACATGCTAGCAGATAGTAAAATTTAAGGGTCATGGAAAGTCACAGATCTGTCAGTATTGGTTAATTCATGGAAGAAAGTGTGTGTGTGTGTGTGTGTGTGTGTATGTGTGTGTGTGTGTCTAGGATATACAGAATGGAGCATGAACATATCAGAAAAGGAGGGCAAAGAGAATTTGATTTTCCAAGAAAGACGATCCTTAGAAATACTGCAGGCATTCTGGCCATCTGAGAGATTTCATATCTGCAAAATAATTCATCTGCCCATAGATAAATCACTATAAAAAGTGAAAACCATTGATTTCAAGCTGGGTGTTTGACAGGAGAAGAAAGGATGAGCCCCAAAGTCTATGCAAGACAGGAATACCAGTTGGGAAACACTTCCAGTCCAAATGTTTACAACAGGTACAAGGAGCCTGTTGTCTTCCAGATGTAGCTGGACTACAGTCCCCAGCAATTCTGACTACAGGTGATGGTGATGGGGGCTGATATAAGTCAGGATCCAATAACATCTGGAGGCCACAGATTCCCCACACTGGTTCTAGATGAAGGCACTAAGGTTTACCTGGGCTGTTTACAGCATACCTTACACCGGTTTTCTATTGACGTTGTGCAATAGTCTTTCCCCCCAGAAACATTTGTGTGGAAGAGCTGAAGAAAGGCATACCAATGGTCAACAGCATTTTGAGATAGTAGAGGAAGTAGGCAAAAGGAAAAGTATGTATTGGATCCAATATTTGTCCACTTTTTCTTCTCTCTCTCTCTTTGTAATACAATCTTGAGGAACCCATTCAGCTTACATATGTTCACAGTGTTTTCTATAAGTGCATCTTGGAAGGATACAAGAACTGGCCTTAGGAGCACGGCCCAGCAGTATTCATGGAAATGTGCCATTTATGCAATTGGGAACCATCATATAGTCACAACAGCTTCCAAGAGAGCTACCATGGTTATAAAGACAAGTGGAATTTAATTAGGCCTGGCCTTGCTGGGATGCTGGACTTGAAATTAAGCTTCAGGTCCAGATCCAGCCCTGGGTCATAAAAGTAGATTTTATTTTATTTTATTATTATTTTATTTCAATTTTATTTTGTTTTTTTCTCCTCCAGGGCAGGAGCCAAAGCAGCATACACCGTAAATTAAAACAATTTCGCTAAAAACCATTACGGTGTAGCTTTAAAGAGTGACTAAAGCAATTAAATAATATATCAGCATACTAAAGCCAAACAGTGAATTAAAACAGTTTAATTGTTTTAAAAAAAACATATCAAGAAAGGAGAAAGCATAACAAGAAAAGACTCTTCAGCAGTAGCTAATGAGTGGCTAAAAGCCTGTTTTAGTGCAAAACTCTTTGCCAGCCTCAGAAGGACAGCAGTGAGGGTGTTCAACCTACAATCCTGTGGAGGAGCGTTCTACAGCCTGGTAGCAACCACTAAGTAGGTCCTACCTCATCCTCTCACCAGACCTGTCTTTGACAGGGGTGGGACTGAGAGAAAGACTTTCCCCCAAGATCCCAAAAGTCAGCAGCCTCATATATGTGTGCTTCTCCCTTTACTTCCTGATCATGAATAGTGACCTCCTGTCCTACATCATCTAATTTATCTGTGCCAAATTAGACATTATTTGGGGAAGTTCTCTTGTGATTTTGATTTTCACTTAAAATCAGCCCTAAGGATCCCTGGATTGCACTGGAGTAACTGCACTGTGGGAGATTTTAAACTTTGCTCATACTCAGTTTTACATGTTTAAATAACCCCAGCTATTTGTAGCTATCTGCACAATTATGGAAGTGCAGTAAAGTCAGCTGCCTGAATGTTTTTCTTCAAAGGCATGTAGTAACATTGAATGAGGAACTGAGATTAGAGAAATGGCACAGCGGAAAGGGTCGACCCCTGCTGCAGTGCTACACCCCTGATCCAATTTGCCCTCTAGCCTCAATGCTACTGTAAAGAAAAGTAGGAAAAAGTCAGGAAATGTGATCATGGATTTCCCACATTTCTAAAATGCTTGAAGGTGCTGAATGGAATATTTCTACTTCTGTTTGAGTCTCTTTTAAGGCTCAAGATGGAGTACCACCTGCTAGTATCCATAGCTGTAAGTGTGCATTTGGAAAACATTTAAAGCAATACTTGTTCTGTTTTCTTTTTCTTTGTTTGTTTTTGTTTGGTTTGGTTTTAGACCTAGGAGTTATTTGGTGGGAGGGGGCAGATAACGTATCTTTGCCATGTTATATTCAACTGGGATAAATCCGCTCCAATTATGTACATGTGTAAGATTGAGTTACATGCAAGTGAGTCTCTTTTTGGACAGAATGGGAAGTGCTACTCTGTTGCCCTTCGCACAATATCCCAAACTCTAACCCCACTGCAGGTATCAATCCCTGGGAAGGTCTGCTATTACAGCTGCGTAACAGTGGTGAGACGAGAGAGCAGGGAGGCAACTTAAGCTGAAAAGTTTTGGTGGGGGGAAGAGATAGGAGGGTACACTTTGCAAGTGTATGCCCATCTCCTTCCCCACCAGGCCAAAATGATCCTGTTCACCAAGTATGAACTCTCTTCCTTTTCCATGTGCTGATAGTTGTGGGGGCTTGACATCTGGGGGGGGGGTTGAATGAGGGACAAAGGGCTGAAGGCCCAATTCAAAAGAAAGACATATCTAGGCAGGGAAGGTGGTAGATATATAGTTGTCTAGGAAAAGTATTGTGTTTCACATGCTTGGCATAGGATCTCAGTTGAGATGGGATGTTCCTAACTTTACATCCTTTGATTGCTTCTTACTTTTTTTTTTTCTTTATGGAATGGTGGTTAAATGCCAGTACTGCAAGCCACAAACCACAAGGTTGTGAGTTTGATCCTGCCAGGCTCCACGGTTGACTCAGCCTTCCATCCTTCTGCAGGTTGGTAAAATGAGTACCCAGCTTGTTGGGGGCATGTATAGAAATGTTTTGAAATACATGCTATTTGTAAGTTGTTCGCCGCCTCGATCCATATGGAGAGGTGGGATACAAATAAATAATAATAATAAAATGCTGTCCCCTTGCCCTTTTCCCCTCTGAGCAGAGGTTCTCTTATTCCTTTAAAACCCTTTCAACTCTCCTCTTTCACCCTTGCATATTGGTTCCTAGCAACCAGTCTAATGACAGTTTTTGCAGGTCTGCTGTTCGCTAATGTGCGCAGTACTACCTCTAAAAGGAGACCCAGTAAAGTGGGGGGGGGACATGGCTACATCTCTGGCAAGTTTTAGTTTCATTAACAGTTGTCATGATTATACACTTTGCATTGTATAATGTATTGTATTTCCAGCTGCAGTTTTTGAAACTTGAGTCTAAGCTGGTGTTTCTCAGGCTAGCCGGTATGGTAGACTGACAATTTTTGTCTAAGCAATAGAAATGAGTGTATTTCAGGCACATGCCATAGTACTGCTATTAAATGGGATGTCACATTGCGTTTGTCATACTAGTGCCTTATTCCCTGCAACTAATCCTGCAAAACAACTGGAAAGCAATCTGAATAACAGCAGGAAAACAGGTGAAAAGAAAACAGGTGGAAGATTAGAGTTGTTCCTAGAGAACATGCTCACAACTTCATTGCCACTAGCAAACAACCCCATGGTGAAAGCAACCATTTATGACACAAAAAGGCCCACAGTGGGGAATGAACCATAACAGGATGTTGTACTTTTAAACTATCAAACTTGGTTGCAGTAGGAAAGAACAGCAGTATACACTGGGAATATTGCCTGGATGATTTGGAAGGAGGTGTGAATTGTAGAAAACTGAGAGCAAAGATCTGAATATAAAGAACCCTTGAATTTAAACAGTTTACCCCTCTGAATTCACCAAGAGATTCCTCTCCTCTTTAATCCAATTTCTCCACTATTTCCCACCCCACAATTGCTTGAGAAGTCCCTCAACAGGAGACCAAGATGGTAAATGATTTGAAAATCACACACTATGAGGAAAGCTTGCAGGAGTTGGGTCTGGTTAGCCTGGAAAAGGGAAGGCTGGAAGTGATATGATGAAAGGTAGAACAAATTTGTTTTCTGCTCCTATGGAGGACAGGAACCCTGAATTAAAATTACAAGAAAGGTGATTAGGAAGAATTTCTTGATAGTTAGAGCTGTTCAGCTGTGGAAAAGATTACCTTGAAATGTGACAGAGTCTCTGTCTAAAAGCCTTTTGTCCAAGGTGGGGATTCCTGCATTGGCAAGCATGTGAACTAAATAATGGTTGGTATTCCTTCTGATTTATGAATTGTTGTTATTTGTCATCAGATCAGCTTCAGCTTATGAATGAGAGATCTCCTTGAATTCTGGTCATTAACCTTAATTGAGTCTTGCAAACTCAGGGCCTTGGCTTCCTTTATTAAATCAAACCATTTGTAATATGGTCTTCCTCTTTTCCCTCTGCCTTCATTTTTACCAAATACTACCACCATTTCCAATGAGTCATGTCTTCTCTTGATATGTCCAAAGTACAATAGCCTCAGTTTAGTCATTTTGGCTTCTAGGGAGAGTTCAGGCTTGATTTGCTCTAGACTTTTTGGCAATCCATGGTGTCCATATATATGTCCATGATCCTTTAAGAGTCTTTTCAGATATGTCAGTCCTAATGCTGCTAATCCAAAAATGTTTTGTAGGTTTTCTATCTCTACTTTCATACGAGTTTATCAATTCATTTTTTACATATTTATTGTTAAGAATGTGCCATATAAAAACGTGGAAGATTACAAGCAGCAGAAGATGGACTCCATCCCATATAAAATTCTGTAAAAGAAGCAGAATAATTACATGATAAAAGCATCATCAGGAAGCATCCTTAGATGGCTAGAACTATTTCAAAGATTAGAAGATTTCTCAGTCATGATATGTTTGCTCAGAACCTACCCTACCTTTGAACCAGAGCATTCACACTCCAGAGTCCAGAGGGCTGAACTGCCACATCTTGACTTCCTGCAGAGCTTCAGAGGACTGCAGCCTCTCATTGTGGGTGACTGTGCATTTCATGGTGGAAGCCCTCCTGAAACAGCATTTTAAAATGGGTTTTAATGGTGAAGGATTGGCTTAAAAAGTGATTTTGCTAACTAAAAATGTATGAAGGTGCTGGAAAAGTTGGGAGGTCTCACTGAACACCCAAAGGGCCCCACTGGACCCACCGAGGGTCACATGCAGGCTGCAGATTGCACAGTTCTGACTGTGCATTAGAAAGAGTAAGGTGGCTGTCTCAGGCAATGGATGCTGGGGGATGGTGATGGAAAACAGAGCTATGTGTGCCCCATTGGTCTGTCTTGTGCCTCCTAATCTAGTTTTCTGTCTCAGATGCACTGGAAGCCATTGTACCATTGCTAGTGTTAAGTGACCAGTCTAGTTAGCTTCTGAACATGGGACGGGAGAAGTGGCACCATTTTGTGTTTTGCCTCATGGAGCAAAAAAATGTGTGGAGCCAACAATGTGTTTACTACAGTGTGTGTGAGAGAGACAGAGAGAGAGAGAGAGAGACAGAGAGGGCACAAACCCAGTGAAAATATACAAGTGGATTAAGTAGTTAGGTCACTCCGCAAGATATTTTCATGGTAAACATACAGTGAAAAGAACACAGATCTCCACCTCACAAATTATTCACAGGGCTCACTCCGAAAGGACACATTAAACATGCATTGGGTTAGTGAGTTTTAATGTGTGAATTATAGACCCCCCCTTTTTTAAAATATCTCTTATATTAAAAGTGGCTTTGGGATTTCAAGCATGCTCTTATATCAGAGATGAAATCTTGAACCTGAGCCTTGAACAAAATAACAAAACTGAGTTTTGCCTTTGAGCAAATCCAATCATATTATAAAGTAAAAGTGCTTTATTTAGAAATTAAAGAGTTATCAGCCCAATAAAAATTATTTCATCACTGAAGACTAAACTGTTATTATGCAAGTATAGTTTATTTCATATTTATTTTCCAATGAATCTGGTAAAGCATCCAATAGTGTTTCATTTTATAAAACTAGGTGCATTCCAAACAATTTGGGGAGAAAAGAGATATAGCACTAGCAGACTTGGACACAAGAGGGCAGGCCTGTTTCTGCTTTCATCATAATATTAAAATATGCTTGTTGCATTATTATAATATTTAAATATGCTATATGAAACAACAATGCATCTGCAATTGGGCATTTATGGAATGGTCAAGATGGATCTAACAAGACATCTGAGTGCCAAGTTCTGCATAGCTACCCAATGCTTCATCAAATGCTTGGTAAGGAAGCTTTTGTCCTTATGTAATTATTTGCAAATAAAAATAAAAAGCCATGTGCTATGGTTTTAGTAGAGCCAATTTGAGCATGGTTTGGGCATTGGACTACAATCCTGAAGACCAAGGTTCAGTTCCCCGCTCAGCCATGAAAATCCACTGGGTGACCTTTGGACCGTTGCATACTTACAGCCCTGGTAAACCCTGTCCTGGGGTTTACAATTTTGATATTAAAATATGATTCAATGTGCCTGAGAGGTCACCTGAATGGGCACATAGGCAGCAATGGTCAAAACAATCGAAAACCAGGTCAGGCCAGTAAAATCCCCCATCATGTAGCCCCAGGAGACCTCAAGATGTGTTAACCCACAATAAACAAAGGGTCCTCAGCCCCTGAGAAGCCAACTTGAGGGGATTAGCATGTTTGCCCCAAGTTGAGCAAATATTCTATCAGGCGAGGACCATTTACATGAAGTCACACCACAACCAAATGCAGCCGAAGATCCAGAGACTTTGGCAACACCTTCTAATCTCATTACGCAAAGGAAGTTACCATAGTGGAGCTCCTTTCTTGTTGCAACACCCATTGTTCTCCCTGGGAAAGGATTAGCCCTCCAGGTACTTTTTCCCCTACAAATAGTCCCAGTTTTTGAGCGGCTCTTTGGATCACTCCCAGTCATCCCAGCTGACCATTTCTCTGTCCGTTGAGTAATCCCCTCAGCCCTCTCCATGCTGAGCCCGACTTCTCCGCTGTTTTTCCCGGACCAAGGACTTCAGGAAAAGGTGCAGTATTACCCCAGCTACAATCCCTTCAATAGTTCCCCTATCCAGTTTCCTGTCTTTTGCTTCTTAATAGGTCTTGAGTGAGTGTGTGAGTGATTGTGTTGGTGAGTGAGACTTTCATTCAATAAAATCATTTATTAGACATTTTTGTTCGGTTTTTGGCTTGGCCTGACCCCATAAAAACTGGGTAAAAAGGCCCTGCTAGGTTACCCTGCCTCTCACATTGCTATTGCTAATGCTCTGGCTAGTTTCCATTCTCCATCACGTGGAGCACATTGAGGTGTCCCCCAAGGGACCTCAGAAATCACGGTAACACCTAGAAAACCCTATGATAGGTTTGCCTTAGGGATTGCCATAAGTCAGAAATGACCTGAAGGCACACAACAACAACGACAACGACAACAGCAACAACAACTAGCTTTAGTTGTCAGTTAATGGTAATATAAACATTAATTTGCATTTTGCAGATGTTAGGTGTTGTCTAATGATAGTTACAGAGGCAACAAAGTTCATATAGAGGACAAAAGTACCTGCACCCATTCTCTGGCAACCCACACATCTCTTTTCTTCAGCTTCCTAGCTGAAAAGAATACTTTTCACATTAACTTGCCCACCATGGTAGTAATGCATGTTGCAGGGATTACTCTGGAACATGTTCTGGAGCCGCCATGTGTGTACTGTTCAGCCTAGACAATTCCACTTTTGTTGTCTCACTAGAATCCTGAGGTGCAGCAATTGGAGTCAAGAAGTAAATGATGGCTCAAGACAGCAAAGCCAGTTACCACTGGCACTACATGAGACAGATAGTGCAATGATCTGCATATAAATTGTGGCCCTCCCAGATGATCTTGAACTGCAACTCCCAGAATTCTTCTCCACAGGCTATGTTGGTTAGGAGTAGTGCGAGTTGTTGGCCCAAAAATCTGGAGGGCGTAGTTGCCTACTCCTAAGATACAGGTAAAAATCTGTACCTGGTGTACTGCAGATAAAGGTTTCAAACAGTCTCATTTAGAAGGACAGTGGGGGAAGGATCTGTCATTGCTTCTGTCATTGAGTCAGAAACCCTTGCTGATCTGCTGCAAATCATTCAGTGATCTACTAGTAGATCTTGAATTCCAGATTTACTTTTTCACTCACCACTGTGCTGCTGGAGCACACATCCAATTCACAGACAGTGTCCAGACTCATAAGAGGCCTTAATATCATCCTGTATTAACTTATTAACATCATATGCATTGAAGCAGAACACTGGCAATGTTACAGATGATGTCCAACCAAATGTCCCCATCATCCCTGGTCATCTATGTGAGGAACTCCTGAATAGCTTCCAAAGACATCTGGGACTGGTTGGAATACATTTTGGAAAGAATTGGTCAATGCATATCATCACAAATGTTAAGCATTATCAGAGCTTGCTGTGCAGATGTCTCAATATGGGAGCATTCCATTCACTCATAATCTCATGTTCATCCATGGGTAAATTTGAAACTACTCCAAATAACAGTTTCTCCCTGCTTGGCAGCAGAAGGATGTATTTGACTATAGTTCCTGTCATTCCCAGATAGCATGGTTGTAGTGGCTGGAAATAATAAAGCCAGTGTAATTAGAAGGAATCAGGCTGGAAAAGGCTGAAGATAAAAGAATTTTCACTTACTACATTAACTTCCATTTTACAGATTGCCTCATTGAAGTGACCCACAGCTGAGGTGGCTTGTGAGCCCAGGGCTCCCTGGTCTTACTGGATCAGATTATATTTCACTTAGAGTACCTACTAGCTTGGAGACCTGTATTTACTTGGAAGTATGCTCCATAGTTTCTGGTGGCATTTATTTCCCACTAAGTGTGCCTAGAAGTGGAGTCCTGTGTACTCAAATGAATGGATAATATTAACATCATAGAAATGTGATTTGGATCTAGGTAGAAAAGATCAATCCATTTAAACTACTCCAGCCATTGAAAGGCAGTCTAAACGAAGGGAAACTAACTGTGCTGGTGGAAAAAAAAATCTTTTGCCAGGTCTGTACGTCATAAATGCGTACTTAGGAGAAACATTTTAAGCACTGTGATCCTTTAAAATGTCACTCTTGAGTAGTATCTGGCCTCCATCTACTTGGGTTGAACTGGTTTCCTATCTTTCCTTCAGGCTTGCCACCTCTGTTTAGTCACCCCTACCCTATTTCCATTCTTAACAACTCAACACTAATCCCTGTAAATTCTCAATCACTTTTTATTTCCTTCACATTTGAATTGTATACAGTCAATCAAAGTGCAATCTGCAATTATAATCTGCTCTGTATTCTAGTTATACAGGAATACTGAAAAGTTATTTTCACATGCTTGTTCCCATTCCGGATATATAACTATTCTATGGAGTTGCTAAGTGTACATAAAAACAAACCGAAGAGTGAACAGCTTCTGAAGGTGCTCACTATCTAGCTGTGTTCCTCAACCTTCAGGCTCTGGATGTGCTGGACTATAATTACCATAATCCAGCCAGTACTAACTAGGTATGGTGGGCATTGCAGTCCAACACATCAGGTTGGAGAAAGGTACCAGATAGCATTGAAATAAGCTGCTTCTTATTGCTGGGCTTGCTTGTTTTTGGTAATTACTATGTCAATTTCCCACTTCTGTTCATTCATATATTATATAGTATTCCCATTCCAAAAATCAAAACTTGGAAATTAATTGTATATTATCTTTTATATATTTTTGTCTGTTTCATAGCTATGTTTGCTCTCACCCAAAGGAAAGCTTCTGTTGGTGCTAGTGCAGGCTTTGCTTCTCAGGCATACAATAATTTATTTTTATCTGCCAGATGCCAGGAGGCATGTGGCACATTCAGAGCCACATGGATGTAAACAATGGATAGATGAGAGAGGATAATGCTCCAAATTAAGTTGAATGGACTGATGTATTACCTTGGCAGCCATTTTAGTTTGAAAACACAAAC
>CAOLHI010002535.1:0-247976 GCA_948474755.1 Ctenosaura bakeri | reverse complement strand
GCAGAAACAGCAAAATTATTTAATAAAGACAGGCAAATTTCTATTTCTTTCACATTAGTTTTATGAATTCATAAAGTTTGTCATTAGTTTAAATTATTCCATCATCATAGCTTTTATTTGCTTTTTTATTCTTCAGGGCACAATATCACTAATAAATCAGCACTGTGTATTTAACATTTAATGAATTAAGGTCCTTTGTAATTAAAAATGTGCTAGCCCAGGCGTTACCTGTCAGTCAGAAATCTTGTTGTGCATATCTTTGATGTCAGATGCATATCTAACAAGATTTATGATTGGCAAGAGAATTTATACATTCTCCTGACGGTTCAACAGTTGGATGTTATCCTCCAGGTATTTTTTTTTTTAAAAAGAGAGCTTGTCAAGTTATATAGTTCCCTATTCAGTTTAGAAACAAAAAGTAGAAATGGTAGCACTTGTGTGAGATGATAGTGGAGTTGTTTATGTAGGTGAAGGACGGTGTGTCTCTCATTCATGTTAATGTCTTCATTTTAATCAACATAGCTCTTGCTTCATTCTCATATTCAGTCTAACAGGATCAATTTATCCAGCCTTATGGCCAATAAGTTAGCCTTCCACATTTGCGGGTTTCCTTTTCCACAGATTATTTGCATGTTTCTCCAACCCTTGCCATCCCCCACCTCAGAGGCTTCTCTTTTGGCGGAAGCTTCCCTCTCCACAGCTCCAGCCAGGCTGCCCAACCCTTTAAAAACCTGTCTCTGATCTTCCTTTTCCTCCACCAGCCACTCCCTGGACAGCTAAGCTCGCAGCCCAGTTTCTTAGCACCACAAATCCTCTTCCAGTGCCCCCATACACCCAAGAAAAGAGATGGGTGTGAGAAAGGAAGTATAGGGCCACCATGCTGACATACCCTCTTTCCCTCTCCTCTCGCTGACTTGGTTTGGACTCCAGGTGTTCATTCCTCTTACCATGCCTCAGCCCTCCTCCCCCAGAGATGTACATTCTGTGAGGTTCTTATACCCCTAGTCCTAGCAAATGTGAAGGGCCAACTGTATTAGCAGAATTAGGAACATTCATGGGAGCTGATTTTTATGTTTGGGTAGAGAAAAAAAATTTCAGTGATGACCACAACACACACACACAACTCCATATCCAGCTTGACTGCTTTCTTGTCATCTGACCCAGCTGGAGAAAAACAACTGAATTCTTCCTAAAGAGAAGTTTATTTCTTAAAGATTATGCCTCATCTCAAAGATACACAGATATCAGAGAGTGGTCTGAAAGTGCAGTATCCTTAGAAAAACCAAGTTAACCTAGTATAGGCAATATCTTTCTCTTCCCGATAATATTTAGTTTATGACTGCATTGTTCCTGAACCCTCTTGGAATACAGGAGCACCAGGACACTGTAAGTTGAGTAAGGAGTGAAAACATCTTCTAGAGCTCCCCACTGAGGGTATAATTAGATGATACCATGGGATTTTTTGTAAAAAGAGATGCTTTCCTTCAAGTGATATGTGTTACAGCTTTTGATGTCTTTCACCTCTGTGTCTTGCATTTAGCAAGATGCAGGACACAGAGGTGAAAGAAATCTTCAGCAGGTTTTGTGGTTCGTCAGTGGAAAATAAACATGGGATTAGTTTGATTTCTAAAGTACGTATATCACAATTTCATTATGTTAAGACAAATTCCCTTTAACATCTAGTTGGACTTCTGACAAAACAGGAATGTGTGACTGACCTTGGAAAGTTCTGAAGAATGAAGTGGGGTAGTAAGGAAAAAAATTATCTCATGGGTAAGGATGGGAAAGAATTTAACTGGAGACAAGATCCTTAATGAAATAGCAATTTCCCATCTCCCAAGATTCAGAGAGGGAATAAGTGCACCTTGCCTCAGAAATATGGGTGAGTACCAGTCTGAGTGTAGTTCAAAGAAACCATGTGTTGTACTGTGTAAAAATGGAGATGGCTAAAAATGTGTGCAGATGAAAAATGCATAAAAATAGATTGTGGTCAGTGGGGAATATTCATGCTTTAGTAAAAATATATGCCTTTGGGAAAAGTATACAAAAATGAGCATGTATTTGCATGCAGAAACAGATTTTAAGAGATGAAACAAGTAGAAGAGTGAGGATGCATGTGACATTCAGAGAAACACAACAAAATCAGGTTAGTAATTTTTCATATTCTTTAGTCAGAAATAAGGGATATCAAGCACCAGTTAATTCACCACTGCAACTTGCTTCTAAAATGAGTTAGGAGCTTGTAACTGAGGGAGCAAGAAGCTGGATTCCAATAAATCAGACTATATGTCCACTATAATCCAGTATTATGTACTCCACAGAAGGGGAACACATGGCCCTTCCAGTGCTATTGGAATGCAGCTTCCAACAACTCTCACTGATGACTGTATTGGCTAGTGATGTGAAGCTGGAGCCCAACATTTGGAGAACCACAATTCATCACAGCTAGGCTATTCTGATTGACTGCATCCATCTCAGTTTAAGGTGAAAGTCTTTCCCATCTCATCCTTTGAACTGGAAGTAGCAGGGATTAAATCAGAGAGTTTCTGCATTCAGATCATGCTGTGCCGTTGAGCTACTGTCTCTCCCGTGTGCAATGTGAAAAGAGAACCTTCCTTAAGAGAATTGCTGCTGTAAGTTTTTGATATACAATGACATTAAGAAGCTTTGAGGGACGATCATCTGCATTATTTTGATGTTTGGTAATAGATCTCTTAACTGCTCCTCACATCTGTGATTTCTCCACTCTTGTTTCCTCCTGCTCCCATTAGCTCTGACAGGCTCAGCATAGTGGCGACAAAGTGAAATGTCCTAAAAACCTGATCTCTCTGTAGTGGTTTCTGCTGGCATGTCAGAGATCAGTTTGAATTTTACTTTGCTTCCAGTACACTAATTGAATACAGCAGAGCGGAACAGCAGGGGATGGAAACAGAGCACAGTGAGTCCTGACAAAGATTTCTCTCTAGAGGCAAGCATTCAATTAACATCCCTTGTTAGACAGCAAAAACTAAGTACCCTGAAGCTATCTGACTCTTTATTTGTTCTTTCCCTAAAACTACGATTTCCACAGTTTGGGAAATACTCTCTGGAGATTTTTAAAATCTCATGTCAGTCTTTATGGCCTGGGTTATTCAAGCTAGGTGGCCAGCTTATTTGGATATAAATGTGAAAGCCACTTCGAAGCAAGCCAATGAGGCTAAAAATACCTAGCCTTTAGGAAAGTTTATGAATGGATATATCATGGTTGCTAATGTATTTCAGTGTTTTAACTCATTCCAAATGTTTAAGATAAATGACACTAAGTATGTATGTATGTGTATTTCCATATGGTTTGTTATGCTGATCTCTTAATTGTAGTTCAATTTAAGTCTCTTTACGTCAGTTAAAAACCACAAGTCCATACTGTCCTTCCATGTTCCAGGGAAGGTAGTTCCCTAGTTACGGGTCACTCGGTGACAGTTCCTTTATTAATGTTCTTGTTGTAAAAACTTTGTGTAGAGATAAAAACATCAATAAAGTGTTACTAGTAAAAATTTGAATTATGTTGGACTATGAGGATGGTTCTGTTCTCTGTATTATACTGTACCTGAAAATATATTGCATAATCTCAGTTTTACAAAATAATATTCTTAATTTTGGATTTTGAATTATTCCTAGGAATATATAGAAGTTTGAAGTTAGAATTAGCAAAATGTGTACAGAAAAATGATTTATGACAAGTGTACAGAGCCACCGTAGTGTAATGGTCTGAGATTGGACTACAGCCCTGAAGACCAGGGTTTGATTTCTTGCTCAATTGTGGAAACTTATTGGGTGACCTTGGGCAAATCACACAGTATCAGCCCCAGAAAACTGTGTGGTAGGTTTGCCCTAGATTTGTGTGCCTTCAAGTCAGAAATGACTTGAAGGTACACAACAACAGCAAATAACAACAATAACAACAACATTCGTTCAATAGCCTTGTCCTTGATTGTTTAAAAATGCACAAATATTCCATTCCTCTCTAATGTATTCTGTATATATTCATTGACTAAATAAAGAACACACTGTACTTTTAGACAGACACTTCTCTACTGTCTGTTACTCTAATTTAGTCTGCAATCCTATTGCTGACTGACTAGGACCAGGCCTCATAGATCTCATTGAAACTTAGTTCTAAATACACATGTAGAACATTGCACTATGGTCCTCATGTCAAACAGGAGTGCCATTTTCCAATCCATGTGTTTCCATTATTTTTGTTATCAGCAAGATTTTGGAGAACCTTAACCTATTTTGAACAAGTTATGTGGTGGAACAAGTAGCATGTTCACCACCACTTTCCTTCTCTCTGTGTAGTAGATGAAAACACCAGGGATACCTTATTTGTTGCTTTCATGTATACCAGGAAACCTGTCTTGGTGACCCTCATACAAGTGATTTGTTCTTGGCTTACAACCCCTGGCTTCTTTCAAAACAACAAAGCCAGGGTACATGTTTCAAGCAACACACTGAGTGAAGTGCACTTAACAGTTATGATGGCAGGAAGCAGCAAAGGGAGAGTGTACATGCTGTGGAATTCATAACAGGATGCTCTGAGTCTAGAAAATGGCCTTATTGTTTCATACAAATGCAGCTACTTTTGTGCTTTATTTTTCTTACTGGCCTTCTATTTCAACATTACCAAAAAAAAGAAAAAAGAAAAAAGAAAGAAATCTGTTTGGGCAATGTGAAATTCCTTAGGAATAAATGGGAAAATAATACCTTTTCATTTCTTCAAAATATATATATATATATATATATATATATATATATATATATATTATATATATATATATATATATATATAATGTTTCTTTAATTTGTAGTATCAGATATGTGAAGTACTCTTCTGCTTATGTTTTTATTTTGTTTAATAGGACTATCTCAAGGCATCAGATGTTTTTCCTTTCTCTTACATAGGTGCTACAGGATTTATTTATATAAGCACAGTTTTTAGTTTTATAATGTGCTGACTAAACCTTATTTTGAAAGTATTATGCTTGAGAAACTTAATGTCTTCACCAGAATGGTAGCAACAACTTACCCTTTTGTCCTCCATCTTTTTTTTTTAATGCCATGCAAGTAAGAACTGTGATGTCATTCTTCCCGGACCACCTATCACCTAGCTCACAGAGAGAATTTCAGAAGGTTGCTAGGCAACTTTTCCATACTTCAGCCTTTTCTCTGCCAATGAGAAAGGCAAGTCGTTGCTAAGCAAATTAGTAATAGTTTTATTCATGTACCATGTGATTTAGAGTACTGTGAGAAATAGGACTTCTAATCTTTTTTCATCAATTCTCTGTGATATGTATTTGATATTATCCTTTCTGAAAGTTCAGTACATATGCTAGTTAAGTGTTGGATGGTGTCACTCATAAATCTGAATTCATTGGAAGACTGATGGGTTGAATCCTCTGTATTCATGTTGATATGCTCAGGTTAGATTCATTCCAGGGTTTTCTTTTTTCCCCTCCAAATAGTGGGTAAGCTAGAAATTGTTTAGATAAAAGTTGTTTTATTATCTTGGTACCATAACTGTTCTGCTTCTGAATGAAAAGCTATAGGTTAGTTTTAAACTAGCTTTGTAGAATAACTTTGTTTTGCTTGAAAGTTGTGCTTGCAAAAAACTGAATATTTGCATTTTCAGATTGGAATCTTACATGTGTGTGTTTCATTCATGCTAACAAGAAAGATTCATGAATCACTGCTACCAGGAGGTTAATACTACTTGAAATATTACCATAGATAATCTAAATCACTCCAAAAGGGCATGGAGTTATAATTTTAGAACATAACATTGTCTTTATATAGAGCGATAATGTTAGAGAGCCAGCATGGTGTTGTGGTTTACACATTGGACTATGACCCTGGAGACCAGAGTTTGATTCCCCACTCAACCATGGAAACCCACTAGGTGACCTTGGGTGCATCACACACTCCCAGACCCAGAAAACTCCATGATAAGGTCACCTTAGGATCACCGTAAGTCAGAAATTATTTGAAGGCACAAGTGATATGCAAAAAAAATACCCTCCAAAAGGAATGCTAATAATATTTAGAAGGAAATTATTTTTAAAAATACGCATGAAATAAAATTACCTTGGGACAATTCTCATCCCAGTGAAGTGCTCTAATTGCCATTGATTTTTGAATACACAGGATGAGAATTCTTTTAGAAGTTTCTAACTGTTGCAGAGCTGCATTCCTGTGAGTACTTTGGATTAGATACGTGACAATTTTCTGGAGTGTAAATAACCTCATGTAAAATATCGTTAATGGATATGTTGTGATTGATCAACTAGCACAATTTTGTTTGTCAGTCCAAGTGATTGTGCCAGATCTACCTGTTGTGTCCTTTTTTTCCCTGTAAGTAATCTGCTGTAAAGAACAAAAGTATTGTGATGTTTATTGTGTCCCAAAACTCAGGCCATCAACATTTGAAATGTTTATGAATTAGGGCTCTTTGACAGTTAATGTCAGTGCAGCCTTTGAAGCATATTCTGCACTTAGCCTTACACTCTACGTGTCCTCTGTGGGCTCTAGTGGTATAAAATGAACAGAGACACATATTTGCTTGTGTGTCAAATGTTTTTTACATTCCACCATTTTCTTTTCCTATAATATATCTAACACAAGGGGACACAACTATGTTGGGTCTGAAGGAGTATGACTCTCTGAAGGCTACATAAACTTCCAGAAATACCCCCCCCAAACAAATAGCAGGAAGTCTATCAATGGTTTTGAAAAACTGGCTTTTTTCTTTTTCTTTTGAGGGGGTACAGCTTGTTTAAATTGCTGCTCTTGAAAGCTTTCAGGAAAAGCAATTCACTCCTTCATTTTTGGGCAGAAAAAGAAGAGCCTAGAGTCTGAAAGGGCTGAGAGTCATAACAAGACAATCCTTTCTTGCCCCAGTTTGCCCCTGTGATGAATTCAAAGTACTCATTATATGTAGAAGGAAAAAACAGAGTTGTATACTTGCTAGCAAAGCAAATTTCAAAATGATGAAAAACTGGATAGTCACAGTCATTTTCTCTAAAATAAAACCAAGATGGATTCATGCATGTTACTGCATTAGATCGGGGAAATTAATGGGCATAGCACAAAAGAAAGTCAGAGCCTTACTAGTTTCTTTCACTCAATTTTATTTATATGAGAGTCAAATCTAAGATGGGGCCTACAACCTATTATCTTTTCTCAGAACGCTGGTCATACTTGTTAGTTTTGCTGTCTCATCTTATCCCCTTTAGACCTTATGGTTATTCTTTCTGAATGACATATGATTCCTCTTCTATTTACCATTTTACATGTATTTATAAATTACTTTTCTGCTCCCCAAGAATCCTTGGAGTTATGTGTATTTTAAACCAATGAAATTTCATTACAATCAACAATACAGTAAAATACAATTAAATTGCACCAGAACAAAAGTAGAAATAAAGCATTCTTTGAAAAAATAAATAAACAGTATTAAAAATTCATCACAAATTCACAGAACAGTACAGTTTCTGCTGTCTCTCTAAAACTCTATCACTGTATTAAGGAGATAGTAAAAACTTGTAGAGACAGTGGCTGATTTCCTTTGGAAGAGAGTTCCATAGTTGCTGATGCTGTCGTAGTAAAAGTCCTGTTTTATATATCCATTATCTTCATCTCCCTTGTTGATGCAACAAGTGGCTTGGTTAGAAAGATTATGGATATTAATTGGAACTTTAAAGGAGCTATTGAAGATGCTGTTGTATTTTTTAAGATGTGTTTTGGGATTAGGGTTCAGAGTCTTGGATAACATCCTTCAAGTCAAACTAAAAATTGAACTGTATTTCGCTGCCCCATTGCATAGAAGTCATCAGCCAATTCAGGGTGTGGAATATGCTCATTATACTCTTCCCCTTTTTGGTGCCTGGCCTTGAGGATTTTGAGAGGAGTAATCCAAGACATCTGAAGGAATTAACCGGTTGGAGGAATCTGTTGGGTTCCAACCCTAATAGTGCAATTCTGAGGTTGATGCACAGAATCCTCATGCCCCCTAGAAGGGAGTTTAACTCCGGACATTTCTGCACTACACCGTTATGGGGCTACTATTTCACTGTCAACATCCTGTGGAATCCTGGGGTTTATAGTTTAGAGGGGGGGTGCATTTAGAATTCTCAGCCAGAGAGCTCTTTGGCCTCAGCAAGCTAAAAAACCTCAGAATTCCACAGGATGTTGAAAGTGGAATAATAGTACTATAACAGTGCAGGACAGAAATGGACTCATTCTCTAAGGTCTGATATGAAACTCTGATCTCAGAGGCAAAGATCCAATCTTGAATAATGCATTTTTTTTTCTCTCCTGAGCACTGTGGGGATTTCTGTTGATCTGCCATCATCATACCAGCCAGATGTGCGTGGGAAAAGTAAGTCAGGTGTAGGGCAATGGGTAGAGAGGAGATGTATCTGCACCTACTGGATACATGTCTCTCTCAGCCCCCAGCAACGCCCACTGCTTGAGCTGTAAACTTTCTAGAAATGTTGAATCCATTGGGGGGGGGCTTCCTTTTTTTCCCCCAGAATGAAGTGTTTTTGTTTTGTTTTGTTTTTTGAAAAATTACAAAAAGGCAATCTTAGACTGAAAGTAATTTTGTTACTTTAGAAATATAAAATGCATAATGAGGTTAGACATAAAATTGTCATATGTGATATGTTAAATGTACAGGTTTTTTTCAGAAAAAATAATTGCCAATTGATTGTGCTTTTTAAAATTTTATACAGCCACAAAGTCCTGAACTATAAGGAACACTTGAATTATATGGAATCTGTTTTGTTTTGCCAAGTTGAGGAGCAGCCAAAAATTTCCAATAAAAATAGAAAAAAACCATAGAAGTCTGTTGAACAAAGAAAATTATTTGATCTCCACTAATTCTCCATAGTATTAAACAGGCATAATACCCACACATAAAAGGACTGAAAGAAAGGAAACCAAAATCAAGAATTAGAAGGAGTTCATACTGTACATAGTCTTGCAGAAGAATCTTCCTCTTTCATAGCTTTTAAAAATGATTTCGGGACACTACATATGTATAAACATTGTCTTAAATATTTATTTGTCATTCTAAAACAAAATGTTTGATAATCAGTTTTTCCCATTTTCTCATGGAGGAAAAAACTTTGGAAGAATAGACCAAAAAAAAAAAATCTTCTGCCCTTCCCTGCACTCTTTTTTTCCCCCAGAAATTTATGCCAGCTCTTCTAAGGCTAAGCAAACTGCTTTAAATGTAAGAAATCTGTTGGTGAGGTTAAAATATCTAATGCAGAGGGGCTTTCATGTCTGTTATGTCTACCCACCTTGCTATATTTGTACAGGGACTTTGGAAATGGTGATTTCAGAGCATTTTGTCATTAGGGCTTCTTCTCTTTAGGATTACAGATGAAGTACAGTGAAGGATTCTTCCCCCATTTTCCTTGTTGTTGTTGTTGTTGTTGTTGTTGTTGTTATGTGCCTTTAAGTCATTTCCAACTAAGGGCAACCCTAAGTGAACCTATCACAAGCTTTTCTAGGGCTGAGAGTATGTGATGTGTCTAAGGTTTCCAAGGATGAGTGGAAAATTGAACTTTGATCTCCAGGGTCATAGTCCAATGTGCAAACCACCACAGCACACTGGCTCTCTGTTTTCCTAGCAGAGTGCAATTATGGTCACAAGGGCTGCATTTGCTTGTGACATTTCAGGCTTTTAGACATCTCCCCTCGAATTCTGCTGCTGGGCTTTGAGGAGGAGTTTGGAAGCTTAACCCTCCAATAGCTGAAGCTTATTGTCATTCAAACCTAGACAAAGTTTGGTTAATTTTAACTATGTTACATTGAAAGAAACAACTTGAAACCATAGTTTATGAAGCTGACTCATTTCAGCCCAGTATAACCATATCTTGGTACCCAGATATTGTACTTACTTCTGATTAACACTCATTGGAAGCAGAAATTTCTGATCCCCTTCTCAAGATGGTCAAAGAGGAGAAGGAAGGGTTGAGAATGTATATTATATGAAAATACAGCTATTGCATAGTAGGAGGGTGGGATATATAAAATGCAAGCTGACGTTTCTTTTCTTTTCTTGTCTACAGCACGCATTATAAAAACAAAACAATGGTGTGAAATGCTTCCATGTTTAGAAGGAGAAGGCTGTGATTTGCTAATCAATAAATCAGGCTGGACCTGTACACAACCAGGTGGGCGAATAAAGACAACTACGGTAAGCTTTTCTGTTCGTGGTCTGTTTTGAATTCTGAAACTTTTCAGAAAGTAAAGATGTGAAAGAAGAAACAGGTGGTTAGTAAAACCCAGATATGTCATTAACATGTGTATGTGTAATTCTACATGTTATGATATATACACCATTTGATAACATTTATGACTTATTCCATTCTCACTCATGTCCTGGGAAGTGTTCATTTTGTAATTAGGACTGATCTCGGTAACAGTTCAGAAATATGCGATGGTCCAGAATATAGCAGCAAGATTACTGCACAATGCAAGCCTCTGGCGGCTCAATTGACTCAATTTTTAACCTGAGTGCCACTGATTCCTAATCTGATTCTGGGCTAAATGCAGGGTGCCTCTGATCTTAAATCTCTGGAGCCTTTTTCCTCATACCCATGATACATTGTTTCAGGTGGCATTTATTGATGTGAGGCTATCTGTTATCAGAATTGGTAATTTTTATAGTGTTGCCCTCTGAATGAAAAACTGTTTCCATAGAGAGGCTTGCTATGCCCAGCTTATTAGGTGTTTAGACGTTGGGTGTTTCTGTTCTATCTTGTGTTTATATAAGCTTATTATCAGTTGGCATTGTGCTTGAGCTGAAGTCTTTATTGACAACATGTTTAATTGAATGTTTAACATTCAATTTGAAGATGGTGTGGATCATTTTATTTTGATTTTAAGTTGCCTTGAGCAGCACATGGGTGGAAGAGTGAAAGATAAATTGTCTCTCTGTGAGGAGGGAGAAAGAGAGAATGAAAGGAAGTGGAGGGAAGAGAGAGAGAGAGAGCGAATGAAGAATGTAGTGTATGTGAATAGTTTAAACCAGGAAAGCGTGTCTGCTAAATATCATGGTATCAAAATGTGCCTGAAATCACACTCATGCTATCTTTATACTTCATTTCCCACCTGATCTTGATTGTCAGTCAAATGGTAAATTATCCTACGTGTCTTACAAAATTTAGCATTCTTGTAACAGGGTATGTTTCATTGACAAATTGCCTCTTCCGTAGAAAATCTAGTTGGGATTTAATTCCTTTGATTTTAATTTTCTAACATCCATATTCCCACCCTCTCTGGTTCTGTACATATTTTGTTGCCAAGCAAAAATTTCTAGTGTTTTTCTAGTGTGATGAAAAATCAGCATAACAGCCAATAAAATAAGATCCTTGTATTTCACTGATATGTGAGGCCTTGAAGGCATCACTATAGCTTTAAAGTGTGTTAATATGACCATTTTCTGAGCTCAAACTAAAAATGATATTATTCTCATTATCTGAATTTACATCACTGTTCCTTCTCCTCCTCCTCCATAAATAGGAAGCTTGTTGAACTGGAAATGCTGGAGGGAATCTCTGTTCCCTTTTCTGGAGGAAGGTTCTGCTGCAGTAATCAGAATCAGACTACTTCACACTGATAGCCTTGGCACTTACATAAAGGTTACTAAAAGGTTGAGTCACCAGGCCAAACTTACCTCACCAGCACTGTTTCATGATCTGCTTGTGACCTGACAGTCCCTTTGTTATTATTGATCAGGGTAGCCATTGCAAAGGAGAGATCTTTCAAGCAGGGTTGGAGGAAGACTATTGCACATTCTATGGCTGGAAGACTGTATTTGGTATGGTGGCCAAGTTCCACAGATTTTTCAGTATATGTTCCAAGTTATGAGTGGTTTATCTTCTGAAGTGTCTTTTGAATATATCTTATATGTTTGCTTTCCTGAATTAAGTCAGTGGAATGATTTAAAAAAAAACTGAGACAGAGATATTTTTACAAAGCAATACCATATGTAAAAAATGCATGACCTGCCAACTGCTGTTGCTTGTTGTTGTTGTCATCCTCATCATTATGATCATCATGATTTTTACTGTTTCTTAGCTAAATATTCCTCCAAAGCAGCTTTCATTAGAAAAAAAACCTATCCTTAGGCTTACAGTCTAATATACCAAATTCACATAATTATATAGTAGTTCTCATAATGATAAACTAGAAGGGAAAATGTTCAGGGAATGTTTACAATGTAGCTGGTGTATGAGCACAAACAGAACAAGCATGCGGAAAGTGCTTGTCCACTATTTTTGCAGGTCCCAAACACTTTCCACAAATATGTTGGAAATATGTAAAACATGTATGAATGTATGTTCAAAATGTCAGTAAGTTTCACATCCTTGGGGGCAGGTATGGCCAATTGCTGCAGGGCAGGCTGATATTTGTAATCAGGTTTCCAGCTCAGAAAGAATCCTCTCCTAGGTCTAAAACCGTCTAGGACCCCAAAACATGGTAAAATCCCCCATTGCCTTGTAGAGATAAGTGGAGGCATTTTAAATACGGGAGGGTGGATAAGTGATTAAAAATCAGACCAACAGTACTTTTCCGAAGTTTGTCCTGGATCCAAGAAAGATGCAGTTTATATGTTTGTATGTGTGTGTGTATGTATATGTATATATATATATAGAGAGAGAGAGAGAAACAATTAGCAAGCAACAACTAAGAATACATATCAAGAATAAATACTTCAGCTTCTGCCTTCTTCAGTTGCCAAAGGTGAAATTGAGCTGTGTAATAGGTAGCGATTTAGAACACTACTGTCAATCTAGTTTCATTTTTGGCAACTGAAGAAGGCAGAAGGTGAAACGTTTTACTCTTGAGAGAGAGAGAGAGAGAGAGAGAGAGAGATTCTATTTATGAATGGTTTCAATAAATATAAATAGAATCAGTGGTTAGTTACATCCTTCTTGGATACAGGACAAAATTCGGAGAAATGCTGTTAGTTTCCTTTTTTTAATCTCCTGCACACTCACTCACACACACACAAACACAGACGTATGCACACACAATTTTCAGAGATGGGAGAGTGGAGCCATGTAGCCTGAAGACTGGTGAGGCTTGCCTGTTGTTTCTGGACTACGGGCATTTTGCCCTTCCATACAATAGACTGTCTTTCTCATCATTCTCTCTTCTCCAGTCTGAATGAGTGCTGTACATGATAATCAATGGAGAAAGTAAACAGATGGAATCGAATTTTCAGTAGAGCAACTGGAGTAGTACTGTTTCCCATCTCAACCATCGTGAGTGTGTGTATTCATGTCCATGATATGTACCTTCAGAAGGATAGTCTTATATTCTTCCACTAAAAACAGAAAAGCCTGAGGGGTACTAGAGATATTTTCAGGTGGATTTGAAAAACGGTAAGAAAGCAGTAGTAAGCTTCAGACACTATACTGTGTTGCTACTGTATTTACCTATAGAATGTACAATGAAACATGAAACTCATCCTAAAATGGCTGCTTTGACAATGTGTCTATCATACTGGTGTGTAGGAGAGGGGGCAGTTTTATTTTAATAATTTGCGTAATATATGCAAAGTTGTATCAGTTTCTCTATCAACAACTGCTTCTTTTCAGTATTTCAGGAATATAACTTGGCAGTGTATAAATGTGAAAATACACCATCCTGTTGATGTTGTAGGGTAGATTAATTTTAGCACCAAAGTGTGTGTGTGTGTGTGTATTTATATAATCAATGATTGATCACTACTTGTTCCTTAATTCATTCATTCTGCTACATGATGGAGTTTTGAGATGTGGAGCTTAGCAGAACATTCATGCTCCAGTTCCCCAGCAGCTAACCTTTTAAACTTCTGTGATTTTACTGTTAAATTGGCTGAAGTGAGAAATTAAAGAGTATGAAGAAGCTAAAAGAGAGCTCACACTAGATAAAGGGTGTAATTACTCTGACATAGAGCTCAGTGCTTTGCTAGTAAAATTTACTAAGGATCTAGCTTCACCAAGGGACATGACTTTGTTAATAGAGTTTACTTACACAGAGCAACTTAGCATTTCCCACCATTAATATAAATGACATGCTGGCTGGGTTGGAAGGATAATTTGTTCCTTACCTTGAGGTTTCTAAACTATAGTTTGTTTCTACTGACAGGAGTGAAATACTCCCCCCCCAATTACTGTCCATTTAATCTTTCCTGTACACACACACACACACAATTTATTTATATCTCACTTATTTTGGCTATATAAAGCACATGGATTTGCCTATCTGGTTATGTAGCCAGAAAATAATTTCAGCTGTATCACAAATAACATTTATTGAAATTTTTTTTCCAGCTATCAATTCATTATAAAGGAATAGAACATAATTATCTTGAATAAATGATGAAGACAGCATGAATAAAGGCCCAGATGGAAGATACTAGATGTGATCTTAGCCAAATCAGTCTGCTAATGCAAATATCTGTTGAATCGCCTATCTGGTATATGAGGACATAGTGCCATTGCATTGTAATGTCTTAGGTGTCAGCCTACACAGAGGAAACATAGATCACCATCTGTCATTGATTTAACGGTCACAGGCTTATGACGTGAGATGCTAGATCTGTTACTCAGCCGTTACCAGTTACAGCAGGCAGTGCTGAGTTAGATGCACAGGACACTAACATGTGGAATATATGTGATGTATTGAACCTGGTTGGTTAGTTATAGCTCATTGTGAGTTTGCTGAGTGAGTCCTAATTTCAAGTATTAGAATTCATGGCTTGTAATGTGCCATGACTTGTAAAGTCCTTTACACATGTGTGTATATTAGACTGTAATGAGGATTGAATGTGTGCAAGAGAAAAGGCTTGAGGCTCAAGGGATCAGCTATTGCAGAAGGAAGTCTACATGCACCGTTCTCAAGTGTATCAAACAAGAATGTCAAACCATGTTGCTTAACAAGATAGTTGGAGGTCTTTACTCTTGCTGGTCCTATACACACATTCATATCTCATTTCTAACCAAACTTATGAGGGAAAAATAATGCTGCTTCTTTGTATAATACTATTCCAATAATCATCAAAATGTATGACCATATCAAAACTCCTAATATTAGGCTTCAGAATAACCACTTGCCAGCTTTCATTTGTGAATACAAATTGTCTCTAAGCAAAAAGCTTTTAGCCAACAGCTAGACTTGCAGCTGTTCACCAGTCCTTTAAACTGAGCTCTTGAGTGATCAGTGTGAAGACTCAAAATTGGTAATTAGCTATTAATTGACTACTAGTTGGTGTAAAAAGAAACTGTTTATGCCTGATGAGGAAAGGAAACATGAGAGTTGGAATATAGTCTAAGGCTTTGCAATTTTTTTCCTTTTTCTATATGTATGATTCAGTTTGGATTATCAGGGGATAAGAAATGGTACTCTGCACCTGCTTGGATGCCATGCCCTCTCATATTTCACAGTTTTTGGATTTCAGTGCTAGGTCGTTAAGAACAAGCTGTCAATCCCAACTTCAAAGTAAGCACTTAAGAAAAAAACAGTGGTGAGAGGAAGAGCAATGCTTATGTTTAATTACAGGTCTTTTCTGAGAAACAGAAGTTATGAGGAGTTCTGAGTTGCCAGAAGTTATGAGGAAAAATGTATTGTATGAGCAAAAATGCATTGCTTTGTATTTGACCATGTATTGTTTTACATTTGGCTGTGGTTTCCCTTCATGTGTTTAATTTGTGACTTTTAGGAGGTCTTGTGTTGGAGTTATTTCAGTTTTAGAACAAACTTCCTCAAATATATGAAAAGAAGCTTGCATGTGTTTGGAGTTCATTTTTATTTCTTCCTACCCAGACCTTGAAGAGACGATATTGGGTCCTGTATGTCTATTCCCACTAGAGAGCTTGTGGAAAGAAAACATACCCACCCTGTTTCTAGTTGCAGTTGTACCCCAGAAAAGGCCTCTCCTGCTCCCCAGGGAACTCTCAGGACAAGTTTGGGATGCAGGTAGTGGGCTGCAGAGGAAAGCAGTAATTGGAGAAAATCAGGATGATGAGCATATGAACATATACATTTAGTTTTTCCTAAAGCACAGCATGTTCTAGTCCTTTCCATCTGACTGAATGCCAGGCCAGTGTGCCGATGAGTTCAAATGCCTGTTGTTGCAACAAAATTATCACCTAAAGTGGCAAAGATTTATTTATAACTTTAATATATGATTTAACCATGCGTCTTCTTCCTCTTGAGAAGGGGGATGTTGTGTTCAACCTAGTGGTAATAGCCCTTGGGCAAACTGCAAGAACACACAGGAAGAGGGTGTGGCATGTGGATAGTTCAAAATGAGTACCTTGGTCAAACAAGGACTAGGTCACAAATGAGGCCTCTTATACTGCTGGTCCAGAACTATTCCTTGCAGGTTCCCCATCTTCCAACAAGTAGGAAACCTTAAATGGGGGATGGACAAATGGCTGTTGTGGGCTGCATGCAGCATCATGTGTTTTCTCTCTGCAGCCTCCAGACCCCTTAAAATCTACCCAACCCCCCTGCAGCCCTCCCCCAGTGGATAAGAAGTCACCCAAAGTTTATCAGATTGGCAAATACCAGCAAACAACTGCCAAAGACATCTAAAACAAAGGTAATTGAACTGAAGTCTGAAATTGGAAACTATAAGTTATATCTGGTTTGTTTTCAGCCTATCTTCAACCAATTGCAACGAATGGGGGACTGTGGTTTTCCATGGAGATGTGAGGTGAAAATTGGCCCCGAGACCCTTAGAGCTGTCCTGCTTTAAAATAGCGATATTCTTTCTTCATCTAATCAGTTTACTCTGTCTCTTGCCAAGCATGTTGCTAACTTTGGTATGTAAGGTTTTCAGATCTTGGAGGTCCTTGGGATCTGTCTCAGGAAGAATCCTGGTTGCAAAGGGTATGGAGCCCTCAGGTTTAATAGTGTTGTATGAAATCAGTTTCCTTGTTGGCTCAGGACCCTCAGATCTGGCCTTCTTGCGGTGAAATATGAGTCTGCTGTCTCCTCAGCTTCAAAGTCTGTATCTGAACTACTCACATGGACTCCTGGGATACAACAACCCTTTTTGCCCATAGGAGAGAGAATTATAATCTTGAACCCTTTGTTTTATCTCTAGGTACAGTGTATTAATTTGGAGTTTCAGCTGTTCTATTCATAGTCTAATTATACAAAAGCTATCTCTTCACATTCTAAGGAAGCATTAGGCTGTGATCCTGTACCAAACCCACGTGAAGATAAAGACCATTGAACTCACGCAGTTACGTATGTGATTTATATATTAGACTTGTAAAGAATATTCACAAATGTTGTTGCCCTCAACAAGAAAATAAGTCTTCACATGCCAAAACAACCCATTGGGAGAAGATGCCAATCACTACAAGATTGTTTATCATTCCTAAACATTTTGTGGTGATTTCACAAAGGGCCTCCCTGGTTCACCAACATATCTTTGGGGGAAAAAATACAGCGTTTTCACAGAAAGTCACAAATAGTTGATTTTAAAAAAAATGCAGTGAAACTGTGGGAATCTAACAAAGCAAGATAAAACTCTTGATTTGAGTGGAAATATGAGGAGGAGATAAGTGAAGGTTTGATTCACTAATCTGTACTGCAGTATCAATTCTTTGGTGTTAGGTATTTGGTATTAGATAGTATCTATTTTTATGAATTTGTGTGTATGACACAGAGAACAATATGAGAGAAACAGAGATTTATAATACAATAAGTATACAAAACTCCTTTTGAATACCCAAGTTAATACTATGAAAAAAGTTTTTTCCCAGCCCCAAAACAGAATCACAGAGTTAGAAGAGACTACAAAGGCCATTGAGTCCAACCCCCTGCTGTGCAGGAACACACACTCAGAGCACCCCCAGTAAATGGCCATTCAGCCTCTGTTTAAAAACCTCCAAAGAAGGTGACTCTATCATACTCCAAGGCAGCATATTCCACTGTCTGATCCCCTTGTTGCCTCTTCTACATTTTGGAAAATGAAATTTTCAGCAAGGCAAGTGAAGAATTTATTGCACCTGATATTCTTGGCAGAATTTGACTTCCAACAAATATTAGGATAGTTACTACTATCTCTCTTTTTTTCTGAATTTGCAGTCACCTGTTTTAAGAAGGCCTCAGTTAAGTCCTCAGGCTAATTTGGAGATCTGTAGTAGATCCCTAAAGTGGCATCCCTGTTTTTCCCCTCCCCCTTAATTTTACCCAGATGCTCTCAACTTGGCTTCCAGGATTTAAGACATGGGTCTCTTCATAGGTGGAAGCATCCTTGACATACGATTGAACTCCTCCTCCCTTCCTGTTTGGTCTGTTTCTCTGAAATAGGTTGTATCCCTCCATTACTGCATTCCATGCCTGCAATGGATAGCATCACATAAAACCAAAAATTAGTTGGATGTCAACTTCCTGAATAAGTTGGAAACCTAGAGCAAGTGGCCTGCTCCTGCTTTTAAACACAATTCCTATAGATGTTGAAATCATCATAACAGTTCCTGTTTACACAGGACACATTTGAAGAATGAAACAAAAGTCTAAATCAATTCATAGATGAAAAAAAAAATCCAGTGTGTTAGCAGAGTTCAGTAGAGTCTTTTCTTTTCTCTCCTTTTCTTTTCTTTTCCTCATTTCTAAAAAAAATAGTGTCCTTCTTTCTGTAGTTTCTAGTTATACTAAGGCTTAGTTCTGCGTAACTGAAAACAGTGTTGGATTCTCCCTCTTGTGCAAAGTCTAGAATTGAATGTTGGATAGTGATTCAAGTATCTGAAAGGGGATTTAGAGTCAGAAGAATCCCAGATTTTGTTTACCGGTAGGCCTGCCTTTCTATTAGTTGCCAAGAAAAGAATAAAGTATAAAAGTAAAGAAAGAGGTTAGAAAATCTTTGAGACTGACAAGTAAGGAAAAAGAAAACGCTCACTTTATTTTCAGAAACAATCAATAGTAGGCATTGTTCTCTTTAACGATTCCTGCAAAAAGTGCATCATGACTTAAGGTAATGTTCTATGGCCCAGTGCTTCTACATTCTGTCTCTTATAATTTGCTGGCTGTAATTTTAACCCAAATTCCAACCTGAGCTATTGTTCTCACAAACTCAGCATTGACCCCATTCCCCCACCCCACCCTGTAAATCAAATCCTATTTCTGATTCCAGAAATTACTTTACATTAAAGCTAGATTCCAGACATGGGATATGGAAGGCTATCCATTCCAGGATACCCTCTCTTCAAGCTCCTCCCTTCCCCTTGATAATAATTCTAATTTTGTATGTGCAGTAACATCTAAAAGGCACACATGAACTGTTGATATTGGAGTAAACCCCATAAATGATGCATATGGTAAATTCAGACTTCAGCTGGCTTCCAGGCTTTTTTTCTTGTGAGGATTTTCCATTTCCTGATGATGATTTTTGTGATAATGCAATAACATTGGAGTCGTTTGGTTGTATTGTGCTTCAGGTGGTATGAAGTGACATTGTAGTAATGGTTGATCTGTAATAACTTTTCCTCATATGAGGAATACCACTCAATTTTCCATTTCCTAAATGTGCAGTGACAAATGAGCATATTTAGAAAAACCATAGTATCATAGAGGTGAAAGGAACTGTGGAAGTAACCAAGTCTAAACACTTGGCAGTACAGACTGCAACTGCCACGTGCCTGATAGCCATACTGCCATCTCTATGATTCCTTCATAGAAGTAACCCTGACAGTGATTAGTGTACTTGCACCATATAATGTGGGCAGCATTTTATGCCAGTTGAGGGCACAGCTGGAATTGTTACCATCTCTGAGCTAAATCAAGTTGCTGTGTAATTGTTCTGAGAATTGTGCAGTAATCCAGCTCTTTCAGCAGCCTTCTCAAGCATAGTCAGGGTGAAGAATGTTGGGAGTTCCAGGCCAGCAACATTTGGGGGGCTACAACCTACTCACCCTCATGGGTTTTACATAAGTTATGACTTACCAGCTTCTCATAAAATGAATGACTCTGTCCTGGTAGGGACTAGCAGTTACATTTAGCCATAAGATTTTATATCTTTCCAGCTGTGGACAAAGCAACCCTTGTCAGGAGGTGACTTAAGAAAACATGACTTCAAGAAGAAATAAGCACAAGGGGAGAGAATCTATGAAATTATTGTAACTCTCTGTTATGTCAGATTCAAAGAAGGCATTTTTTCCTAGGTATTTATGGTTTTTATGCAGGCATGGAAATCATGTGAGGTTTCAGCTATGGTTTGATTGCAGGTGTCTGCATTCTACCCTATTAGCCCTGCTGGCTAAAGCTGCTTGGAAGAGCTCCTGGAAGGCCTTGTGATTCCCTCGCCTAGTTTTAATGTTGAACTACTTGTTATACTTGAAATGTTATTTTGTATGGTATCCTATCCCATATTCTCTTATTGTTTTGTAATTATTTTTAACCAGTATATGGCATCTGTATCAGAATATTCTATTTTGCTCACTCATTATTTACTGTCAGCAGAGGATTGAACTATTAAAACCTCAGTTTAAATACACATGTCTTGGATTTAAAAAAGAAACCCTTTTAATACAAATGAGATATAACTGGGGAAAGTTGTAAGAGACAGTCAATCAAACATATTTGAAAAGAGCCAGATTCAAAGTCTTCACTCCTTGCTCCATAACTGACATTTTAGAGACTTGAAATAAAGTAATCACAAGAGACACAAAAAAGTAGACAGGATAATTCCAGATACATAGTTATGATTTGAATTCATTAAATGCAAAAATACTTTTAAAATTCTCCAATCTTCTAAAAAAAATCGTTTAGGAATGTTAATGAAAAATGGCACCATTTGCCATTTTTACTATATTTCAGCTTGAAAAATAGGTGTCATAGAAAGGAATCTGCCTAGGGGAGACAATGTAATATTACTCTTCAGTTTTCACAGTTGAATCTTAATTGATGTGATGGATTCATTTGCAATATTAATGTTTTGTACTAAAAAGACAGGAAAGAAACCTTCCAAGGTGTATAAAATTCTTCTTCCTGTGTGCTTCCACAGTGGGTTTATGTTATACTTCAAGCTTGTCTTATGTTATACTTCAAACTTGTCTTGGGTTTATGTTATACTTCAAACTTGTCCCTCAAGAAATTAAGTTTTTCTTAGTTTTTTTTTAAAAACTGCATTTTTCTTATTCTTGTTTATGCAGAATCATTACAATTATTTTAAAGGAGAATGATGTATCTTGGAAATCAGATTGAAGACCGTCATTTTGCTATAATTAGTGGTGCTGCCAGAGTTGGTAATTATCTGGTTTGAAATGCAAATATTTCCATCTAGTACAGATTTCAGCTGTATTGAGAATTAGTCATAATTCCTCCAAAGAAGTTACACTCTGGTTCCAAATGTAAAACAAGAATTTGTGAAATATGGTATATGTGTATTCAGTACTGAGTAAAAGTCTATTGCCTTTAATGTTAAATCCTTTATTCTTGTTAAAATGCTTCTTGACTGCTGTGAAACTATGTAAGCTACAAAGTCAGCTTGCTTTGTAGAACTACAAAGTTCTTTAATGTATACCCTTTACTCTTTATCAAGTTAAGACCCAGTTCAGATGTATGGCAAACCATGTGTTTATACTGAGAATGATGTATCTAATATCAATGAAATGACATAGCTATAATTTCTGAGTAAGACCATGTACTTCTTAGTAAAAGTGCATGACATCAAGGAGATACTCAGCCAACTGATGGAAATGAATATAACTTGGTTACCAGAAAGATCAGAAAAAATATTAATTGTTTCATTAATTCAAAGGATTGGATCCAGATTTCTCTCCACAGAAAGAAGTAGGTAGATGCTGAATTTCTGCCCCAGCCTCTTTCCCACTGCCCCTAGATGCCTTTGAAAATGCTTTTAGAATTAGGGATCCTATTGTACGATGCGGCCTGTCAGGGAGAGATAGAAAGAAGAGCTCATAGAGAATTGGTCAGACACCTTCTGTGATTTTCAGAGGACATTAGAATGTAGTCAAAAACAAGGGATGAGTCCAGTTAACCCTCCACATTTGCTAGCATTAGGAGTGCAGGAACCCCCAGAAAAGTGGAAAAATCACAAAGTGTGCATGTTTTGTATCTGTGAGAAGGGGGACAAAGCATGGTGGGGAGAACAGATACCCAGAGTCCAAACCACATCAGGGAAAGGGGAAGGAAAGGGGTAGGTCAGCATAGTGGCCCTGTATTTTCTCTCTCTCATCTTCTTCCTTGGGTGTGGGGGGCATGAGGAGGGGGTTTGTGGTGCTGAGAAATCAGACTATGAGCTGTCCTTAGCTGGACAGGCAGTTGATGGTGGTGGAGGAAGAAGACCAGAGACAGGTTTTTAAAGGACTGCATGACCTGATTAGAGACACTGAGAATGAAAGTTCCCCCAGAAAAGAAGTGCCAGAGGTTGTGGGGGCAGGAGCTGGAGAAACTCACAAATAATTAAATCCATGAAAGTCAAACGTACAAATGTGGAGGATTAACTATATTTGGATTCAATTCCATGTAAGCAAGGTGTGGCATGAAGAAAAACATAAATAATAAAAATCTATTTCTTCATCAGCAAAACACTGATTTGCAGAGGATAATGTCATCAATATTAAAAAGTCTATTTTATATGCAACACAGATTTCAGAACATAGACTGACACAGTCTTTACTAGACAAGAAATTAGCTTGTTAAAATATTAGTAAAGAAAGATTGATGAGTTGAATTTCCAAGATCTGAGGGTGTGACAAGGAAGCACTGCAGTGTTGCATGATTGCTTTCTTATTTAACAATAAGGGGACTTTTTACCCCCAGCAATTACTACCTGTAAAATAATTCGCCATGCAATGTTGGCTTAATGAGCACTTATATGACAGCATGAAAATGTAAATTAGTATTAATTAATTCTCTCATAGTATGATTCCATTTATTACATTATGTATAGGTGCAAGTATTAACAACAAAAGATACCCTTGATTGTGATCCTGAAATGTATAGTGAGCTGCCAAAAATATTGACCTTGTCTCTCAAGCCCAATTTCATCAGTAAATGGTTTCTTTCACCCCATTAAATGACCAGTGTGATGCCACTGCTATAACCATGTGTAGTAAGCATGTAGATTTCTTCTCTTTTCTGTCTTGCTCTACTTTCCATTTTGTGCCAGCTTCTTTAAACATACTCTTTGAAAGTACTTCGGAATACTTGAGAATAACATAATGCCCAAAGCACCTGTGTTACCTCATTTGTGAATGGTTGAAAAATGTTCAAAGGCCTTGCTCATTAGTGAGAAAATAATTTAAACTATTTTTAGAAACAACCCATTTGGATTCAAAAAATGCTAGACTATCTGGGCCTACCTCATTAGTTGAGCCCCTGCAGTGTGGCCAGCTAAAATTGAGTATAGGTTTTTTGTTCCTTCATACTCCCAAGTCCTCCTTTGCTTCTGTGCTGATGCTACAGTAGCCTCAAGTCTTGGTTTACTGACAGACCTCTGCTTATGTGTCTGGTATACATAAGAGCTAAGCCAGTGGTTCTCAACCTTCCTAATGCCGTGACCCTTTAATACAGTTCTTTATGTTGTGGTGACCCCCAACCATAAAATTATTTGTTTATTATTTACAATGCCTCCCCCCCCGGCAAAGGCCGCCTCGCCAGCCAGGAACAGAAGGGGCGGGCAGGGGGGAAAGAGGAGCCGCGCATCTCCCCTGGGAAAAAACTCTGAGAACCCCCTCCGGGCTCTGCTTCTGCTTCGCTCTCATTTCCGCTGGGGGGGGGGCAGTGTGGGAAAAGTTTCCAGAGTGTCGACCCTGGCCGGGGGAGGGGGGAGGAATCCCAGCGCCTTTGTCTTCTGCACCAGGAATCTGTAATTTGTAAAGTGCATGTCTCACAACACCACAGCTCTCCCCAGAAAATTCAAAACACCTCACCAAGCTACAAATCCCAGGATCCCAAAAGAATGGACCCATGACAGTCAAAGGGGTTTCAAACTGCTACAACTGTGCAGTGAAGATACACTCTGTGATTTATGATAGCACAATCCTTCCTGGGCCATTTCTGCACTAGACTGTTACATTATTCCACTTTCAACATCCTATGGAATTCTGGAGTTTGTAGTCTATCAGGCCCAAGAGCTCTCTGGCTGAGAATTCTAAGTGCCCCTCCCTAAACTGCAAAGCCCAGGATTCCACGGGATGTTGAAAGTAGAATAATAGCACCAGAACAGTGTAGTGAGGAAATGGACCTGGACTAAAGTCCATCAGATGCCTCAAGTCAGTTTACTGTAAGTTGGCTGCTACAGACCCAGATTTCTTTTGTGCAGGTGCCTCCGCATCCACATGCTGTGATTTTCAATTTCATCAAGCAGCTGCTCACTCAGAGCCCCACGGAGGATGAGAGGGAAGGAGGCGACCTCTCCCCCTCAGGGGACTGTGGCCCACGTTTCCTCCCCACACACGCCCGTGTCCAAAACCCAAGAGACGAAGTTTGCCACCTTCCACACAGGCACGTTTCATTCCCTCCCTCTCTCCCCCTATAAAAAGAAAAAGAACAGTGCAAGGAGGACATCCCCTCGTCTGCCTCCTCTCCCCCCCCCCGACTTTTCCGGCATATAACCTGTTTTTGGAAAACAGGACTCAAACCTCCTTCCTGGCTTTTTCAAAAATGAGATGTATAAATATATCCATACACGCATATCCCGCGCTTGTCACAGGAGGGAAGAAGGGAGAGGAACCGAGGAGGGGACGCTTCTGGCCCAATGTAATGTTTGGACATCCCCTCCGCCAAGCCAGACCCACCGGCAGCTTTCTCACACCCGCCCATGCGCCCACCTTGTGGGCTCCCCTGCAATGAATGGGAGAAAGCGCGAGGGAGGGAGGGAGGGAGGGAGGGAGGGAGAAAGGAGCCTTCTGTGCCCCCGGCAAAGAAGCCGTGGGGGAGAGGGGGGTCTCAAGGCTGCTGCACCCCCGGCCCGAGAAGGAAGCAACAAGCTGCCTCCCGCTTCCCTCCTCAGGGCTTCGTCCAGCGAGCCCTTTCCACGGGTTCCTCCCCATCCCTGTCCCCACCGTTATATCACGCCCAGCCTCTCCGCCGACCATCAGGCAACCAGACACATGGGCTGCCGGCCCCGCCACAGCCATGCCTTCGTGTCCCTCAACTGCCCAAGCTTTTTGAAAACTAAAACGCCCCACAAAACATTTCCTTCCAAAAACGCAACGCAAACTCTCCCCTGCCCAACGACCGCTCCCCCACAGAGCTGGGGAAGGCACTCCAGACTTACCGAGAGTCTCCCCTCTGCTATGGCCATGCTGCTTTATTTTATTTTATTTTTCCCCTTGCTGGAGGAGGGGGAGGGGAGGGAGAGGGCAGCAGTGGTGGGGGTCTCGCAGTGCCCAAACCCTCCCGTGTCTTCCCTCTCTGTGTGTGCGTTTCCCCCGAGGTCCTTGTCCCCGAGGCAGGCACCCGCGCAGGAGACTCTCCGGGGTGAGAAGGAGGAAGGTGAGCCTTCCCGCCAGTCGCCTCAGAGCCACAAGCCACTGAACCAAATGCTTCCTTTTCTCCTTCCCACTGCTAAACGAGGCTGCCAAGGGAAATGCGCCCAGGCACTCGAGTAGCCCATTGGCAAATGCCTCCTCCTCTTGTTTTTCCCCACACACAAGAGCCCACACGGGCCGGGGGACGGCTGGCTCCCCCAAGGAGGGCTGGGCGGTGGCGGCAACGACTTCGCTTCGCCTAAGCTCGGGGAAGCGAAGTGGGTGTGACGGTGGGGTGGTGACCTGAATTGAATTTCCTGGCTTTAGGCGAAGTGACCCATGTGTGCCAAAGGGCTGGAGGCTGAATGGGGGAACAAGGGGCGGAGGGGCGCTTGCGGGAACGGTATTGGTGGAACCGGGGACAGAGGTCACACTGTGGCCATTTCCACACTAGCTTGTGTGGGGAAAATTTTTGGCAAAACGTTTTTTGTTTTTTGTTTTTTTTGGTTCCACACAAAACAAATCCTTTCCTCCAAAAGGCCATCTTAGTTAGGCCATCATCTTTATTTCCTTCTATGGCTCTCAGCCGGATAACTTCTGGAAACCCATAAGGGAGAAACCGAAGATAGAAAACAACCCCCTTCTGGGGGAGAAGGGTTGGGACAGGAGGGACAGGAAGATGGAGAAAGGGGACACCCATCGAATCCCATCCCATCCCCCCAGTGGCACAGATGCACATTCCTTCCTCCACTGTCCCTCCTGCCCCTCCTCCCATCCCCTTTCCCCGTTCTGCCCAAACAACTGAGTGAATATGCTCACCCTCCCTCTTCTCATTGCATCCATGGGAGCGAGCAGATGCACACACCCTCCTTCTGCCCCATCCCCTTCCCCTGTCACTCACAAGAGTGAGCAATTGAGTGAATGTGTGTGTCTGTCTCACCCCTTTCCCCCTCCTGCCTGCACAAATGAGCAAGTGAGCGAATACAGATGTGCCCCCTCTTCCTATCTCATCTCCTTTCCCCAGTAATCTACCAATAATCAAATTCACAAATTCTTATCCTACGGATGTGGAAAGACAATTTGTACTCAGTTCTAAACATTTAATACGACTAAAATAAACAACAGAATAGTGGGTGTATTAAATACATAGTCAAAATCAGCTTATTGAAACTATCTACAAGCAAGCATCAATACCAGTGTAAAATCTGACATCAGTCTCAAGAGTAGTGAAACCTGAAGCTTCTCAAAAAGGCTAATTCTTGTTCCATAGCTGGACTTCTTAAGACAGCTCCTGCAAGATGCATAGTTTAATAGTCATTAGTTACCAAAGTGAATACAAAAGAAGCAACATCATTTTGTATCAGCACTCATGCTTTTCTTATATAATTCTTTTTTTCCTCAGAGATGCAAATTAGACAGAGATCGCAAGGTTAGGCAACTCTTGTAATATAGACAACACTAGAAAATATGAATAATACGGACAGATTTCCAGACGGTCAGTACATTACATTAACAAAATTGCCACACAGATTCTATTATGCAGTGATCCACAAATAGCCTCATAAATCAAGCATCTCTCTGAAACTTGGGTTTGTTTTTTTATTTCTTTTGGTGTTTTCTTAAACTAGTGCATGCTGAATAAATTATAGATGAAGTTTTCAAAAGAAGAAGGAAGGAGGGAGGGAAGGAAGGAAGGAAGGAAAAGAAGAAGAAAAAATCCCTGTGATTTCCAGATAGAAGATCATTTCAGTAGGACTCAGTATAAGGAAAGACATGAATCTTATGAAGTTATAATATTTTGTTTTGTTAAAACAATCCAAGTTTGGGGAATCTGATGTTAAAACAACAAAGAGTATTTTTGAAGGAGCCAGTTAACAAAATGTATTGCTAGAGGTGAACAGTGACAATCCATGTGATTCTCTTTAATCCCATGTTCTGTTCTGAAAGCCAGGACTGAGATCATTCATTGCTAACATAACTATGATGACAGCTCTTTTCACTGTAGCTATATCTGATGATGCCACTCCCCAAAGACCTACCTTAAAGCCTGGCAGCACCCTGACCAAAGCATTTCCAAGTTGCTGGTGATCAGGCCACTGAGAAATGATGTCTGCAGCAATCTTCCAGTTGCAGTGCACATCAAGAACAGCATGCTGGGGAGGCCCTGCCAAAATTGCTTGTTCCAAGATGCCCTGCAACCAAGAGAGTGCTGCAGACATCATTTCTCAGCAACCTGATCTACAGTGTCTTGGAAACGGTTTGGTCAGGTTGCTGCCAGGATGGAAAGGAAAGTTTTAGAGGTCATGTTCAGTCATTCATTACCATAAAACATGAATCCCCAGCAGTTTTGAGCTCATAAGTCCAGTTTATAATCTCATAAATGCTGAACATGATGCCACTGTATCGTTTTAAGTAACTATTGAATCAATAGCAAATCAACAGCTTAAGCTATTTCAGTCATCAGATTATTCTCCTAGTTTCTAAGAATTAACATTAATGAATTAAGTTTCAAACCAGATGTTCCAAGTTATAGACTTGCCGGTTTGGTGTTACAATATTTTCATAAAGTCTATTGGCTTAATCCTGGTATAGCAGGTGCCAATACAACAGTTTGTTGACAGTATGAATACTGTCATTTCCAGTCATTATACGTCAATTCCAGCTTTACAGCACATGTAATGTTACCTGATAAAAACAGAGTTTATAAAAATTCTCCCAGAACTCTTAACAGAGATTTTGGGAGCTGGTCTGTCTTCATTAGGAACTTGTATGTATTATTCAAAAGTCATAAAAATGCAGAAGGCAGGATAAGAGCCGCCTATGTAATCAAAAAGGAATTGCATTTGATTGGAAAGGAACCATATTTGATTTTTTTTCTATGCCATCTTTGTATAATCCTCTCTAGCTCAGCAAAGATGTGAGTGGAAACTTCAATGTTCCTTATATGCCTTCATTCTGAATCAGAATAACATCAGTGGTATAGATGGGGCAGCAGAAATGGATGATAGTCTCTCATTTCACTCTTCTGCACTGTACTGGTCCACTGTCAAATATACGTTCCAGTCACTCATGCTTATACTACAGTGGTACAGAGGGATAGCCATATTGCTACATTAGACCACAGATTATCATGAAAGATAGTATCACATTCTTGTCATGCTTCTATTTTCCAATAAAAAGAGGAACAGAAAGGCACACAGTGGTAGATCATAGAACTGGAAGAAATTGGAAGGGCCTCTAATCCAGCTTCCTGCCATGCAGGAATATACAAGTCAAAGCAATTGCATCAGATGGCCATCCAACCTCTATTTAAAAACCCCCAAAGAAGGAGACTCCAGCATATTCTGAGGTAGCGAAGTCCACTGTTGAGCAGCTCTTGCCATCAGGAAGTTCTTCCTAATGTTTATGTGGAATCTCTTTCCTTTAGTCTGAAGCCATTGCTCTGTGTACTAGTCTCTGGAGTAGCAGAAAACAAGTTTGCTCCATCTTTCATATGACATCCTTTCAAATATTTAAGCACAGTTGTCATGTCACCTCTTAATCTTCTCTTATTCAGACTAAACATACCCAGCTCCTTAAGCTGCTCTTCATAGGGCATGGTTTCCAGGCCTTTACTATTTTGGTCATCCTGCTCTGGACACCTTCCAGTTTGTCAATATTCTTCTTAAATTGTGTGCCCAGAACAAGACAGAGTATTCCAGGTAAAGTCTGGCCAAAGAATAATAGAGCAGTATTATTACTTTCCTATACCTAGACACTATACTCCTGTTGATCACACCTAAAATCACATTGGCTTTTTTAGCTTCCATGTCACACTTTTGACTCAACAACTGCTGCTGCTGAAACATTGTGTTAAATGTATTCCTCCTTTTCATGTAGGTATTGTGGAAGGTTGGAACAGAAAATAAAATCATTATGACCCTTTCCACACGGGGGGGGGGCTCCGCTACTGTTGGGCCCGGATGGCAGTGGTTGGCTGCTTGTGCTTCTGCATGATGTCACCAGCCCACCACCATCTTGCCTTCAAGTGATGTGTGTTTGGGTATTTGCAAAATGGAAAAATCCATTTTACACCTACCATTGTAAAGTGTCGCCGCTCTTCCCGGCCATGCAGAAGGGTGAAGCACACTGACGACACCTCTGTTCCTAGCGCAGCAATGGCAAGTGCCCACCTGCTCTGCGGAAGGAAAGACATGGGGCCAGCGCGCTCCCCTCTGTAGTGACCCAGTGAGATGTAGGAAGCATTCCTGACGCATTCCTTTCCCTGCCGGGGCTGCAACAGAAGGACTTGCTGGAGTCCAATCGTGCAGAAATGGCCAAAGTATATAATGTAATATATAATGTATATAATGTAAAACAAAAAGCATGAAAACCCTTTGTTATCTGTGGTCGGTTTGCACTCATCAAGCTGAATTGGAATAGTACATGATGACACTCTGAGAATCTCATCTAAGGTGTATCTTACCATTTTTCAGCTAATTGGAACATTTAGTAGAGACTTATAACAAGCTTGAGTGACATAAATATATTCCCAGTGTATCAGTACTAACAAAATGGGACACAGATAGAAGAGATCAGATACATATATATATATAATTGATCTCTTCTGTCTGTGTCTTATTTTGTTATGCAACACACAGACACACACACACGTATACACACACACACACACACATATATATATATATACACACATATAAAATTGATCTCTTCTATCTGTGTCTTATTTTGCTATCCAGAGTCCGAAGATGCACACTCTTAACATGTGCAAGAATGTAACATTTCAAAGGTTTTCTTCCCTTTGGATGAGGTTATGAATGTTTTTAAATATGTTGTTATTGTTGTTTCTGCTGCTATTTAAGTGTTGTTGAGTTTTTTGGGAAAAAAGAAGGTGTTTCATAAGGTGTTTTATAAGATGTCATAAGACTTGATATGTTTTGTGTTTTGTTGCACTTTTTGTGTTTGTATCGTATTTTCTCTTCTTCTTTTGTTACAGTTAAATATTAAAAAATTTAATAATTAAAAAAGAAAAAAATGAAGGTGTTTTAAATGCAAAAATTGTGGGGAGGTTACAGAAATGGTTTTTGCACAAAAATGTTTTTTTTTCTGTTTAAATGTTTTCTGCAAAAAAAAATTTCTTCTGACAAAAGAAATGCTTGTGTTATTTACCTCATGCACAATAAATAATATGTCTTACAACAATTCACAATTTATCAGAAGGGTGGCTCACCACGTTAAGATATCCATTCTTTCTGAGGACAAAAACATATTCAGTATTCGTTACATCTCTATGTAGTGAGCTGTTCATCTTGAGTGATATGTAAATTGTTAGAAAGGGGAAAAATAATGTCAAACTTGTGTAATTTTGTTGTATCAAACTATGCGTATGACAATTTTTACTTCTCTGTCTCATGCAATATTGATATCTCTGTAGGCCTAATTAGCTTTATGATGGCATTTATATTAATACAAATGGTACAAATCACAGTTCTGATCTCCCAAATCTTCAGATTTCAGAACAGGAGTTTCCAGAAACAATTCAAATCACACAGTGCAAAGATAAGGTTCGCAAGAGATGATGAAGTGATCCAGTTTTGAACAATCATGTTAGTTAGACAATTGCTCCAAAATACTTTTTTTTATTTCTAGAGTTTAAACTTTTAAGAGACAGTAACAAGTGAAGAGGCATAACTACCTTACATTGAAAAACACAAATACATATGTGTGTACAGTTACAAATTATTAGATTTCTTTTAGAAGCAAAAATTAAGCATCTCATTTGTGCGTTTTTTAGATAAAAATGAAGAACAACCATGAGAATTTTTTCTTAGCCTTGATGGATTAATAGATTGGGATAGTTGTGACAAAAAATGAGGAATACAGCAAAATTTGAAACAGGCAATTTTAAAGGAAAGAATCCATGTTACTTGTGTCATTAAAACCAGAGATCTATTTTGTCCCATAGAAAGAGTGTCAGCAGGACATAGAAAATAGCACTAGATATAGAAGGAGAAAACTGGAATTTCAGGAGAAAAAAGAAACAGGAGTAAAGTGCTTTTCATGTAGAATCATAGAATCATAGAAATGTAGAGTTGGAAGAGACCACAGGGGCCATCCAGTCCAACCCCCTGCCATGCAGGAACACCCGAGCACGAGAATGGGTAACTACTTCTCTAGTGGTGATGCTTATCCAGCTCCATTATATTCCCATGAATTATGTCTCACATGAGTCTGGAACATTCACAAGCATGAAGCTAATGCTTAAATTCTGTTCTTTGTTCTTTAATTCTGGTGGTTATCGAAGGATGTTGCCTCTATACATTGGAGGCTGGATCCAGAAAACCCTTCCATTTGTTAAAAGAACTGAGATCCAGGAGACCCTCCTGCTAGAGGGTTGCTGGGTAGTTGTTTCCATTGATTTCTTATTCTCACAGAAACACCCCAGTTTCCATTTCCCATACGTCCTAAGGAGCTTCCCTACATTCTACAGAAGTTTTTGGGGAGATGTACAAGAAAGATAAAATGTATCTTTAAGAAGGTCAGATGGAAAGTCGTATTGGTGAAAGCTGTAACTATCACTCCTTCCATTAATAGTGGCATCTGTTGAGGAAACGTCTATATCCTGGAGGTTTTAAAAAAACAACAACCCCAAATTACCTGTCGGAAAACAATTTAAGCTCCTCCGCACTCAGCTAAGGCTAGCTTTTAGCTTTTTGATTTCATATATCTCATTTTTTTTTCCCTTTCAGTGCTCTCTGTTAGCTTTGTATTAACAAATTGTAATGGTATTCATTGGATTGTAGATGGGTGGAAAAGGGAAGAAAATCCACTGATGGAGTTGTTTTGCTATAGAAGGAAACAGGTTGTTTCATTTTTAAAAACAAGAGATGCTTTTTTTAACCACTGCAGCTGTTAGCAAATCTATGCAAATTGCTTGTGGTAATGATATTCCCAAATATTCTAATCAATGTTTATTCTGTCACATTTTATTTTTGTTTGTGTTTGAAAGATATGGGAGCTAAATGCAGAAATCTCTAAACTCATGATAAAAAGCCAGATAAAAATATATGAACAAACCCTTATGAGTTGAAAAAAGGTGATAAAAATCTCAGCAGGCTCAAGAATCGTTTCTTGGCAAAGGAAATGCTTCAAAATTGTTTCGCATTGTCTCGGAAAGAGAGGCACATTCCACTACAAATTTACGATGGTGCTCGTGAAAGAGGATTTCATCACAAGTCTTGATTTATAGAAAATATCATCTAAAATTCTCCGTTCTTTCTTCTGTCTTGACAATAGGAGTTCTTGGTCATAGACGTGTCACAGAGCCTGTCAGCTTGAATACAGGTAGATTAGCTCAGCAATAGTATGGTTTATGTAAACACCATGGGCAGAGCAATGTTTCAGCATTTGACTGGTGCCCATTAACAGGCAGCAAAGATCCTTTTAATTTTCCATGTTCCTTGCATACAAACACCCAGGTCTTCAGAGAAAACATCACTGAAGTGCACTTGCCACACACTTTTATTTTATTGATCCATTAAGTCAACATGCTCCCCGAAACAGAATGTATTCAACACTACTTTCACACACGTGGATGAACAAACATGTAGAGTAGTCACTCCAAGGTATGTCAACTGTTTCGTATTTTATTTCTTTGCTATATAAAAGCCAATGTTTGTCTGCACGTTTCTCTGTTTGTCTGTGTCAGCATATGATTGGCTGTGTGAGGCAAGAAGACCTCATATGATTGGCTGGCTGTAAAGATTCCATGGAATCCTGGGGTTGTCGGTTTAGGGAGGGGCTTTTAGAATTCCCAGCCAGAGAGCTCTTGGGCCTCAGGCCGGTTGCTATGGAAATGAGGCCTACCATCAATAAGGATGCCAGCAAACTTCTGGGAGGCGTATGTGAGAAAATTTAAAGCGACATACACAACATAGCCCATTTCCACACTACGCTGTCATAGTGCTGTTATTCTACTTTCAACATCCTATGGAATCCTGGGATTTGTAGTTTAAGGAGGGACATTTAAGAATTCTCAGGCAGAGAGCTCTTTGGTCTCAGTAAACTACAAACCCCAGAATTCCACAGGATGTTGAAAGTGGAATAATAGCACTATAACAGTGTAGGGCAGAAATGGCCATAGTTACAAGGTCTTCTCACCTGACACAGTAGATTGTATGGGTTCCATATGTGAGGAATCTTACAGTTGAAATTCAAAACAAAAAATGCTTCCAGAAAAACTTAAAGCCATTGCACAAATTCAAGAGAAATTTTTAAAAAATGCCAGTACATCAGTGTCACCAGATGGCACAGATTGGATTGGGGACTATGGGGAAAAGTTACAGGTACTGGAATAGGCCGGTTGCTATGGAGACAGTGCCTAGCAGCAAGGAGGAGGACCATGTATTCCCACACGAACCCAACCTCTGTATGTTAACAACTATAAAAACAGATTGGACTGCGGAATGTGGAGCACAGTTACAGAAATGGAGAAGGCAGTCTGGTGAGCTCTTAGGAAGAAAATAAAAACCCCGGGCAACACCAGGTGAATACGCTAGTGCTCTGTAAAATTTTATGATAGTTATTGGGAATTAGGAAACATCTGAACTATTTTGATAGAACTTTCCCCACTCTGCACATGGACATAGTTTTGAAACTCACAGGTTTTCTCTTGCCTCTATCCCATACTGTTAGTCCTCATAAGTTCCAACTGCCTACACTGACCGCAGAAGTTAACACTTTCAGAATGAAAAGAGTTGCCATCCTGCCTGTTGTGATTATATGAGGAGATTGCTGTCTATCCCATTTTTTGGTTTTTGACTGGAAATAGTATATACACAATGTATATTGTCTGGAGGTGAAATGCGATAGTAACCTCATGACTATTTCTTTATTGTGTAATCAAATATTAAGCTCATGTTTTAAAACACAGACCCAAGGGCAGACCAATCCATTGATTACATTATTTTTTTTCTTTTTAATTATTTTAAAAAGATTAAAAGTGGTGACTATAATAAATTACAGTCAAATTCATAAAAACAGTGACAGAATACTAATGCTTAAAAAGGAAGAAAAATAAAAGTTCTGAACACATTGGAATCTGCATATTTAAAAGGATAATCATGATAATAAAAGGATAATCATAACTGGCCTCTCCATAAATTACTATTCATTGATAGAAAATAGTAAGTATCATTATGTCCATTAAGAGAAGAAATAAAAGACAGCCATATTTCCTAAAAGAGCTTTGAAGCTAATTATTTCTTGCTGTCAGCTTCTCCAAAAAAGTCATTTTCTGTAAACTGATTGATTGCTATTAACATTCATGTTCTTTTACATTTTCTGACATACTTGTACTGGCAATAAACACTCAACTGACTCAAAATAGTCAGGAATACTTTGCTGAAGTCTCCGATAGAGTATTTCAAGGTCCTAGCATTCAGTTAAATCTACTATTAGGAAGGCTGCTTATCCAGGCAGTAGTACTGGAACCGGAATGGATTTTGATAGAGAAACTGGTATTGGTCATTTAGGAGTCAGTATTCTCTTACGGATTTTTTTTTTTTTTTTTAAGTTTTGTTAAATAACAGCAATACTTAGAAAGATATGCTGGTTGCTACTCAATTTATTAATAAATAAATATACTATTTATTTAATACTGTTGAAACATTTGTTTTATCACAAGTCTAGGCCCAGCACCTTGTATGCACAATAGAAAATAACAAAATTAAAGGAGTGTGAATATTATGGTGACAGTGGAATTTGCTTAGATGTTATAGTTGATAATAGGTCTTCAGATTCACTCCTCCAAACTGGCACATTGTGGTGTTATTGGTAACTATTACATTGTATTGGCAGTGTAGGATACTGTTGGAATACTAAGAAGGAGGAGGACTCTGTTGTACCAAAATTTTCCTTCAGCTTGTGAAAAATTCTTACTGCCAATCTCTCTTTGCCATACATTGTAATGCAAAATAGCCTGTCTTTATCCTGTACCTGGATCCTGCTACCAGTGTTGGGCTGATAATGCAATATCTTTCAAGTGCTATTTGTGTGAAGATACATAGCTGGCCCATCTCCAGCTTAATTCATCTCTCTCCCATTGATGTGCACATTTAATTATGGGTTGACGTCTGAGTTCTGTGAGCCTGTATATTTGAACCCTGGCTTTATGGGTCCTATCTGCACTACACAATTAGTGCTGTTATTCCACTTTAGCTGCTGTGGTTGCATTCCATGAGAGTCTAGGGAGAAGCACTGAAAATTCGCAGGCCAAGTATTCTAGTGCCTCAGAAAACTACAAACCCCAGGATCCCATAGCATGGAAGTTCTTTGCAATGAAGTCTAAGAATCCAGAGTTTCATGAATTAGAATGAGTGGCCAGTGTTGTCCAATATTGGGGACAGGGCATCTGCTCATCTGATAGTCACAAGAAAGACATGAAGGGACAAAAATATTTCACATGTATATTTCATTGCACTTTGGTGAAACTCCTTTAGAAATAAGGCCCTCTTTATTCATTTAGAATTAGAAAGTACATTCAAAGTGACTCTAAACATAGAACTGCCTACGTACGACAGTCAGAGGGGGAAATCAGTAGACCATCCTGTTTTTAGCATCACACGTTCTGTGTGTTAAATCTAATGTTTCTCAATGAATTGACACTCTGATTTACACACGTAGGGCTCTTTTTCATGTACCTGGCAGACATTTCTCCAGTGTTGCCTCATCATTCAGCACTGCAACCGATCAAGTATTATTCTTTAGTGTTTCTTCAGTTTATTACTTTATAACACTGCATACAGGGAACTGATCATTTTTCATCTCTTACCCTCTCGTGATCTAGCTGTTGGCAGATATGTTTGCTACACAGGAGAGGCTGATCAATGTTTTGCCATCTGAAAATAGCAGTTGCTTGTTAAGTCTGTGTTAGGGCTTTACTGTTTTACCATTTAGGTAGATCTTCCCGCGGGTTTTTTAAAAACCTCCACAAGTCCCACGTGAACTTTCTTTTGCAAGGAAAGCACTGAACGTGTACTCTTATAATAAAGCAGTCTACAAAGCTTAACATTCCATAAGGAATAGTGATGGTTTTTGTTCCAAAGGTTGTATTCCTCCATTTCATATTGCTTATTTGCCAAAACGCTGAAGATAACAACGGTGTAGTTTCCTGTTTCCCATGTTCGTTACATGAGGTCTTCAAAATGTTGTTTTCCCTGGAAGATAAACAGTACTACTGTCTTGAAGCAATTATGCGTTCATGTGTATAAATAAGTAACAAGAAAATAATAAGCTGTCTGCTAAATAGAAATCTTCAGTCATGGGTTTTTGCAAGCCATAGTTCTAAATCACAGACTTGTGCATTACCAAAAGGCTTATGCCTCAGATACTCTAGTGTAACATTAAGTTGCCATGACGGCTGCCTTTTGTTAGTATTTTCCCTGTGTTGTTTTAATTAACTCATTCTGCCTAGAACAGCAGAAAAAAATAGCTAGCTAATGATGATATCTTCTCTACTAAGAAAAGCAGGTGGAATAATATATGCATATAGCTGTGAGGTTTTCTTTCTTATTCCTTGTTTGTGTGTCGAGTAATACTGCCTTTCATTTTGAAGTGCAAAATCCAGATACAGGGAAGCAAATGCTTGTGCAAGTAATGTACTTTTTCTGATCTGATCAAGATATAAGATATTGGCCTAGCAATAACATGAAAGCCAGATACTTATTATACATTACATTATGAAGCAGAATATAGACTGTAGAAATAGACTGTGTCAGTTTCTGAATAAGATCAAACACTCATTATGATGGTATTTAATTAACTATCGTGCTGATTCAGTAACTAAGCCAGTATATCCTGGATTTACTGGATTTCTGACCCATTGTAGGGAAGAAATGAAATCCTGTAGCCTCTAAGGCTACAGAAGGGAAGAGTAAAACCTCTAGCTGGATTTGAATTCTAAGGAATAATTCTCCTTTGAAATTAAATCCCTATACATTATAGCACCATACAATTGCACAGTATCAACCAAAGCTGATATCTTAATAAGTAAGAATAATTAATTCGAACTTTAGTTGATTAATCTCTCAGGGTCAAATAGGTCAGTAGGACTGCCTTAAAGAGCATATTTCTTTGTATATTTTTCCCCAATTTGTTTTGGTTCTGATTAGTAGTGGTCAGAGGGAATAAGGAATAAAATGTTAGAAACAATGTTCCCCTCTAAGTATTTATTAACTCTATTTCTACTCTGTCTTTTAGAGCAAGCCATCACAAGGAGATGTTCAATAAGGTGACTGACTAACAATAAAAATGTTGTATTGTCTTTCTCAAAAATAAATTTTAAAAAAAGTTTGAACAGGCATATTAAAACAGTATGAGATCAAAAACATATGAAAGGGACAAAAATAACAGTAAAAAATGCCTTTGTAATAAAAAAAATAAAGCAATCATTTAAAGGGCTACACAATTAGAGCAATTGGGGCATCAGATTTTGAGATGCAATGACATGAAAGTAGAGATGTAAATGCTGTCTTGGTTCAGCTTCATGCACGAACCAGGACAATGCAAATAAATATCTTTTTACCACAACATGGTGTGACTGTTTAAAATAAAACTGGGAAGATTTTACGCATTTTTGAGACCTTTTTTTTTTTTCATTTCTATATATGCACAAAATTTAAAACTATAGTAAGTGCTTCTTGTGTGGTAGTATTGGATATGAGGGCTACCTGGCCATGACATCTGTCACCCCATTGATCTCTAGTGCTGATTTGACTTATCTGGCTGGCTTGGTGGGTGCTGCTTCCTTCTCCTGTGTGAAACAGTTTGTTATGCTTGATGCCTGTCTCTCTCTCTCTCTCTCTCTCTCTCTGTGCTTAGCTACATAAAGGGAATAGAATTAGTTCTGCACTGAGACTTTTACAAAAATTGTGGGAAACATGAAAGGAAGAGTTAGCGCATACTGACTTGCTCTTGTGCTGCAGACGAGAACTGTCATGGGGTTTGGTGAATTCTTGGCAGGATGGTTCACTATGCCGAGGTAGACTCTCTCAACCAAAGTCAGTCCAACTGTAAGATTTTTTTTGTCATGTTTCTGCTTGAGAGACCCTATGTCTTGTACCACTCTGCTTTTTCAGTCTTAAAATAAAATGCCTCGGTTGGACTGTCAACTGGTATCAGTACAAACTGATAAAGCAAGTTGTCCAACATGTGTCTTCATAATGTATATCTTTTGATAATGTACAATATTGTTCAGAAGGTATATGTTGCAGTGGTGGTACTCTCAATTACATTTTTTAACCCTTCAAATATTGTTGTTTAGGGGTAAGATTATGGTCAAGGCTGTCACACCAAAACAGATTCACAGTTGATCATGAAGAGACAAAGCCGCTCACATTTGTTTTGTGTTTTATGGATGTAGCAAGGATTTATAAGAGAAAATCCATTTCCTCACACTAGCGTAACCCGATCTCAAGGCTAGAAGCACTCAGTTCTCCAAAGGATAAGTATGCACTTTCACTGTGAGACCAGGTCAGTTGTGTGGTTGAATAGCAAGATTTTCTAGTGGACGTCTGAACAATTTGTAGTCCACAAACAAGCCTCCTAATTTTAGGAGCTTGAAAAGAGGGAAGAGCAAGGAGCCTGTGTAAAAACATACCGATACATCTTCAGATTAGGTGAAATATTCTCACAAAAAAGCAAGGTGTTTAGCTCATCCTAGAATGATTCGTCTAACTCAGTAGTGAAGCCTAAGTCAATCAACCATAAAATAACCCTTTCCATGAAACTGGGCAGCTGTGTATTACTACTTTGCAATCCTGGCATGTATTCCCCAAACCACACACCTCCTTGAAACAGTAGGAGAGGTAAGGCTTGGGACCATTTCATTGGACAAACAAAATGCAAGTAGTTTTAAGTGACAGGAAACCTGACAAAAGTACCTATATGCTAAAGAAAATGCTTACTAGCTTCACAAATTAAGTAGGCTACTGTATTTTCTGTAGATTATATGATACTGTATATAGATAGCCAAGAGAGCCAACATAATGTAGTGGTTTGAGAATCGGACTATGACTCTGAAGATGAGGGTTTGAATTCTTGCTCATCCATAGAAACCCACTGGGTGACCTTAGGAAAATCACACTGTCAGACCCAGCAGAAGGCAAAGGCAAGCCTCCTTAAAACAAATCTTGCCAAGAGAACCCCATGATAAGTTCTCCTTAGGGTCACCATAAGTTAGAAATGACTTCAAGGCACACAACAACAATAGGTAAACAAAGGCTAACAACATACTCCATTTACAGTGTTTTGCTTATTAATCCAAAATATTCATGTAATTTCACTCAAGAATTCCCAACAGCAGAACTTCCTTTGTTTAGAATATCAAACAACTGGAAAACACTGCATATGTAAGAAGTGATTAAAATCCCAACTCTGCCATGGCCTCATTATGTGACCTTGGCAAGGATGTGAAAATCTATTCATTTCCTTTCCTTTCCTTGAGTTTTTCAGAATCCTATTGGCATTCCTGTCCAAGTTCCAGTGGGTTCAAAAAATTGATTTATTTATTTTTCTTTTTGCATGAAAAGTTGTGTACATTTTGGTGTACATTTTTCATAAACCATGTCTTTTGCACACATATTTATTGTATGTGCATTTCCCCTAACATTTTCCATTGAAAATTGAAAGGCAATGAAAGCCTGTCACTGTACTCCTGTTAGGATGATGGCAGCAAACATTAGGTGCAGAAATAACATCTTAGATTTGACTGTCATATACATCTATGTACAGGAATTATCCTTGTCCTACTACCCAAATGACAACGCCAGACACAAGAGTTGATGAATTTATCAACATCTGGAATCTGCAGTATGGCAGCCAATGGGATGTGCAGGCATGAATTTGCGCATGAGGACCTGGTTAAGCCAGATCTCTCAACTGGAGACTTCCAGGCTCAAAACCCAGGTTATATTCATTGCAATTCACCCTGTCCTGATCTCTTGAGGATCCCTAGGTATTTCTCCAGATGGAACTGACTGGCAATCTCTCTTGAGGAAATCATCTTGAAACAACACCTCACTTCACATCTCCTCTCAAGCCTGACAGAGAAGGTTGGATCAAACCTCTAGAAAATACTTTGTGAAGTATGTGTAAAGGTCATGTTGCTTTAATTGCTTTAACTGTTAAGTGCACCTGGGGAAAGGAATGTGACTCAACCTGAGTTTGTGCTGAGTCAGGCTGATGAGCACCAGGTGCAGACAATACAAGGGTCGGCCAGGATTGGCTAGATGTCTGTATAAAGGAAGCACAATCCCAGCCAACAATGCATACATTGCCTGAAGTGTGTCTGCTGGGGGCTCTGCCGGATAGAGCAAGCTAGATATGCTGGATTGCCATCTGGACTTTGTAAATATTTTATATATGTTGTAACAAAGAATAAAGAGCCTCCATATTGGAAGATTAAAACTTGTAGTGGGTGAGCGGCTTAGTGCATGTGCTGCTAATGGTGTTCTCTGCTGCTAGGCATGCTTCCATAGCTGTGTGTAGCTATCTCTGCTTATTTATACAGAGTTTTTCTTTGACTGGCTATTTTTGTCTTTTCCCCCCTTTTGTTTTTGGGGACAAAGCCAGTCAGCAATTATAGGGAAATGGTTGCATTCTTTCATCTAATGATTTCATTCTTTCATCCTCTAGAATTCTTCAGCGAGAACCATTTGAACTTAATTTTCCACAGTCCACCACTAAAGTGAGACAGAGTGGCCTCACTTACACCACAGGTCCAGCAGCTGCTAAATACCATACTGCAGATTGTTGTAGTGTGCCTTAAAGTCATTTATGACTTATGGTGATCCTAAGGTGAATCCATCACTGGGTTTTCTGGGGCTGAGACTGTGTGACATGCCAAGGTCACCCAGTGGGTTTCCTTGGCTGAGCAGGGAATCAAACCATGATTGCCAGGGTTGCAGTCCAGCACTCAGAGCACTACGCCACATTGGCTTACACTACAGATTCCCCAGATAGAAATCTGAGCTCAGTGGGGCCAAATGAACACTGTGTTACCTTCAAAGGTGGAGAACCTTGAAGTCCACCAGCAGTTCTAGTGTCTCCTTAGAAATGGGACAGGTAATAGCTCAAAGGATGCCTGCGAGAGGGAGGTAACAGCAAGATATTTTCACCTACGTATACCAGTACTAACTGTAGGACTCCAGTTAAAGGTTTAAAGAGGATATTTCTATTGGAAATTAACAGACACACACACAGGGAGTTGAGCAGTCTCCCAAACCATACAAGGCTAGTGAAGGGAGAAGCAAGAAAGCTTGGATAGAGAAAGATCTCAAGTGTAGAGTATGGTAGATGACGGCTCTGAGGTCAGTGAGCAACTGATTATGCCAGGAGCAGAACCAGTGATTGGCCAAACCAGCTTGCAAACATCCCCATCAGTTGAAAGACAAGCAGAGGCAGAGTTGCTCCAGAGGGAGAAGGAACCAGCAGTGATTTAGAAGAATTACATTCACCTGTGCCCCTTAGCCTTCAATCACAGAGGAGATTGAAACAAACAGCTCAGAGGGAAGCTGCTTTGGCTAGATTAAGGAAACAAAACAATGATGAGTAACACATGTTTTCTGTGGCTATTTATATCTGTCAGTATGGCTTGCTGTTTGCTCGTAGCAAATTACTACGCAAGCTTTCATGACTCGTGTGTTCCAGCTCCCTCAGCCCCTCTGAACAGACCTTTGGCTTTCTGGACCTTTTGGATTTGACTTTGACTCAGCGTTTCCACTTGTTGTTTGTATTGGACACTCCCCACTGCTGCCTCCTCCTCTTGGGCAAGTACTTTTGCCTTCCCTCCCTTGCTGGCAGAGAGGCACAGACAGGGAGTTGGACTCTGAGATTGAGGGTGGCATTTACCAGTCCAGAAAAGGTCAAAGTGGAGTGACTCAAACTACAGTCTGAGGGTAAGACAGAGCATGGAAATCCGAGGATCGACATGCAGAGTAACATGCCAACATGCATCTGAAGTGCTACAAATTGCTGAGTTTATAAATACCTTTTTTCCTAGCCTCAAGGGGTGAGTGTTAATGGTTCTCTAGCAGAGTAAACAAAAGGGGTCTGGAACAGACTCCTTGTCTTACTTTGGGTGACAAAACATTGATGAGAGTTCTGACAGTCTCTTAATGCCTTGGTTGGGTAAGTTAAATGGGAAAATTCTCTGTAGGTAACGCACACAGCAGGTGTGCTTGCCTGACATACCTGGGCAGTTTCATTTACCATTGTATTTGGAGGTTGAGTCATTGATAGGATTACTGGAAGCCCATTAACACTGGGCTTTCCTACCTAATTCTTAATGACCGTAAGACCTGGCCATGCTGAGGCATCCTGACCTAGTCCAGGCTTACAGCCAATGTCCTGGTTGCCACATCTTTTCCAGCCATAAGTGTCCAGTTTTTATATGAAAATTATATTTCTTGTCAATTTTCCTATCTCGTGGGTTGGGGTATAATGGGTGGTAACATCTGACTCTAGTAGAAAGGGCCATTACTCAGTTAATTTCAAGTCTCCAAGGTTCCACAGAGCTGCTGGAAGAACATTCTGCTTGACCCTGGCCTCTGGTGCCAAAGTTCTGAAGTGATCTGAGAATGAGAAACACATTCCCAATGGAATTCTCTGTACTGGGAAAATAACATGCTTTGAGGAGGATATTGACCCTAACACACTCTAGAACAAAATTCCTCAGGACCTTAATCATCTGCAAATAGCAGGAAGTTTGGGAATTACTCACCTCTACCATAGCTTGTTTGCTGCACCAGGAGCAAGCAGGGACCTCACAGAAGAATGTAGGCCAGATGTACATCACTATCACAAGGGCAAAAAATTCAAGAAAGGCCTGATCCCTGGTGATACACTACTCATGCCAGGAAGCCAGCCATGGATAGAAAACCAAGTATCCCCTGGAAAAAAGAAAATTTCCAGGCCCAAGGAGCCAGAAGCATCAGAAGTCTTTCTCAAGAAGGCGCTCCCCTATGCCACAATGAAACCCAATTGAAATATTCCAATAATTCAGTCCAGTTGACATGCCCTGGTACACAGACTGTGTTATTCTAACATGATGATGTGGGGAGATTTGTCCCAAAGCATACCACAAAGTTGATGCAGAAAAGTCCTGCTGAAAGCTTCTACCCTACAGTCAAAGTGGCTGATGATTTCTTGAATTTGGTGAAGGCACAGCTTCTTGGCTAACAGGTTGATAGCCAATTTCTCATGAAGTAGCTCTAGCTTAGCTAGAAAACTACAAACGGGCTACTGTGGCAATTTCAGTACCCAAAAGGAGCAAGGAGGTAGCAGGTAGACTCTCAGATTTCTTGAAAACTAGCAGGACACCCAAATACTCAACCAATTGTAAATTTAGTTGAGCTGTCTTCCTTATAGTCTCACTGCTCATCTATTTGTGACTTTAAGATGCACCTTAGGAGTTTCAGACAGCTTTCTGGAACATTCTGATTGTGGCTTAGTATTGATTAATTAAATATGGATGAAGGAAACTTCTCATTTTTTGGCTTTTTTTCTATATCTAGAATAAAATTAAGGAACCGAAAGTATATTTATTTATAGTATGCATTTTATTTTAAAGCTGTTTCTTATGGTAATAAATTTTTGTTTGTTTAGACATTAAAAAGTCTCTTTTTTCATTTATCATTTTCTTGATATATTTCCTAATATATCTGCTGCACCCCCCAAAAAAAAAGAAGAAGAAGAAGAAGAAGAAGATACAAACTATCTAAGAATTTGTTGGTACATGACTCCCCAGAAATTAATGAAAATAACAAGAAAAGGTAATGGGCAATGCTGGAAATGTGGAAAAACAACATGAACATATTTTCACAGATGTTGGCTATGCCCTACAGCTAAAAAATATTGGAAAAAGATCCATGACAGCATAACCAAGCTGCTAAAGGTGAAATTTGAAATGACCCCGGAGACATACTTATTAAATATGATTTAAGAGAATAGCCAAACGAAGAGTAAAAGGAAGATATTGTTAAATCTAATTACAGCGGCAAGGTTGAATTACGCAAAATATTGGAAAGAAGAAAAAGAACCCCCTCAAGAAGAATGGAAAATAAAAGTGATGGATATTATGGAAATGGAAAAATTATCCAACAACTTGAAAAGTAACTCAATTCAACAATTCGAAAAGCAGTGGGAAGAAATAATAAGATGGGTGAAGAAGAGATGAAGAGGTAAAGAATAGAAGAAATGTTTAGGGTAACATCTACAGTAAGGAGGGAATATAGGGGGAAGAAGGAGAAAAATAAATAAATAATAAAAATTGTAACAACAACTGCCAGGTATGGCAGATTACAATAATAAGAAGAGATTTTGCAGGAAGGAGGTTTAGTAAAAGAAAGGAAATAAAGAGTTTGGAGTGGAGAAAGTGTGGAATAAGGATAGGAAAAAGGGGGAGGGAGGGAAGGGGGAAGACTGGGAGAGAGGGGAATAGTTTAATAAAGAGAAGGGGAGCAGGAGGGGAGGGGAGGGAAGGTGGGGGAGGGAACGGGAGTTAGGGAGGCAGAGAAAAGGAGGGACGGAATATATGAAACAACAAGAAATGTTAGAATAACAATGTACGGAAAGAACAAATAGAGGACTCTATGTATAAATGATGTACAACACGTAACAAGTTAAATTATAGTATTGTGGATAATTCCCTTGTATTGAATAAAAATTAAATTAAAAAACTATCTAGGAATTGTTGGATTTTAAAAGGGTCAAGCTGTATTAGGAGATGGTGGTCAGAATGTCTAGATTTTAGAAACATATAAACACTTGCAAACTGTTAGAACCCTTTGATAACCATGGAAAAAGAAGAGAGTTTCATGTTTCTGCATGGGTGGAGGCATACATCTTGCAAACTTTCCCTCTGTGCCCTTGAAAAAAAAAGAATTTGAACTGTACTTTACTTTCATTACTACTTATTTAGGTATATTCTCTTAGTTGCAACAGTGACAAAGTAATAAATAATTCAGAATGTTTTGTTCTATTCCACCAGGTTGCAATATATAACTAAAACTAAAATGCACCACTTCATATTGGAAAGGTAAATCAGTTCAACAGTGTTGAGTGCCTATTATTATGTTACCTTGTCATTGTGGTTCTAATTGAGTCAGTTGGAATCCATAGGTCCGTTCAGTTAGGCAATTGTGTTGTTAATTCATATATATAAATATGTGTGCGTGTGTGTATGTGTGTGAGAATTAACAACACAACACAGTCAAAAAGATGTAGACTGCAAAGAATAACTGTACAAAATAGCCATACATGAATTGAAACACAATATCTGTTCATTGTGTCTCTAAATATGTGTAAGATAGCTGAGCTGTGCAAAAATAATGTGTGTATTTTTTAGTCTAGAATGAAAACCAAAAATTAGATTGACCAAATTCACATCATTTCTGACAGCAATTGTTGATAATGTAGCACTAGAAGAACATTGTCATTATATATCCAGTGGCTGTTTAAAGTAATTGCACACCATTAGTCTCAATTCTCCTTAAAGCTGTACTTCATAGGTCTGTTTTAAATACATAAATGGTAAATAATGGAAATAAATGAAGACTTTACATAACTGCCTATTCTCCGTTGGACTTTAAAAGCAGCTTCTTGACGAAGCAGTACCCATGAAATACTGAGCTTTGCAAATAAACATGATTTTCTGCAGAAAAAAGTCTTGCATGATGAAGTAACCATCTTTTTATTAACAGTACAAACCCAATCTATATATGCCAATGTAGTGATCAGTAGTGTCTATCATTTAAAAAAATAATAATAAAATTTTCCAAAGCTTAACTGTTTCTGAAATTGTAGATGTACTCTTGCTGAGACAAAATGCACCAGTTTAGAAAATTAAGCATATTTAATCTGCAATTACTGTCATTGTTTGAATAGATTGGGTAGAGGAAAGAAAAATTCAATCTGTAATGCCACTTTCAAATATGCTGGATTAAAGAAGCAGCTTCATGATTTTACAGAGAAGGAAGTCCTGGCTTAGTTGCTTATTCAGTTTCTTTTTTGATGGGTAAAACATTCTGTCTTTTTTTGTGTTTCAGTTAATTCTGGTATTATCTTTTTATTAATTTAATCCCCCCTTGCAGATAGTATGCTAATTAATATTTGCTAGTGTGATTGGATATTATTCTGCTTATTCCAGCAACCCTCTACAACCCCAAGACATCTTTTGAAAAAGGCTTTCTAGCCTGTTCAGGATATTCTCCTCTGTTGTTGTTGGCCTTCAAGTCATTTCCAACTTGTGGTGACCCTAAGGCAAACCTATCATAGGATTTTCTGGGGCTGAGAGTTTGTGTAATGTGCCCAAGGTCGCCCAGTGGGTTGCCATGGCCAAGTTGGGACTCAAACCCTGGTCTCCAGAGTCATAGTCGAATGCTCAGACCACTACACCATGCTGGATCTCTTTCTTCTCCTTACGTAATAATTATTCTGAGTAGCTGGTTCTACCAGTCTTCTTTCGGCAACATCAAACCAGTGCCAAGGCTGGGTATTACTTCACTGTTCTCATTTGTGATGAATAAGTTCTGAATTACAAATAATTTTCAAACACTATATTTTTTGAAGAAAATTGCTAAAATTACTCATTGCTTCCTTCAAGTAGTCAAATCCTTGTGAAATTGATAAAGAATTATGTCCCCAACATACATGTGATGGCACCTCACCCAGATAAACCACAAGAAGTTGCAGAATTATAATATCAGCCTCGGATCAACGTTTAAGCAGTGTTAAAGTAGATGGAAAATCTCAGTTATACACACGGACCTTATTGTACTCACAGAGTTTTGCAATCTGGTCCCTTCTGTCCATGGCACAGAAGTTAGGAATGTAGATCTTATTGTTCAGCCTCAACCATATTCCATGGAATTTTGGATATGACCAACTACTTAGAATGGGTGACGCTTGCTCTCTGTCATTTTTTAAAAGTTTTTTAAAAACATTGATATAACTCAGACTTAGCGAAGCTTGGTTACCACTTCTGCTTTTCTGAGACGTGGTTTTGAGATGGATATTAACCTTGGCTCCAGAACATTTTGTCTGTTCACTCCTCTGTTCCTCCTTCTGGGCTATCTTGGATCCCATCTTGTCCAACTTCATAAAAATGGCACATTGCAAAAATTTTGTAAAATTTTTCCAAGGAAAATCAGGAAAACCTTTGTGTTGAGTATGAGACCTTTTGATAGATCAGATGAGGACAACTATATTACTTATCCCTCAAAGAGGAGAAGAAAAAGAAACCTGAAATTTCAACTTCCAGCACAGGCTTTAGGAAATATACAGGTATAGCCTCTGTTAAGGAAGTAGATGTCTTCCTGGATATGACTTGTTTAACAGAAATGTTAATGTCAGAGACAAAAATAACATAGAAAGAATAAGGGTAGGTTCCTGTACCACAGAAAGAAGAGGAAATCAACATGTTTCAGAACTTTTTCAATACTAATAATAAACACATGTGAGATGAAACAACCAGCTCAGGTCAACCCTGCACAGATAAACAAAAACATTTTGAACATTCTGGGGAGAACACTTCCTAAACAACTCCAGTGATTTTTTTTTAACTGCCTTACTTTCCTTATGATTTCTGTTTTGGTGGCCAAACTTTATAGATATGTGGTTTTTTAAAAACATGCTGGGGGTAGATGGTGAGGCAGGCTTATCTGCTCTGCCCCTTTCTTCTCTGTTAGCTAATAATTATAATTATGATTATTTATCTGTTACCCACCTCAAGACTCAAGGCTTCAATCCTGCTGCCATATTTTGGGCCAGTTGGAGTCTCTGAACTTGGTACAAAGGTGGTAGTCCAATGTACAGCGCATTGCACAAGTCCAACCTTGAGGCTACCAGTGCATGCACTACCAGGTCATCTAATTCTAGGAAGGGGCACAGTTGACATATTAGTTGAAGCTGATAATAAGCATTCCTGCTTCTCTCTGAAATGACATTTGGAGGGACAGATCCAGAAGCACTCTCAAGCTGCGAACACAGTCTTTCTGGGGGGAATGTGACCCCATCCAGAACTGGTTGACACATCTCCAACCCCAAATTAGGACCTTTAATAGTAAGCACCTCTGTCTTTTCTAGATTCAGTTTCAATTTGTTTTTCCTCATCCAGCCCGCTACCTGCTTCAAGCATTCATTCAGAGGAAACATGCTATCCTTAGCAGAGGCTGTTTTTGAAGGCATGGATAAATACATTTGGATGTCATCAGCATACTGATAGCACCCTGCTCCATGCCTCTGGATGATCTCTTCCAATGGTTTCATATAGATGTTAAAAAGCATTGGGAACAGAATAGAACCTTATGGTATACCATATAATAACTCCTTTTTTGAAGAGCAGCTATCACCAAGGACCACCATCTGGAACCTGCCTGAGAGGTAGGACCAGATCCACTGCAAAACATTACCTCCAATTCCCAGCCCTGCCAGATGTTCCAAAAGAATACCATGGTCGATGGTATTGAACACAGCTGAGAGGTCTAGAAGCACTAACAGGGACACACTCCTCTGTCGATGCCAAGAGGGAGATCATCCACTAAGGCGACCATTGCAGTCTCAATTCCGTATCCTGCTCTGAAGCTGGTTTGAAATGGGTCAGGGAAGTGTGTGTCATCCAAGACTGCCTGGCACTGGAAGGCAACTGCCATCTTGATCACCTTGCTCAAAAAAGGAAGCTTAGAAACTGGTCTATAATTATTAAGGTCAAGAGGATCTAGGGAGTGCTTTTCAGAAGTGGTCTAACCACTGCCTCTTTGAAACAAGATAGAAAGTTCCCCTCCCTGAGAGATGCATTAATAATGTATTGTATTTGGAGTCTAATTACATCTCCTCCGTGGACGACCAGCCAAGATGGACAGGGATCGAGGAATCAAGTTGTCATCCTTACTTACCCCAGCAGCTTGCCCACATCCTCAGTACTCACTGATTGAAACTGATCCAGATCCACTGCACCTGGATCAGTACTGTTTTGCAGTGGATCTGAGTTGCTGGACACCTCAGTATCAACTTCTGCTCCAGCAATGGCATCTAAGTTGACTCTTATGCGAGAGATTTTATCTATGAAATGGTCATTAAAGGCATCACAGTGAACGACTGAAGAGTCTAGAATTGGGTTCAGGGGCAAGGGTGCCTGGGTTAGGCCTTTCACCACCCTGAATAGCTCAGCTGGACATGAATTCGCAGATTCAATATGTGCAGAGAAGAAAGTTTTCTTTGCTGCATGTATTTCCACTCTGTAGGAACAAAGATGTTCTCTGTAGTTTGTCTTGTTGTGTGAGTTTTCTGCCATCTGCAATCTAGTTGTCCTCCTTCCTGTTTAAGCTCCCTGAGAGTCTCTGTATACCTGGGAGCATGTTTACTAACAGGTCATAGAGAATATTTGGGAGCGACCATGTCAATAGCCCTGGCTACGTTTTGATTCTGCTTATTAACCAGAGCTTCTACAGGGTCATCCGTGTCACCAGCCTTAAAATCCTCTAAGATCTCCTAGAATCTCAAAGGATCCATTTTAATAGGTCCTCTGACCCAACAGGCTGTAGCTGTGATACTAGCCCTGACCAGAAAATGATCTGTCTATGACAACTTAGGAGTATAAATCACCTCTGCCCACAGATCCCTATGTTCTGAATTAAAGACCCTTGATGCGTAACCTGCTGAATGTGTAGGTCCTGAAACCAATTGGGATAGGCCCATGTTTGTCATGGATGCCATGAACTCCTGAGCTGCACCTGACAAACTGGCCTCCAGTGGTATGTTGAAGTCACCCAGAAGCAAAAATCTGGAAGATTCCAACAACAGGCTAGAGATCAGTTCTGTGAGCTCAGCCAGGGAGTTTGTTAGGCAGTGAGATGGGCGGTACCTTAACAGAATCTTCAGTCTATCCCTGGTTATCTGACTCAGGTAGACACACTCAATGTGGTTTAACTCTTTGATAGGCATTCTGGTTAGATTGAGATGGTTCTTATAGACCACACCTACCCCACCCCCGTCCACTTCCCCTCACCTGCTTACTAACATAGTACCTAACTGGGAGAGCTTAAGCTCGTGTCAGGCTGCTGTCACCTCCCATCCAAGTTTCTGTGAAGCATGCCAGGTCAGCATCCTCCTCCTTGAGGAGATCATAAATTATACGTGTTTTATTTTTGACAGGCCTGACATTAAATAGGAATAAGGTGAGGTTTTCTGGGTGGTTTGGCTCACTCTCCACATTGCTGAGGCTGGCAGGGTGACTAGAAGGTGAGATAGGTATTAAGCATCTTTCTTTCCTCTATGAAAGCACATGACCTGCCATTACCATAGCTCCCTCTGTCCTGTACAACTCATATTGCCATCCCAGTTTCCCTATTCATTTTAATTAAAATCAAAGACATAGCAACAGGACTTAAAACAGCACTATCAGTCTGTGGGAATGATTCCTGGTCAATGAGTTTGGATAGCTGGCTAGTCCAGCAGAACCTTACTCTCACTAGGGTGATGCCTTATAGCCAGCCAGATGATTCTGGGTTGTATTCCCACTACCACACAGCGTTTCAGCAGGCACTCTCACTACCTGCTGGTTTGTCAGTCCCATGATAGTTGATCTCACACAGATGAAAGGAGTACTTTCTGTCCATTCTCCAGCAAAGTATCTGGCCCTCGCTCCACCCTTGAAGCAGCTCCCTCAAAGGGGTGCCTCCCTTTGGTGATGGCCCTGCCAGTAGAGAGCCCACTATCCAGGCAGCCCCTTATATCCCTGTCAGTCCACCAAGAGAACAGGTGGAACCTGTCCTAGTGAGGCCAGTATCTGGATGCATGTTTAATAAGGGATTCTGGAGATAGCTGATGTTTTCCTTGCCAATTGTAGGCTGACATGCATGGCTACAGTAGTCTCAGTAAAAATAGAATCTCATTGTTTCCCATATGGAGCTTTATTGCATTGTTTACTGCAGAAACTGCTGCAGAACAACAGTGAAAGTTAGTGTTTCTCCATCCCTACTTCATTATCCTCCGAGGTCCAATTCTGTTAAAAGCGTTGTAGCTGGATAGAGGACAAGGAGGAAAAGAGGAACTAGGTGACCACAAAAAGACTTTGTAAGAAGAAACTTCTTTGGTAAATGAGGTGTGTCTGAATCTCCATGTTGTGCCAGACAATTTGTCTAGAACCAGAAATTGCTTTGGCAAGACCCTGGCTTAGACTGTGTCTGTTGTCAGTTGAGCTTTTATTTTAATTTCATTTTCTGAAATAATGTTTCCCCTTCTAATTACTTCATTGAACATTCATTCCTTATTGTGAATCCAGTTGTGACTTAGTTGTGTACACATTAGCTTTAAAGACAGTTCATCTTGAGCCTTTCAGTTATCAGACCTGTTTGAAGAATGCAAGTATTTCAAATGTATTTATTTGAAATAAAAGAATATTGTTATTATCAAAAGAGAGCTTTTAAAGTTTTATTATGATTGTGGCACTGTGCCTTCAAGTAATTTTCAACTTACAGCGACCCTAGTGTGATTTTCTAGGGCTGAAAGTGTATGATGTGCCCAAGGTCACCCAGTGAATTTCCATGACTGAGCGGGGAATTGAACCCTGGACTTCAAGGTCACAGTCCAACGTTCAAACCATTACACCATGTTGACTCTCTACAGATGTTTCATTACGCACCCTTTTCTGCTTTGCAAGGCTCAGAATGGCTTACATGGTTTACATTGTGATCCTAGATCCAGAATTCCATGCACACTGCAGTATTAAATATTCCCAGGCAGTCTCTGCATCCGCTTACTCGGCTTGAAACACTGCAAAGCAGACTGACATAAAAGGACTAATACCAGTTACATCTATACCAGAGTGATGACAGACTAGGTAGCTCTTCATAGCTGTTTGGGTTGGGGGAAATCCTTATATTATATTATAGTAAAGGAAGATTTGCATTTTCCTCCTATCAGCAATGCAGGCAAGTGTGTCACTGGTGGGGACTGTTGCACATTTATAGTTTTGTCAGGTAGCCAAAAGCTGCTGTTATCCTATTCCTTTAATCCAAAAATGAAAGAGCATTTTTGAAGTACCACATCAAGTAAAACTATGATGAGTACTAAGCTGGAAAATATGCTTAAGAAATCATTTTATTATTGCTACAATTTACAGATTATGCAAGAAGAGCTGACATCTGTATTTTCCTATGCATCCCTGCACTGCAAGCTTTAGAATTATTCCTGTTCACCTTCAGCTGGTTTTATATCTAAGGCAGTCAGTCATGCAGATCCCACAGAAAAGAAATCATTCTGCTTCCACACATAGTTAGATTACACCTAAGAGATTTCTAATTATGATTTTTAAAGGTTAATGCCATGCAGCTTATATTTGTAAATCATTAATATGTACAAAATGACCAGATTGCTAAGCTGGAGGCATATACCTCTAACTCATAAAATATCCCTTGCTAGCCTGTTTGTTGTGAGAGTGTTGTCTTTTAAAAACATAACGTCAGTGTCATGTAATGCCTCATTGGTTTTCCTGTGTGGTTCTTCTCTCTGACTTTGGGCTGATAAGTATTTTCTGAAAGGTTCCTCACAGGGAAAAAAAAAAAGATCTGTGTATGCATTTTGTCCCTGACACTTCCAAGCACATGCAGGCTGTTTATGTGATATTTGAAGAGTCTTCTTTGTGAGACAGTTCTCTGTTTTTTCAATGCATTCATATCAAGGTTTACAAAAAACTTTGTGTTCATTTCATTCTTTTTCACCCATACTTGCTCAGAAGCACATAATGGGAAAAGGAAAACTGTATATCACTGTTGATAGAATTACCATTTCAGGTGGATGTTATTTCTGTTTGAATATGGCACAAACTTATACCTTCTCATTCAGACTGGCCCTTTGCCTCATGACAAGTTTTAATCTTTCATTTCCTTTGAGTTCCCATTAGAAGTGTCTTTGTTTTATATAATGGTGCTTCTCAGAGCTTAGATGAATCTGTAATGAGGTCAAAAAAGAAAATCACATGTGGTGGAAGTGCGGAAAGGCTGTGGAAACATTACTGCCATGCTGTGTAAAACAGAGTAGTAGTATGTAGGTGGTTTGTGTGATAGTTTGGATGGCGGAATGCCTTAGCTATCAGTATAATTGTCAGATGGTACCCCATTCTGCTGCTTGCTTGTGTCATTTTGTTGATGTCTACTAATTGCAAAGTGTTGACTGAACTGCTTAGCATATAGAATGGCATTTGTGCCCTCCTAAATATTGATCCACAGTAATAAGTATTTTTTCCCTGTAAAGGATTATAGCAATCTGTTTTGATCTAAGGAGTAGTAATGTGCTACAGCATTTTTTTTCTCTCACTGACGGATTGTTTCAGTAGTAAATGCCAAGAGCCTTTCTTTCATTGAAAATTTAATTTGTATTACTTGTGAAGATATAGAAAGTGAATAGGATGTACTAAGATGACATTAAAATGCACACATTGTCACTGTGAAGTAGATATAAATAAAGTGCACAAGACTGTGTCTTAGTCTCAGAGGAACAACGTTGAATGTCTGACCCTGTGAAGAATCCAAGATGTTACTTTTGAGAACAGTGCTGTGTGAGCTTTTTGTAAATGCAGTGAAGTTGATGTGTATTGAGAGGCACTACAATTTCTGTAGGTTGATAATATCTGGTTTTGATCTATTTTTCCACCTTATGTCCATTTTTCTCCTTAAGATTCTCCTTTAAGATTGATATAAAATGAGTTTACCAAGTTGCAGTTCTTGGAAAGATTAGGAGAAGGAAGAATGAAGGAATATGAGGTGGAACTTAAAAAGGAAAATAAAAATAAAACAAGCATTAGAATCACAACCTTTTCTCTTCTTCTTCTCCAGCATGGGTGTGTGGGTGACCTCAGAAGCTTTTGCTTACGTTTTCAACTAAGTGCAGCTTGTTATGTATCCATACTTGGACAAACTGTGTTTAGTTATAACTATTAGTGATGGAAACAAAATAACTTCCAATCAAAAATTGTGAAACTATCTTGGTTTCCCCAAACATAGGCCATTTCTGCACAAGACTGTTATAGTGCTATTATTCTACTTTCAACATCCTGTGGAATACTGGGGTTTGTAGTTTACTGAGGTCAGAGAGCTCTCTGGCCGAGAATCCTAAAGGCTCCTACAGAAACTGCGAAACCCAGGATTCCATAGGATATTGAAAGTGGAATAATAGCACTGTAGCAGTCTAGTGTGGAAATGGCGTCAGTTAAGAATAACTACATTTAGGGTTTGGACATAATATTAATCTTTAGTTAATCTAAAATATAAATAGGAGCTTTCATTCTCTTCATGGCCATACTAGGAGAGAAGGTTCATTATTATGGTGCATGAAAATGAAGCCACTAAACAATGAGATAAAGTTGGGGGTTGTTTTTGTCACATTAATTACCTTAGGCCTTTTCTCCAAATTTCTGTTTATATTACAAGCTGCCCATGAGTTATTGTTTCTTATTTTTATTTTTAAAATAAACGTTTGTGCATATTGCAGCAATTCAGTCTATAATTTAATTCAACAGGATTATGTTAGGCTTGTGTGTGGTGCAATCTCACTTGTATTCAAGGAAAACAATAGATACTTGCCGGCTTCACAGAGTACAGACAAAAACTCTCTTATACCCTCTGCAGTTTCACAGCTACCATAGGGAATTTATTTAGCAAACCAAGCACAGCTCCAGAGCTGTGCTGACATAGGGAACTATGCAGGTGCAAAAACAAGAGGGGAATGAGTATGCACACACACACCAAAAATGTCCATCAGCATTAGAAACAAACTCCAGTGAAAATTAAATGCTTGCCAAATGGAAAAGAAACAAATGCATTTTAAAGCATCTGGTGAATTTTTTCAGGCAGGGAAGAAAATGAAATTATTAAAATACAGCTCAGAATGTAATTAAAATATATATTGTTGAAGGGAACCAGTACCAAACTGACTAATTTAACTAAGAAAGGAAATTAAGATGTGTAGTGTGGCTTTCTCAATTCTGAAGCATTAAAAAGGATCCAGTCTATCTTTCAGTTCCATCAATGTAATCTGGAATATTTAATTAGCTAGTTTGGTCACTGGCCAAAAAAAGAAAAAAATGGTATGTGTTAATTCATCCTTGCTTCATTGTTTTCAAATAAAGGATGTCTTAAACCCAGTGTTGTTCCTATAGAACTTCATACAGAAAGTTTGATGGTGGCTAGATAATATGTTTTCCTATTAACATTCACTTACAGATCTAGACATACCACCTATGGCAGTCCTTGAAAAATAAGTGGAGTGGGAATTTAAGAGAGACACAATCTGTGTATCTTAGTCTAATATTAAAACTGGGCTCTTCAGACTGTTTTTGCTATGGTTACCTGTTCTGCACATTGTCATATTTTGGCCAGTCTTATCTCAATTGAGCAAAGGTTAGCCCCACACACAACCCCTTCATTTCTCCCTTGGTGATTAAAGCAGGAAGTCATTCTAAATAACTATAGTTTGTTTGTTTGTACTGGGAAACCATGGTTCCTTGATGAACTACAGACCAACTCAGATACTTGAACCATGATTTGAAAATTTATTTCCAAAGCTTACCACCATATTTCCTGGTTTGGATAAAACAGGAAACCATTGTTAATTAGACATTTATTGTTCAATCATAGTTTATATGAAACAGTAGAGATTCTTGCTCGTTTGTATCTTCACTTGTTTAGCTGAAGTCCAAATTAGGCCATTGAGAACCATATTGAAGGTGAAAAAATTTGCACATGAAATCACAATAAATTAATAATTATAACCTATTTTTATCAACAGTCCATTAAACTCATAACTACATTTATAAGACCATTCATGATTATTGTTAAATTCTTTGCTCATTGTGAACATTGTGATCATTGTGCTATTATTCCGTTTTCAATGTCCTGTGGAATTCTGGAGTTTGTAGTTTACTGAGGCCAAAGAGCTCTCTGGCTGAGAATTTAAAGACCCCTCCCTAAACTGCAAACCCCAGAATTCCACAGGATGTTGAAAGTGGAATAATAGCACTATAACAGTGTCATGTGGAGAAGTCCTGTATTTCAGATGAGGGAACTGGTAGACCCACATCTAAATATTCCTTGCCTAACAAATCTCTCTGAAAGTCATGGGGCCACCATAAGTCTATAGGCTTCCCTTTACTCAAGCAGTTCTGTGCTAGCAAGGCTGGAACCAAAAGGAGCCTAATTAAAAGTAAAACTAAGGTAATTGCATGCTCAGGTTTATTCTGAGGTTTGCAAAAGGAGAAGGTACAAAAAAAAAATACTGAGAGTTAATTAGAAAAGAAAAACAGAGGAGTGAATTAATTTTCTTGAGCCCCCCTGCAGAAGTTATCTTCAAACAAATGGCCTCCAGAGAATTCAGGCTGCAGCTGCCCTCTTCACTACCAGTTGGTTATGCTAGCTGGAGCTGATAGATTTGTAATTTGAAACATATGAAGGGCACCAAGCTGGAGAACATATAGTTTCCAGGAAAAGAGTATGACTGGCTGGCTTGAAGCCTGAATTATAAGAGAGTGAGGATAAACTGTAAGTTCTACAAAAGGAAGGCTAATGTGTCCCAGGTTCAGTAGGAACCATCTTACTAAGAGTATGGTGACAGAAAGCAGAAAATAAAATTGTTTGTCCTTAAGAAATTTATTTCTATAAACCATTAGTACCTATCTTACTTTAAATCTGTATAGAAGGAGAAGTTGCAGACAAAAATTAAGTAAAGCCAACTCCTGTGTTCTCTGAAGATTTATATGTGCAAAACACCATTTGGTAGATCCTAGGTTTCTTCCTGTGAATAGAATGCCATTTACATTTAAGAAATTGGCCTTTCCCACCTCCCACTTACTTCTGGAATACTTTCTTCTTCCGGGGTGAGCGTCAGAGATTCTGTGGGGTGATGTTGATAGATGAGATTTGGTGGAAATCATAGATCACCATTACTTGAAACACAGCGCAACTTACAGCTGTTGTTGTGTGCCTTAAACTGACATAGTGCGACCATAAGATGAAGGTTTCAGTGGGATTTCTTGACAAGATTTGCTCAGAAGGGGTTTGTCATTGCCTTCATCTGGGGTTTGCCATTGTTTTCCTCTGAATCTGAGAGAGTTTTTCCCAGGGTCAACCAGTGGGGTTTCCAGAGCTGAGGAGGAATTCAGGTCCTGGCCTTCCAGAGCCTTAGTTCAACATTCAAATGACTACATACTTCTCTCTGTTTCTCTCTTTCTCTCTCTTACAACTCCTTGCAGAACATGTCTACACTATCAGCCTGGCTTTGCCATCCATTATTTTGACATGATTCTCTTCTCAAGGAAACAAAACAAAAACAAAAAAATTGATAATGTTTGCTAGTACAGTGAGCCCTTGCTATCCACTGGAGTTTGGTTCCAAGACCTCCTGTGGCACCAAAATTTGTGGATCTTCAAGTCTCATTATGAATAATGGTGTAGTAAAATTCCATTCCTTATATAAAATTGCAAAATCAAAGTTCGCTTCTTGGGTATTTTAAAATAATTTTGATTTAATCATTTTTACTGATTTTGGATATGAGGATCAGCTGTAATTTTTCCCCCAAAACTATTATTTTGCAGATATTTGGCTTTAAACTCTTTTTAATCTATTTTCAAAGAATGTTACTCTTTTTGCTAGGCAGAAAAGCAAATTATAAATATTTTCAGTACATGCATACATTGTATAACTTAATCATGGGAAAAGTTGTAGACTTCAGACTAACTTGAAGGTTAAGAAAAATTATACACGTAAATCTGTGTGTTTTAACAGTTGGCCTGAACAGTGGAACTTAGCAAGTTTTCCATTCATTCAGTGGGGCTACTTTAGTTGGGATAACTTTTTTGATTTAGTGCTTAGTGTTTTAAGCAACTGACATTCTTATTGTTACTCCCATGCTTCAAGAAGAAGATAAGAACTGTATTTTACAGGGTTGTGTAAGCAATTGAACAACTATTTCATCTTCTTAAGTGATGGAACTATATACTTATTAATTTATTATTTACTTTCTTACTTTGCTGTTTTCTCCCTGCTGCTTAGGAAAATGAACATTTCTGCACACTTTTGTCCTGGTATTCGTATACCCCAAAGTTTTGAGGTGCACAATTCTAAGTGAAATATGTATTTCTTTTTGGATAAAGGAAATGTGGGGAGTTTGTGCATTTTGAACACTCTAAATTACTCCTTGCCATTTATTGTACCTGCACGGATGAATAGATTTTTTTTCCTTCTTTCCTATGAAAGTAAAATTTGAGTAAAAAGTAAAAAACGAGTAAAATTTATAGTATTCATGATTCTCAATTTGTATATATTTTAAGACTATGTCCAGTGGCATATGTGTACCCATGTTCATATTAGGTAGAAACAATGAATGAAAGATCATCACTTTGCCCCTTCTTTTACTAGCAAAAATTATTCCAGGTATTACGTTGATGATGTTCATTTTTGTCCCCATTAGGATTGGGATAGTTCAATTTCTTTTCTTAGTAAAAACTTGCATCAAACTTTTCTTACAAAAGTCAAATTAAAAGAAAGCATTTTTCTTTAAATCATTATAGCCTATTTAGTAAAATCCAGAATTTCTGGAAATTCTGATGCTATAGGGGATTAAATTATTCTTTTTTGTTCCTTTTTTTTCACCAGAGAAATGAAAGCTCTAAAAAAAAAAAAGTGAACATGCAATATTAGCTTGTGTTACAGATTGAAAGCCATTATGTTACATAAGGAGTATAAACTGCATTATATATATTTGATCTTGGCTTGTTTCATATAGTAAAAGTGCAGTGTTGTTGTTTTAAAAAAAACTACAAATTGAATTTGCTTTTTAAAAATTTAACTGCTATTCTGTTCAGTATTTGCAATCTTCTAAGCCAGACTTACAACTGTCATAAATATTGGAATCCATGTTTGTGGTTATTGCAGCTGTGCAATGTCTGAGAATGTTCCCCAAAGACCTCCTTGGAAGTCAGAAAGTGCCACCAACACACAGGTATTTCCAAGGCACTGGGGAGGGACGTTGTTGGGCAAAGAAGCATCCACTCATTTCCTTGAAGCAAGGTGCTTTGCTACAAGCAGTTGTGAAAGGGCTCTGCAAGTGTCCATGTGGTTGGTTATCTCCAAAGATCTCAGAGCTGGAAGAGGAACAGCTCCTTCTTCACTCAATGCTCCACTTCCCAGCACCTTAGAAACTCTTCTGTGGATGATGCTGTGTGATTTCTAAGGTGTTTTGTGAGATCAAGAGATGGAGCTATTATAATAGAGCTTCATTATCATAGCTGTGTCTCCGCATGCAGAATCCCAGCTTGTATTTTATTTTATTGGGCAGTAAAGAATCCATAAACTATGAAGAACCTTTTTTCTTTTTCCAGTTCATGAGGTCCTGATAAGAAAATAAAATAAAAATTAAAACCATCAGTGTTAGTAAAACAAAGGAAATTATCTTGTCTCTTCTAGCCTTTCATAATGCTAAGCAGACATAAAGCACTCATTCCTGAAAAAAGGAAACCAAGTCCCAGAAGTTGCAATGATGATACCGTACAAAAATTTACATGAAACATCACCTGCTATGTAGCTTTTAGAAAAAATATAGGAGGAGTAACTATATAACACCTTGTATTACATATTGTATTATTTATTCTGAAAGAGGATATTCAGTAATTATTTCTTTAGTTTTTCTGGGTAAAAAAAGTCTTCAGGGTTAAAACAAGGGAAAATGGGCATTTTTCCAGATGTTTCTGTTTTTCCAGTGTGGCCTTAACATCTCTACTATGGACTGAAAACTGTTTGTATTGTCAACCAGAGTAGACCCACTGAATCAATTGTTGAATGGTGAGTCAGCATTTATGTAAATTCTATGATTCAGTAGGTTTATTTCAATTGAGATTACCAATAATATTCAGGTTTATGACATGTAGTAGTGGAACTATTTTTGCATTTATCTGTGTTTTGCTGCTCCACAGAAAAATTTTGTAATGTTAGAGGTATAAACTTTCACTTATTTTGTTATGGCACACAAGAAGAAACATTTCAAAGGTTTTCAAGAGGTCAAGATTAGAAAAGGGGTTTGTTGCACTTATTTTGATAATTTTCACATTTTATAACTTTTTTGTGAAAATTTCAATTGTCAGAAAGAAACAATGTTTTATATACAAAATAGGGTATTTTGTGAAATATACACTGTTATCTGCAGAGAAAATATTAGTTTTGTAGAAAAAAATCCTGAAAACATCTAATGGTGGTGGACCAGTTTTTGATAGAGTGACTCAATGTCTGCCTTGACCTTTTCTTATCAGGAGGAGAAAACTTGCAAGCATTTTAAGCATCCTTATGTTGTATTCATAAGACTACTGCAGCTGTCAGTGCCTTCAGTGCTGATGGCAATGACTGTAAATCATGATTCAGAGACTGGCATCTGTAGCAATAAATAAATAAATTGTGGTTGCCCTCCAAGGAAGCAACAATTCAAGGTGGCTTGATGCCAACATTGCTCCAGGTCATTGTTTCTAGCTGAATATAAGTAAAATTATCCAACACTTCCTTAGGTCTAATAAATATGAATGTTCACTTTTTAGTTTCTTTTTTTTTTAAAAAAAAAGTTGACTGTAAACTTATTGATTACCTTGTATAATACAGTAAATAAGATATGCCTTAATAACAGTGGTTCTCTTCAACTCACATGAGATGCCTGATGATCCTGTATGATTGTCACACACAAAGCTAGTGATGATATCTACCATCTGTTCAGCAATTGCCCTTCTCTCCCTCTTTGAATAATCACTTACAAAAACTCATATATAATCCACAGTAACATGGCTGCACATGGAGATTGGATTGTCCACTCTGTTCAGTATTTTTTTCATTGTCCTCTTTCCTGTGACCATAACACCCATGGTGATGGCTAGAAAGTAATGTCTGTATGGCTTCATACATACTCCCGCTATGGTATTTTTCACATACTTTCTATATGCATTTTATTTGCTGGATTGATAAGGGGGGGGTAGGATAGATACCTTTACTCTATGCTGTTGTTGATTAAATCCAAGCAAAACTCTGTTTGAAGTTAAATGGCATAGAATAATTAACCTTTTGTTTTCTAAGAGACATAATGGTCTTTTAGAGTACAAAGGTAAAAAGAAACCTGAAAGGAAGACATAAGAGAACACTATAGGTCTCAATTATCATTTTCAAAATGCCCATGTCTGTATCCCCCCCAGCAAAGAACTCTGTTGCAGATTATCCCTGTTTCCCTGCCCTGCTTCTTTTGCCCTGACAATATGAAAATGGAGGAGGAGGAAGAACAGAAACAGTAATTGAATTCTGTTTCATTAGGAGCAACAGGAAAGGCATAGAAGATTTAATGTAATACACTTTAAAAAAAAAAATCAACTGGCAGGTGGACAGGAGAACTTGTGAAAGTCCCTTCTGATTCAGTCATTCCATTCTTTGAGAAGGTATGACTCCATATCTTGCTGGGATTCAGTTGCAATAGAACTCAGAGGTATATCCAAAGTTGATTATCTGCTAGTCAAAACAAAAGAATAAATTTTAAGTCAAGAATCTTTTGTGCAGTGATCCATGCACCTTCTCCAAATGCCTCTGAAACCCTCCTGAGTCAGTTGTGTGTGTGTGTGTGTCTCCCCTAAGGCTGCAGGAGGAAGGAGGGAAAAAGAGTAAAGGCCCCTAAGAATGTACCAGTGTCACATTGGATTTAGGCTTCAGTCATTTTATTTTATTTTATTTTGCCTTTTTCCTGCCAGGCTGGAGAAGGAGAGGGACACGAATGAGCTCTAGCAATCTAACATGCTTCAGAATCTACTGCACCTGCATCACAATTCTAAACATGCATTTTCAGTAGTAAACCCCATTGAGTTCATTTTTGTGTGCCCCCAAGTAAGTATGTGTAGGATTGCAGTAATGAACTCATTGTAGAGAATTCAAGGCATTCCTGCTTTGCGTGCTCCATTAAATGTGGTATGCATGCAGAGCTGCTGCTGGACAAATACAAGCCCAAAGCCTCTGTGGGCATGCAGAGATAGTTACATGGTTCCTTGCATTCCAGCCAAAATGTTTTCCACTAAAAATGTTTGTTTCTTTGTGTAGTCCTATTTTCTCTTTAATCTTATCTTCTTAATGTATAAATTAAAACTAAAGGCTATTCAGCTCACAGGTTCATTCACAAAAGACTTTTTCACTGAAGCATAAGTGACAAATCTTCCCAGATATTAGATGGGAGAATATTTGGTTAACCTCTACTTAGGGTTCTAACAACTCTGAGTTACTGAGAGCTTATCCAGTAATTAAAACATATAGTCAGACTCAGCTACAGGACTGAGAAACACAGAAGCCACTTGACTCCCTCTATACTCTCATGAAGAAACAAATTACTTCATGTATTCTCAGTATACAGATAATTATGAAATGTAAAGTTCAAATTACCCAATGTCAGTCGTAATTACTATGTAGAAGATGTTCAGTTAACAATTATTTTAAAGGAACAGCGTGAGTTTTCAAGTACCAATACATTAAGAAATGGAAATTGCTAATAATCACATACTAATTGACATATTTTTGTATGTCAGAAAACATGTGGGAAACAAAGGGGACTAAGCAATTAACCATAATGTATTCAGATACGCAGTGATTGGTTAAAAATATTTTGACGATGTGTGCATCTTAAGTAGCAACAATTTGTCTCTTGATCTTTCAAGATGGTGTACTGGTGGATAGAATTAGAGACAGCATACAGAGGGAAGCAGGTATCTAACACAGAACTGATGGAGTGACCTGTGTTTGTGAACCTTGTATGTGAGGATGTTGGAAGGGTGTGCACATGGCTGTTTGTGGATGATGTGTGGTAGTGTATTGGCCCAAATACACAGGAAGCAGTGATATGTCCAATGAATGACTCATGAAAAACCAAACAGGAATAAGTGAGATGTGATGAGAACAGTCTCTTGTCTCTAAAAAGTGGGATGAAAAGTATATAAGGCTTCTTTCCTATCCTGTTGAGCATTTTAAGAGTTCTTTTCTCCATTCCCTGTTCCAGTCCTAATCTTTCCCCTTGCAGGGAAAAAACAATAGGATGAAGGTTTCAGGTTCCCTGAGTTGCATTTCAGCATTTGAATTCTGATCTTCCCACCCTTCTCTCCCCAAGCAGTTATATTCTGTGTCAATATATGTGTTATTCCTGCCTCCTATAAAATCGACCTAAGTATCCCATTTGAAGTGTATGAGATGGAGGAAGAGGGAACTGTACATATTATTGTACTGTATAAACAGAAAATAAAATTACAGTCCCCAAATTCCAACTAGATCATTCTCTTTTCTCCCTGAGCATATGTCAATACACAGGACGACAGAGCAGGGAGAGCTAAATAAATAAGTGTGACATGAGGTTTAGCACAATAACAGCAAGGGAGAAGGCAGGGCACTTCAATTAATAATGGAGCACAGAGTTCCTGATAGAGCCGTTCTTTAATAATGTTTAAAAGAGCTACAAGGAGCCCTGGGAGAGGCTTTACAGATAACTGCTGTGGGCATTTTGCCCAGCTCTGCCCAAGAGGCACAGCTTCTCCAGCAGAATAAGTTCAAAAAGGAAATGGAAATTGCTTGCTTTTACAAGAATGGGTACCTTTTGAAGCAAGGTTTCAATGAGTCTTGATGCTAGAAGAAAAGTGTCCTCCAAGAATACTGAGATAAAGGAATAGGCAAATTTTTGCCTTTGAATTATACCACATTCCTCCAGCTTGGAAGAGGTTATGCCTCTTGAAGACATGATGATTTAGGTTGTCACAGTGATTTTTCTAGAAGAGTTTATTCATATGAGACAGATACTCAATAAAAATTAGTTTCTTCCTGTGTACACTTTCGATGTTTTTCTTTTTTTCCAGCGTGACTATGGTGACAAAAACTACTCTGAATATAATTGCATTTGGAGGTAAGCAAAAAATAGTAATTAAAAAAATGTTGTAATTCACATCACACTTGAAAATTAAAGGCCCCATCATAGAAAGAGTGGAATCTGCAACTTCTCCCTCTCAAAAATAGCAAATATAAGACAATTACATCTTGTAGATATAAGACAATTAGTGAATAATAGGCATGTTCACTAATTCTATGCAGAGGCAAATTCTTAAGATTGAAGGTCATGTTGGCAAAATTTTAAGTTCATTGGAAATATATATTTAACAGTTCTAACAAAGCTGTGTATTTAATGAAGTAAAACCTTTTCTTTTTAAAAAAAATGAGTTAATCGTTTTACGTAGAATGGCATCAAGACTGTTTTCAGACTAACTCGATGCGTAGGATGTGCCCTAAATCCCAATCTAAACATTTATTTTTATTTTATTTTTATTTATTTGATACCTAGTCTTTCTCTTATTGGAGGATCCAGCACAAATTGGATTGCAACACAAATTAAGAGAGTATACCAGTTGCTCTCATACTCTCCAGCAGTTGAGTACAGTATTAACTGGACATTCCTTTATACCTAGCTATGGAATTCCTAGTATTCTATAGCTAGGTTTTAGTCATTTCAGCCTGAATAAGCTAGATAGCTGTTTCTATAACTTGTTTCCTTACACAGTTCCCATTAATAAATGGCTAATAACACTTAAGAAGGATTAGTACCACTCATCTAGAAGACAGTGAATCTCAAGGAAAAGAACAGTGTACCTACTGTGGAAAAAAAAGTGGCTGCAGAACTATTTTGAAAATGAGACTGTCAGTGGCTATTAGTTATAATGACCTGATGAAACTTCCACATTTACAAGCAATTGCTAGGAGGCATTCCTGGACAATATATATTGTTTGAATCCGTTTTAGTCTGGTTTTTAGCACATTATTAAACTAAAATGGTTCATCCCAATCAAAGACCTTTGCCAAGACAACGATAAAGAGATATACTTCTTTCTAGTTTCTGATAGTATCTTGCTGGATTAATGACATAGGATGAATACATGTAAAAACATGCTCATGGTTCTAATCTTGTTGACTTGAATTTTTGAGTATGGTGTTGGGACATATTTGCTCTGTACTGCAGTACTCATATTGTGCACCATTGTTCTGTTTAGACTCTTATACAATTTAGCATCTATATGGAACTGTTAACAGAGTTCTTCAGGGACCTGGAATAAAATGCCACCTGTATGCTGATGACACCCAACTCTTTTTTTGTTTTCATGTAATTCAAGTTGAGTGGACAATCCAAACAGGTCCCTGGCTACACTAATGGAATGGATGAGAATAAATAAACTAAAACCTGTGTGTGTGTGTTACCTGATCATTTATTCAGCACTAGTTTTACCACTGAGATTCATTGATTGATGTACCATGACCTTTTCCTTTACATACTATGTTAGGCTTCTTTTTCCTTTATGACAGTCTCCCAGTGTTAGGAAGCATAGGTTATTGCTTCATTCAGCATATACTTGTATCTTACAATGTCAGTAAAACTGGACATTAGTGCAGAAGTAGCTGGTCATGGTCAGTCTATGACCATGATAAGGCATCTGCACATTTGAATGTGTAATTCAGATTCAAATAATACCCTACAAATCATCAGAAATTCCATTCTTTTTGGCCTACTGTTAACTTGTCACCCCCTTTGCTTAAAAAAAAGGCATTTTCCTGTTCATTTTGCTGTATACCAGTCACACTGAGTTTGACATTAACATTCATTTCACCCCAATCAGAAACTGTATTATCTACAAATATAATAAATAATAACCCTGATAATAACAATAGCAGGATCATAGTGTTCCTTCATTATCTTGCAAATTAAGGTTTCCAGTTGGGAGTTTCGGCCCACACTCTGCAGATTACTGATCCTCTTTCTAGGATCTTCTAAATTAATTATTACTACACCTGTTTGTATCTCCTTATATGCCTGCAGGTGAATTCTTCCAGGACACAAATGGTAGGAGGAAAGGACTGGCTGAAATTTGCTACTGAAAATATCTTCCTATGACCCCAACTTCTGCTAGAAGACAGGCTATTATCTGTTGAACAAAATTGCCCCCCAAACTATAATGTTCTTTTGGGGGAAAACAGCAACACAGTATGAGTAGCAGGATTGCTTGACTGAGGGATTTGTAAAGTCTCTGGGGAGCTATGGAGGCAAAACCAGAATCATTCTAGCAAGCAAGTTTTATTGAGAAAGAAAAGGTAAATGGCAATTCAGTGGTTAACTGGGAAAGTGGTCCTAGAGATGAAAGTTAGAGAGTTGAGAAGTCAGACAGCTGCCAGCCACATAGGCTGTACAGTGGATTGCTTTGGCTTCTAGGCAAATTGCCATGGGAATTGAAAAGCTTCTGAAAGGCATGAGGATTCATAGCATCAGGGTAAATCTGAAAAAAAAAAAAGGTAAAAAGAGGCTTTCCTTAGCTCTAGTGAGGCTTTGCTGGGTAGAGTGCACTAGAAGTATGCGTGCAGAAAAAGAGGTCTCAAAGCTGGGATCCCAAACCAAGTCAGGCTATATTTAGCACAGCAAGATCCTAGAATTAAGTATTTAGCATGTGAGACCAAAACAGCAGTTCAAGAAACTTAGGTAGAGGGTCTGCCAGCAAAAACTTAGAAATGACATTGTTGAACGAATGTAAAAAGGCTGCTGGATTACTTTCTGAACACTTGGTGGGCTCTGGGATTCAGAAGCTTTTCTGGCATCTGATTAGGAAGTTTCAGAAAAGAGTAGGGCAGTCTTAAAATGGATAATGGATAATGTTGATATACAAAATAGAAATTATATGTTTTGTTTTGTTTCTCTTGCTTTTCCATAAGTGGAAGTCTAGGTTTTAGGGTACATGTAAAGTACTTCTTAGGGGTACAGTCATTGCTCCACATTCGCTAGAGTTAGGTGCACAGGACCCCCATGAAAGTGAAAAAAAAGGTGAATAACTCTAGGCCCTCCCAAACCATATTTAACACACACAAAAAGTATGATCACTGTATTCAACCCACCATGGATTCCTTTGAGGCACCAGGGTTCCTTCACACGACAGAAGTGGGTGGCTGGTGGGGCTTACTGCCACCTCCACTGCTGCCCCACACCATTTTTAATAAGGACTTGAAAGCCTCATTCACAGTTTCTCAGTCTCATGAGGCTTGCAGTCTCTATTAAAGGTGGCATAGGGAGGCAGCAGAGGTGACAGCAAATAATCCGTGAATAATCAAATCTGCAAAAGTGAAACTCACAAATGTGGAGAGCTGACTGTATATTCAGGGTCATTTCATAGCTGACACATGGTGATACCTTAACTTGAGGATTAGGAACCAAAAGAATTTAATGATTTTAAGAGATCACATACTAGTGTATAGAGGCAAAGGACTGTGGTATAGTCCACACAGCAGAGGTTTTCACCTTAGGCCAGGATGTTTGTAAAAAGGCAAAATTGTGACAGAATATTGCTGTCCAGCAACAAAATCTCTTTATGGTGAGGTTGATCCTGCTCCCTGCCCCCTTAGTAGTTGTGCTGCGGGCAAAGTTGTTAGCCACACAGTAGCTTAAATCTGCATGTTTCAATGAATCACCACCTTAAGGAATATAAATACAGATCTTCTACCTCATAGCTTATGGTGCTTTTGGGGGATTGGATGGCTACTTTCACCTAAAATTGTTACTGGAAACTTTTATTCCCTGGCTCAACATATGGACCTACTGGTTTATAACACAGACTTCGGATATGAGAATGTTCTTTGAGATCCTGATTCATTTGTACCAGTTCTCAGTAATTTGGAGGATGTATACACACATAGGGAAGTTCTCCTGTTCAGATTCTTGGTCTCCACATGAGGTGAGTGAGAGCAGAACTAGAGTAGTCTCCTCTTTGCATGTTAATTCAACACATTTATATGAACATGCAGGCCTTCCCAGAATCCAGGAAAAATGTTTTTTTTTTTTAGCATTCTGTACCTTGGGGTTTGGCTCTATGTGTAGCGGAAACTCTACTGTTCAGATTATCACAATATCCATAAGACAGGCAATGATAAATAGCAGCCAGACTACTTTTGAAACAGTGAAATAAGGCCATTGTCATTTTTCTGTTGAGAATTCTAAAGCTGATGGAGGTCCACTCAGGAAAAGATATGCTATAAGTATACGAGTACTGAAAATCAGTTATTGTGTTTAGGGGCAGTCACATTCAAAGCTTTTGAGTCTTTTTCAAACATTCAGTGGAAACACACAAACTCAGATCCTTGTGAGAGATAAAACGGGGTGCCTGCATATCCTAGGGCAGAACTGCAGTAGACCTTAGGAAATGCTGCTGTTGTTTTGCTGCACAACTGAGAGGAACCAGTTTCTGAGTCAGTGCAAGGCAGCTCTTAAGCTTCTAGTGAGTGAGCAGGAGTCCTTGAGGATTTATCGCCTTTCCCACAAATCAGTCAGTATGCAGTTTGAAACACAATTCATATAAATATTTATTTCTGCTTCCATACAATATGTCTACATTTCTGTGCTTCAGAAGTTACTGTCAGGTGAAATGCTTTTAACATTCTGCTTCTGTTAACAAAGATATATACAGAAAATGACACCACTTCAGGGATGAGTTGCTTTTTTTTATTACAGTATTAAAAGAAAAAAAGAAAAAAAGACCACATGGCTATAGGTGAAGTGAATTTCTTGAAAGCTATAGATAATTTGTCAAACCAGCTGAAAGTCTTGAAAGCTACTCAGCCACATCCAAATTGTTTTAAATTACACTTTCCTCTTTCTTATGAAAGGGAGCAACTTGATCAATTTGACCGTTCCTGAATAATATAAAAAGGAGCTTGATGACACAGATTTGTTTGACTTGCTTCTAATACTCAGGGGGAAAAAAATACTGTACATGAAAAGGAATGGTTCTGACAGTTATTCTTATGCTATTGTTAAATAAAGCCAGCCCTCCGCATTTGGAGGATTAACTTTAGTGGATTATTTCTGAGTTTCTCCTACCCTCTGCCTCAGGTGCTTGTTTTCTGGGGGAAACTTCCCTCTTAGCAGCTCCAGTCAGGCCACACAGTTCTTTAAAAACCTACTTCTGGTCCTCCTTCTCCTTCACCAGCCACTGCCTGACCAGCTAAGGATGACTTGCAGCCTGATTTCTCATCACAAACCATCTCCCAATGCCGCCCACACCCAAGGAAGAGGATGGGAGAGAGGGGGAAAATATAGGACCACCATCCCAACCCTCTCCCTTTCGCTAACCTGGTTTGGACCCATAGTTCTCCAGGATTTTGGTCCCTTTTCCACAGACACACACATTTTGATATTTGTGATTTTTCTACTTTTGTGGAGGTCGTGCACTAGGGTAAATGTGGAAGGCTGATTGTAAACTTCACAACTACATATCAATTTTCTGTTACTGAAGTCTGAGTCACAATCAGATTCTTTTATGTGGCTTCCATGTCATGGGTGAAGTGAACACCCTGTTATTTTACTCCTGAATTTAAAGAAGCTATCCAAGGTGTTGAACCTACTTTATGGATTAACCACATCTTGACATGGAATCCACCACTGGGCGCCACCACCACTGCTGCTATGTTGTTGTTTTGTTGCTGTAATTGTTATTTCAGTTTCACAGTGAAGTTTCACACCATCACTGGTTTGGATTCTGTCCAAGAAACCAGGTGTCAGTGAGGTATCATCATATAATGTGACATGTTCCATGTAGTGTCATTTTCTCACAGCTGCTGTTGTGATCCTATTCCCCAAAACTGGGATCATGGTGGGTTAACGTACAGTCATAACACCTATTGTGGTACAAGTTTATATTTATGTATATGTTGCCCATGAGCCTTAAAGGAAAAGGCATAGTTAACTAAAAGTTCTGTTCCAACGTGGAAGCCTTTGTAGCTGCTCCTACATGGGAGGGCCCCACAGTCAGCTTGGGTGGACAGGACCAAAATATTCTAAATTACATTCCAGATAGGTCACAACTGACCTCTGGCAGTTCTTTGTGCTCTAATGTCTTAGTTAAACATAGACAGTTCAAGGATCTGGTCTTGCACTGGAACTTCCGTTGAAATTATTACATGTTCATGTTGTCATTGTTAATCAATGTATCATATACCTAGGAAATGAAAGTATTCTAAATACTTCTTACGAAGTGTTGCAAGACTTTCATGAGTTGTGAATACAGTTATGAGTCTTCCTGGACTTCATAACATATGTATAAGATTGTTATTCTGGTTTTAATCAAGATTAATTAATTGAAGTATGGTTTACAAGCTTATAACATAGAAATATATCTGAGCAGCATATATTAATATTACAATATCTTACACAGATAGCATGCATATTCTTTGGGACTACAACAGCAGGATTAATGTCTTATGCAGGACAGTTCTAACATGTATAAAAAAGAGTGAAGGGTGGTGAGAGGGAAGTAAACTAAAAGGGGAATGAACTGAACAAAGAAGAATGGAGAAAGCAGTAAGCTGAGAGAAAGGAAAGATGTGTCCAATCAGGCCTTGGGTTTTGGACATTTAATGTCAGAATGTCTAGTTTTGGGTCCCCACATTAATGCTGCATTGGTATGACTGTCTCTTCTCTTTTCTAAGGTACTCCCCTTCTTCATTACCGGTATGGAAAACAGGTACAACACAGTCCTGTCCTTGCTGGGAATATATTTATTCAAAGTGACTGTTGCAAATGGGGGAAATATAATTTCTGTACAGAAGAGAGTAGGCTGGAAGTGACTTGCAGAACGGGAAAGCAGGCCTCATATACACTCTGCAAAATGCATTCCACAAATATTATTATTATTATTAATAATAGTAATAATAATAATAATAATAATAATAATAATAATAATAATAGAAAATTTATTTATATCCCGCCTCTCCCCATGGATCGAGGTGGTACTACAACAATACATTAAATACATTAAAAGCATTAAAACATAACCAATCCTCCCCACCCACCAACCCATCTAAAACCAACCCCCTAAAAACACATTAACTACAATCAACTAACTATTAAAGAATAGCAGGACAGTTGATGGGAGGCAGTGGAGTACTAATCTGGGAAGGCCTGGTAATATGCCGAGTCTCCTCTGGCAGGCCATTCCATAACTTGGGAGCGATAGAAGAGAACGTCCTCTGGGTAACCGCAGCCAACCTAGTTCTGACTGGCTGCAGTAAATTCCTCCCAGAAGACCTTAGTATGCAGGGCGGATTATATGGGAGAAGGCGATCCCGCAGGTACGCTGGCCCCAAGCCATAAAAGGCTTTAAAGATAAGAACCAACACCTTGTACTGTGCCCGGAAACTAATAGGCAGCCAATGTAAAGACTTCAAAATTGGTGTTATGTGGTCAGTTTTAGGTCTACAGTGACCAACCTGGCTGCCATATTCTGAACTAATTGAAGTTTCCAGACTAAGCACATGGGTAGCCCTATGTAGATCGCATTGCAGAAGTCAAGCCGTGAAGTTACCAGCACATGCACCACTGTTTTTAGGTGTTCCAGCTCCAGGAAGGGGCGCAGCTGGCATATCAGCCAGAGCTGATAGCAGGCACTCCTGGCCGCCGCATCTATTTGAGCTGTCATCTGAAGTGGCGAGTCCAGGAGCACCCCCAAGCTGCAAACACAGTCTTTCAGGGGAAGTGTAACCCCATCTAGAACAGGTTGACAGACCTCCATACCTGGGCTAGGGCCCTTAACAGCGAGTACCTCCATCTTATCTGGATTCAGCTTCAGTCTGTTTTTCCTCATCCAGTCCATTACTGCTTCAAGGCATTCGTTTAGAGGCAAGATGCCACCCTTAGTTGATGCTATTAAATAGGATGCTGCCTCTGAAAAGGCAGCCATGGCCATGAAAATCCAAGAGTGGGAACACATGAAATAGTTACTGAGTTGTTATAAAAAAGATTGATGTAGATAACCAGCTTTGTATCTAGAGACAAACCAGAATCCGATGAGATTCTGTTCAGTAAGGCAACACAAGTTAACAGCTGTATTCTGTATCCTAAACAATTTCTGTTTCCCAAATTGTCATCAAAGGCAGTCCCATGTAAAATGTACTGAAATGATCTAGTGGTATGCTTTTACTTTGTTCTTTGTGAATTGTTCTTATTACTCAGATTTCATTTTTTTTAAAAATTACTCCTTTGTCATATTTTCATGCTATGACTGAAGTCAGGTTCTTACTAGATTGTGAACAAAACAATTTTCAAATATACCCGTATCTACATCTACATGGTATTACAGACAGGTAATATTATAAGTCCATGTGAGAAGAATGCAGCCTATGCAAAGGAATATTGTAGCAGCTTTGAGACTGGGGCCATTTCTGCACCAGACTGTTACAGTGCTATTATTCACTTTCAACATCCTATGGAATCCTGGAGTTTGCAGTTTCGGGAGGGGCCAGGCAGTTTGTAACATAAGCTTTTGTAAACTGAGTCTACTTCATCAGATGCATGAAGAGACATTTACACCCACGAGTGTGCAAGTGTGTGTGTGTGTGTGTGTGAATAGTAATAGAAATGCAGAACTTGTAGATATGATGATAAGGTGACAAATATGATGATAAGGTGGCAAATTAATGATGGTCATTTCAGGGACAGAGATGGGAAGAATGATACTACTTAAAGCCAAGATGGGTTGGCTTTGATATCAGTTGTGGAAAGAATTCTTGAAATATGATATGATGGTGGCTGGGAACCGGAAAGGAGTTGTGAGAAAATGGGCAAGAAGGCCCTCACAAGGCTGAGATGTTTTAAATATAAGTAATCACTTGGACTAAAAGACAAGTGAAAATATAGTATACATTTAAAGCATGTGTATATCCTATGATTAGAAATGATCACATATGGGTAACAATCACAATGTTGTGGAACAGAATTATATATTACTATTATTATATATTTAGACCAAATAAATGATTTGCTCTAGTTAGCAGAGGATATAATATTTTCAATTTTTGTACAACGCAATTAAGAAATGATATTTAAGTTATAAGAACCATAAACATAGACAGTAATAATAACAGTAAACAAATTCTTCAAAACAGTTAGTGCAACTTTCATTCACTCCCTTAATCCACCAGTTGTTTGAGTGGAAACCATTTTGCTACACTATTGTGCATAATGGGCCTTGAGCATCAATGAATTTTGGTGTCCGCAGAGGATCTGGAACCAAACCCTAGCACATACCGAAAAGCCACTGTAATATGTGTTCTGTACCAAGAAACCATTGTCTCTGTTCAATCTACTGTTGATGGACTGGAGTTTATGAATATATCACCATTCTGCTGTTTCTGTTTCCTATCTCCCTTTGATTTTTTTCTTTGTGTGTATGTGTGTGTTCAAGAATATCTCAGACCTCAGAACAGCAGTCCTTGAACCAAACAAGAACAAAAACATAAGGAGATTGGAAGGAGAAAGACCAAAATTGAGATATATCCACAAACTCCAGCCAATCAGTAGTGGGTTGAAGAATGGTTTCCTGGCACACTGCACATTTATAGCACTAGTTAACACCCCAGCCTCATGAGGGCTTTCTTGCCACATTTATACCTCAGGTAACACTTTTTCACTTGCAGTGGGTAATGTCTCATGGTCTGGTCCATTCTAGGAATGAAAAGAACATTCAAAAATATTTGACAAATGGTTAAAACCATATTTCTTGACCGTTAAGAAACTCTGATGGAAAGAAGCCTGGACTGACAAGAATATTCTACACAAAATTTGCACACAGCAAAACAAACTATTCTGTAGAGGAAGCAACTTTTTTCTGCATAGGAAATGATATAACTGCATCGAAATACTGTTTTCTGCACAGAAAATGCTGTCATTGGGACTTATTCTGCACAAAATTTGCATGTGGCGGTTTTGCCCAGAAAGAGCATTTTTAACTCAGCTAATATTTCTGCGTAATCTTTCTGTGCAGATGCTGCACAGAAAATGTTGGTTTATGCAGAATAAATCCAAACTGCTAATAGGTTTTGAAAATTGTGCAGTTTTTGTAGCCTTTCTTATGAGAAGAAATTTGCTAAAATTACCCACTGCTTCCTTTGTGAAGAAAATTAGTGAAGAATTGCATTGCTCTTCCATTCTTATCTGTGATGGAGTACCATAGTAATATCTGTACCAGTTTGTATCTGCTATTATGCTTTTACTGTATTCTGTATTTGTTGAATTCTGTTCGTGATGTTTACCTGCTTTACATGTAAAGAAGAAGCTTGCATATTTAAAAAAATAGGAACATTTGAAAGATAAAGCATGTATAAAACACATCAATTTTTTTTCTTTTAAAAAGAAAACCAAGTTGTGGCCGCCAAGACAGTTTCCAAAATGCATCAGTCTACATGTTTCAAGACCAGTGCTTGACATTTTTTATTTGTTCTACTGTAAACTTGGATTTAGTTCTTGTAGTTAAAAAGGAACTTGACCTACAGTAATTAGTAAAAGTAGACTGTTTGCTGTTTTGCTGTTCAGATTAAGACAGCCCTGCTGTTTAAACAACAAAGAGTTGAGTAGAAACTGTAGGACTAAAAGTGTTTGTTTTTAACATCATAAACATTTATGAAACTGTTATGGACTACAGCCCAGTTCCACAATTGTTTTTGTTGTTGTTTTCCTTCAAGTCATTACTTACAGCAACCCTAAGGTGAACATATCATAGAGTTTTCTTAGAAAAATTTGTTTAGAGGGTATTCGTCTTTGCTTTCCTTTGAGGCTGAAGGAATGTGACTTGCTCAAGTTCACCCACTGGGTTTCCATGACTGTGCAGGGATTTGAACCCTGTTCTCCAGAGTCCTAGTCCAACGTTCAGACCACAACAACAGACTGGCTCATACTTCTTCAAATGTGTGGCTTACAAATGTAGAGTTTGGGTATATGTACAGTGCACATGGCATGAGAAGACATGTTGGCTCGTAACAATTATCCATGGAACTGGCCATTAATAAACGGTTAATGAACTAAATAACAAAAACTTTCTGTTAAGAGACAAGATATTTAAAAATACAGTGTGATAACGTACTCACCTTTTATATTTTTCTTCTGATTATAAAGTAATGAAGAGTCCTATTTCTGCATCCTGTTGTGGTGAATCACAGTCCTACTGCACTTGGAAGACATTTTAACATTGACCATGTACACCATTATAGTTGAAAACCAAACTTCCTGGTAATAAGTGAGCCAAATAATATACACAGGGCAAAATCCCATTAGTGTCATCTATGTATGTAAGTTCCCTTACATGTATGATTATACTTTTGTAGCAGTTGTATAGTGGACATATTCCATTAGAGGTAGTAGAAGTGGATTTCCACCAGGCAACAATTTAACATAGACTTAAATCCTGTTGTTATTCTTGACTAGAGTAGAATCAGCCAATAAATGTCATTTACCTACATGTTGACACACCATCTTGTAAACACATTTAATATGTCTACTCTAGTTGTGACTAACTTAATTTGATTCTAGCCATGATTGTTTCACATTCTTGGATTGTATATAAGTATGCATTGATGCCTTCGGTTTGTGACTTGATTCACTGAAACTATAGAAGTAACCACTAGGCATTCCCCATAATGGGAGAGTATGCAAGCATACTGGCATATATACCCTCTGTTGCACAATCTTGGTATTTAGGAGAAGGGTGGTGTAGCACAAGCGCAAAACAGAATATCAGCCTGAGGATCTAATCTGCTGAATCCATTATCCCAATCTAAACTTTTATCTATGGACTAAAATTTTAAAATAGTTTTTTTCTAAACAAACCAACAAACAAATCAAGTATTTTTCACTCTAATCTGCATGTGAAGTTCCTTTGCTTCATGGTAGCCACTTTAAAATATGTTCAGTAAGATAAATTTCTAAACCAAAGACTCCCAACTTGGATGAAAAATGGATCAAAATAAATTATAAAACCTGTTTCAATTACAGAGAAAAATGTATTACAACTTCATGAATAAGAATATTTTGTTTTCCCAGAGGTTGGCCATTTGGTTTTTGATGGGCATGCTAGATGCTGTTGTGTAGTTTCAGAGACATCATTGATCAACATTGACACTAGCCAAGCACATGTTTGCCTTTGGAGATTCAAACAGAGTGATTTTATTTTTCAAGAAATATTTTTAATTTAGTAAAGATGCTCATGGTGAATCATGGCTTTAATGGCTTTAATGCCTGTCTTCAAAAAGCATATATACACATGCATATATTTTAAAACAAATTATTAAAGCAAGCTTACTGACAACACCCAGAATATGAGATGTTGCATATTAAAACAATACTCACATATTAGCATATGAAGAATATTTGCAGATTTTTGTTCCTGCGATGAAAAGGGGGCTTGGGGTGTCTTGACACATTAGGGCAAGCATCTTGTTTCTGCGAGCACATTGTGCCTCTGTGTTTCTTTTTTCAAACTATTGTAGAGGTTGACATGCACTCTGTCTGCTTCCACCATCCACAGTGATCAAAGTCCCCACTGCCAGGATTCATGGTTTTGTGCAATAGGCTCCATGATTGGTAAAAACCATGGGGAATCAGAGAAGCAGCTGTCTATGCCCCATAGCCACACACAGACCAATTATATCATCTTTCAAGAAGAAGATCTCAACAGAAGAGGACATAATCTTGATCTGGCATAGCCAGATGCTTCTGTGCTCCTGTGCTCTCTCTGCCAGTCAGGGAATGCCTGTTCAGGTGTATATGTGTATGAGAGCTATCACAGTAGAACTGTGAGTACTACGAGTGCTGTGTGGTGAGCCTTAGTAGAGTTACTCCTGCTTTGGGCAATACAGCCTAGGAGAACTTTGTACCCTTTCTTCAATGGCTTTATGAATGTTGGGATGGAGGGGCAAACATTTCATTTTTACAAAATTTGTATTTTGTGCAAAATGTAGTGTTTTCTACAAGAATATGTTGTATTTGCAAAAAGCACAATTTTTCAACAACTTAAATCTCCCCCCCCCCAGTGAGAAGTCATGGGAAAATGTTCAACAGCTCTTATAATTTCACCCAGTAGGATAAAAAAAAATTCTTGTGTTGGAAGAAATAAGCAAAACATTCCAAGTTGGCCAGAACGAAGAAGCAACCCCAAAGGTCTGTGAAAAGATGTGTAATTTGAAGGCATGTTAAGTCTCTTTTCTCAAGAGCTATGTCATTCCTCAGTATTCTTATTCAGTACTGGATTCCTCTTTTGAAGGTGACCAAATGTCTTGAGCAGACTGATTCTGTTTTAATTATATAAATTACTTTCATTTGTATTCTTCATAGTTCATCAGTCCTATTTAATCAGCAAAATACTTCAGAGAGGTTGTCTTCCTGGAGTGCATAAAATGATTTCAGAAAACCAATAACAGATACTATTACCACGTACTGCAGACTGTTATCTTATTTCTGGTTAATGTTTGATGATGATGACCATGAGTTTCTTTTCCTTCTGGCAGTCATGTTCAGTGTGTGATTATAGGGATTCATGGACGGAACAAAATGTTGTATGCGTAGTTGTTGGTGGTACTGATTCTAAAGGACACTAATATTATCCAAATTCAACTTTTCCTTGAATATGTGAACAACCAGAAACTTGTTTTGCCAACCATGAACACCATAGCAGGCTGTGGCTTTCTAATCCCTTAGTGCTAGACCAGCTTCTGGTAGAAAATGTAATGCTAAAGAGTAGGTGGCCTTTGAGAATATGCAGAGTATATTGGACTCATCACTTCAAAATCATACTGGCTAATGCATTCTTAGGGCCTTTCCAACCTATACTGTTACAGTGCTATTATTCACTTTCAACATCCTGTTGAATTCTGGAGTTTTTAGTTAACTGAGGCTAAAGAGATCTCTGGCTGAAAATTCTAAATGCCCTCCCTAGACTGCAAACCCTAGGATTCCATATAATATTGAAAGTGGAATATTAGCACTATAACAGTGTAGTATGGAAAGGCCCTTTGAGTTATCATTCAAAATGTGCTTTTCCCAAAATGTAATTTTCCTAAGCAAGATCTTAAAAGGTAAACAAAATTCCAAGTGCCTTCTCTCCATTAAGTTTTCTTATCATTTTTGTTTGGTTTTGGAAACTTGAACAGTTTGTGGGTGTTTGATTGGGCTTTTCCTAAGGAAGATTTGATTTAAATTACGATTATGATTATGATTAAGTGTGGTGGCCTGGTCATGAAGGTGGGGGATGTGGGAATTATCTGTGTACTGGTAAGCACATGATAGTGGTGATTGTACTTGTTTACTTATTTACAGTCAGCCCTCCATATTTGCAGGTTTCACTTTTGCAGATTTGATTATTCATGGATTATTTGCTGCCACCTCTGCTGCCTCCCTATGCCATTTTTAATAGGTACCGCAAGCCTTGTGAGACTGAAGTTTGTAAGTTCCTTTTAATGGTGTGGGGCAGCAGTGGGGCTGGCAGTAAGCCCTACCAGCCACCCACTTCTGCCTTGTGAAGGAACGCTGATGCCTCAAAAGAATCCAGAGTGGGTTGAATATGGTGATCATACTTTTTTGTGTGTTAAATGTGGTTTGGGAGGGCCTAGAGTTATTCATTTTTTTTCACTTTCATGGGGATCCTGTGCCCCTAACTCTAGTGAATGTGGAGGGATGACTGTACTTAATAAAGAATTTTTTTAAAGTCCTAAATATCTTAAAGGCATCAGATCTTCCTGAATCTTGGAAGTTAAGCAGGATCAACTCTTGTTAATACTTGGATGAGAGACTGTCAACAAATACCAGGTGCAGTAGGCTATATTTCAGAGGAGGAAGCTGGCAAAACACCTCTGAATATTCTGTGCTTAAGAAAACCCTATAAAATGCATGGGATTGTCATATGTCAGTAGGCGACTTGAAGGTAAACACACGCACATTCTTTCAAAACTGGCTGCATTTATAAAAATAAATGGCACAGGAACTGCTTATTGTACCATCATTTGTAGAATACAATGATGCTAAATTTTGGAGAATCGAGTGTTTGGCTGTAACAGTGCTATTCCCAACACCGAAAAAACGACAAGAACGTGGATTTGTTGACACACACCCTTTTAAAGTCAGCCCAGAAAGTTCTAGATGTCATATTTTGCTTTATGTCAGTGTTAGACTGTCAGGAATGTCTCAGGAGCAGAATTAGTAGAATTCTGTTTTTCATAGATTCAGTGGTATTTTTGTTTTAATTTAAAAAGAAAAATGACCTTAGGAAATACCTTAATAAAGTACATGTTTAAAAGAAAGAGTTTCTCTGGCTATTTATCTGTTAACTCTTTTGGAACAAGGGTTAAAATTCAAGAATACACAGGTTACAATAAGAATGATAAAGTCATCTCTATTGTTTCCAGTCATAATTAAGAATGTCAAAAGAGTCTGGCATTCTGTTCTCGAAGCTGTATGCCCAAGGGAGTCTCACAAGAAGGACTTGAGTACAATAATATTCACAGCAATTTGTATTCAGAGGCACACTGCCTTCAGCACTGCAAGAAATATATCACTATCCTGACTAATGGCCATTTGATAGCCTTCTCCTATGTGAAATTTTACAGTCTCCTCTTAAGATTGTCCAATTTGGCAGCCATCACTTGACCTTGTGGTAGAGCATTCCATAGTTTACCTGTATTAGGGATAGGAATCATACTTCCTTCCAGATATTTTTGAAAAGCAAATCCCAGTGTTGGGAGTTATAGTAGCTCTCTTGGTACTGACACATAAATTTGAGGTTTGTTTCACAGTTATTCAGAGCAGGAAATTTAACACAGTGACAATGAGTTTGTGGATTAGTCTTGATATTGGACATACATTGAGAATTCTTGTTTTTAGGAACACACTGAAGCTTATTTGAGTCTCAATGTCTTTTTCATGGATAATAAAAATGTGTTGTGTTTCGATTTTATGTATTGTTTTGAGTTGTTGTCATGTGCCTTCAAGTTGACTCCTACTTATGACAACCCTATGTTGAGCTTTCTTGACAAAATATATTTAGAGGAGGTTTGCTATTGCCTTGCTGTTAGGCTGAGAGAATGTGACTTGGTGAATATCACCTAATGGTGATGGCTGAGCACATACTCCACGCTGGTCACTTGGAGTCCTGGTCTAACACTTAAACTACATGCTGACTGTCAGTATTCTTCAGATATTAGTGATTTGTAAGTATTTACCTATACATAAAAAGAGACAAGTACATATATAGCTTAGTTAATGAGGTAGATGTTTTCTTTAGCGTTATTTCTGTAACAGAAAAAAATTGATACCAGTAGCAGAAACGTCATTGAAAGAGCAAAGATAGAGTCCTGCACTGCAAAAAAAGAAGAGCAGTTTAACATGCTACTGTTAGTTGGATTTGTAATTGGTTGACTGACCGAACCCAAAGGGTGATCACGAATGGCTGCTTTTCATCCTGGAGAGAAGTGACTAGCGGGGTGCCACAGGGTTCTGTCCTGGGCCCAGTGCTGTTCAATATTTTTATCAATGACTTGGATGAAGGAATAGAGGGCATGCTCATCAAATTTGCAGATGACACCAAATTAGGAGGGGTTGCTAATACGCCAGAGGACAGGATCAAAATTCAAAATGACCTGAATAGATTGGAGAGCTGGGCCAAGGCTAACAAAATGAAATTCAACAGAGAGAAGTGTAAGGTCCTACACTTAGGTAGAAAAAATGGAATACAGAAATATAGGATGGGGGACACATGGCTGGATAGCAGTACGTGTGAAAGGGATCTAGGAGTCTTCATAGACCACAGGCTGAACATGAGTCAGCAGTGTGATGCGGCAGCCAAGAAAGCCAATGCAATTCTCGGCTGCATCAATAGGAGTATGGTGTCTCAATCGAGGGAGGTACTGGTACCACTCTACTCTGCTTTGGTTAGACCTCATCTTGAATACTGTGTCCAGTTCTGGGCACCCCAATTCAAGAAGGACATGGTCAAGCTGGAGCAAGTCCAGAGGAGGGCAACCAAAATGTTGAGAGGCCTGGAAGCCATGCCCTATGAGGACAGACTTAGAGAGCTGGGTATGCTTAGTCTGCAGAAGAGAAGATTAAGAGGGGACATGATAGCCATGTTTTAATATTTGAAGGGATGCCATGTAGAGGAAGGAGAGGGCTTGTTTTCTGCTGCTCCAGAGACCAGGACAAGGAGTAATGGATTCAAGCTACAGGAAAGGAGATTCCACCTGAACCTCAGGAAGAACTTCCTGACAGTCAGGGCTGTCTGGCAGTGGAATATGCTGCCTTGGAGTGTAGTGGAGTCTCCTTCCTTGGAGGTTATTAAACAGAGGCTAGATGGCCATCTGTCGGGAGTGCTTTGAGGATGTTCCTGCATGGCAGGGGATTGGAGTGGATGGCCCGTGTGGTCTCTTCCAACTGTACATTTCTATGATTCTATGTTTCAGCAAATTTATCATTCGAACTAACAATATAGACAGGTGAAATGAAACAAGCAGGTCAGGTAATCCTTGCAGAAGTAAATAAAAACATTTTCCAGAGAAAGCTGCTTTCAAGTGCATCCAAGGGTGATGCTAAAAATGTAATCAGCCTCCACTTTACTTATGATTTCTACTTTGGTGGTCATATTTACAGCTCTATACTTCTTTAATGTGCTGCGAGTAGCTGTTGAGCTATCTTATCTGCTTTTTCCTTTTCTCTCTGTTTTGCTGTTCACACATGCTCAAGTAAGGGATTCTGGAGGCAACTTCTGTTTTATTCCGTCTGTTGCAAGCAGGCGCGCACACACAGCATCTGTAAAATTAGCTAGAGCAGAATCGCATCCTTCACAGTTCATGCACTGCATTGTTTACTGAAGATATGCCCCTGCACATTGACCCAGAAAGTCTGTGTTTCTCCAACTTTTCTTTACCAGTCTCTCAGTGCCAATGCTGCTAAACAAAACCCTCCAACTAGACAGAGGACAAGGAGGAAAAGTGGGGCCTGAAGGCTTAAAAACACTTTGTAAGAAAAGGAGCTTCTTTGTCAGAGCCTTTGTTAACTCGAGGTATTTGTGTATTTCTTTTTATCCTGAGTTTCACCACTTTCAGCTTCTGCTAAATGACATTGGGTACAACTATTACAAAAGTGGGGGCTTTCTATTTTCTCCATGTCATGCATCATTTTAAGCACCCTTTCCTCTTTACCTTCTCGTTTACCTTTTCCCCCTTTAAGCTGAAAATTTCCGAATGCTCTAACCTTTGTTAAGAGTAAAGGAGTTGCTCCAACTCTTTGATCATCTGGTTGTACTCTTCTAGCTTTCAGTATTCTGTCTCTAATACAGCAGGTATGCAGAGAATTCCCAGTGGGGTCACAGCATAGAGTTATATGGAGGCATTATGTTGTTTGTAGTTGTGTTTTCGTTTTCTTTAATAATGATCCCAGCATGGAATTTTCCATTTTCACTTTAGCCAGAGAGTGGTTTCAAATTTTCATTGAGCTATACACCACAGCTTTAAGATTCTTTGTTACTGTCCTTATGGTTATATACCATCAAACCAGAATAACTGTGAAATACAGTTGGCCTTCCACATTTGCTATGGTTAGGGTCATGGGACACCTGCAAAAGTGGAAAAACCACAAATATAATCATCATCATCATCATCATCATCACCCGTTTATTGATTAGTCAACTGACCATATCAACAATAAAATACATAGTACATAATACAAAGATACAGATACAGAAATTACATACACAAATAAACTCAATTCATATAAAATTAAGTAAAATAATTAAGACATATATACTTAAACTTAATAAGTAGTGAGTTTGATATAGAAAATAAAATACATGATAAACAAGAGAGATAAAATGACAAGTATAAAATTCAGTCATAACATTTAAATAAGCTCATCGCCATGACAGGGGACCCCATTTGGTGTGATAAAAAGTTCTCTCAGGTAAGCAGCTTTTGTAATAAATCTTGCAATCCAGCGGACTGAGTGTAAATTCTCTCCAGAAAGAAAATAAGACAAGTTGACAGTTGGATCCCAATTGGTTGTTCTGACAGAAGTGGTTGTAAGTATTGGGATCTCACCTTGGTATATATACAACAATCAAACAAGATATGTGCAATATCCTCTATGGCTGATGCACCACAGATGCATGTTCTTTCGTGGTATGGAATTTTTTGAAACCATCCTATTCTTACCATAGAATTAAGTTGTTCAAATCTAGTTCTGGTGAAAGCTATTCTCTGTCTCTGTGCTGGGTTCAGCCTAAGATACTTTTCTAGACCAAATATAGTTTTATTTTTGGCTAACCAATTTAGAGACTTAGAACCAGCCAGCAGTGCTATATCTGTTTGGGCACTGATGTCCAAAATTCTTTGTTTTATTATTTCCTGAGCTGAGTGTCCACAAATTAATAAATAAGACGGGGGAAACCCTAGCTGGTGCATTAATTGAAACAGCTGGCATATCCAAAAATTTGAACGCTGGAGATCTAATTGTTCATCTAAGCAAAGTTTAGGGAGTCTCCCTGGGTCCATTTTAAGGATCCTTAGCCAATAGTTTAAAACTTTTATCCAAACCTGACACTGAATAGAATGTGCCCCTAGTTCTGCTCTCACTGCTTGAACCGGAGTGTTCTTATCTGTTCTTAGTATCCTCCTTAGGAAGCAGCTCTGTGCCTGCTCCAAAAGGGGTACTTTCATTTGACCCCACATTTTTGCCCCGTAGGACAGAATAGGCATTATTTTAGTCTTATAAACTTTTAGAATAGGGGATATACTGGAGGGGTGGTTATAGTTTATCAATTTATAAAGTATATTGGAGTTGGTCATTGCTCTCTGTTTATTTCTTCTAAGGTGATTTGTCCATTTCCCTGCATTTGAAAAGGACAACCCTAGATATAAATAAGAGCTGACTTGTTCAATCGGGACTCCTTCCAGGAACCAGTTATATTTTTTTGGGAAATTTTCCCGAATATCACCACTTTAGATTTATCTTTGTTAATGGCTAAGTCATTATGGGAACACTAATTAGCTAGGTTCTGTAAAAACGGTCTCAAACGGACCTGCGAGCGGGCAATCAGAACCATGTCGTCAGCATAGAGGAGGACAATGAGGAATATGTTGCCTATCTTGGGTGTATGAGCCGTTGTTGAAGAGAGGAAGCCTGGGATGTCATTAACATATAAGTTAAATAAAGTTGGAGCTAAAATACATCCCTGTCTAACTCCTTTGTACACATTAACTTTCTTGGTCAGCGCACCATTGGCTCCAATACGCACTTTAAGACAAGTATCTTTATGAAGGGCCTTGAGCAAATAAAGGAGTCCTGACTCCATATTCAAATCTGCCAATTTGCTCCAAAGAATATCCCTGTTAATTGTGTCAAACGCTGCTCTAAGATCTATGAACTCTGTAAAGAGTTGTTTTCCCTCGGACATATACTTTGCTATAAGATGGTGTAAAATAAAACAATTATCCATAGTGAATCTTTCTGATCTAAAACCTGCTTGTTCTTCCACTAACAAGTTTTTTATCGGCAATCCAATCCTCAGTTTTGCCTAACAGATGTTTTGTATACATTTTGGCCACAATATCGATAAGACTTATAGGTCTGTAGTTTTTAGGGTCTCCTTTGTCACCTTTTTTATATATGGGTGCAATGATGGAAAGTTTCCATCCAGATGGAAAATGGCCTGTGTTATCAATAAATGTGAACAGACTGGCCAGGATAGGCGCCCACCAATCCACATATGTCTTAAACAATTCTGGAGGAAGTAGATCTTCACCTGGAGCTTTGTTTGATTTCAGGGACTTATAATTTTTGTAGTTTCAGCCACTGTGACTGGAGACCACTGGGGGAGCTCTGCTAAAAGTAAGTGATCATTTGTTAGATTGTCTGTAAATCCTTGATTGGGATCTTGGGAAAGACTTGGGAAAAATCCTCCCAAACTAAGGCTGGGATGGGGACATCTGAAGAAAATCTTCGTTCTTTCAACAGCCCGTTTATTGTATTCCAGAAAAAGGCTGAATTCAGACCCATGGCAGATAATTCCAGATCCGCCCATACCTAGCTGCATAATTAGCCTTCTTTAGTGACAAAAGCTTCTTATGGACACGTCTAAGAGTTAGCATCCTTGAGTGATTAGCTAAAGAAGGGTGGTATTGGGTCTGACGCATGACAGATCTTAATCGTTTCATGGCCCTAATACAATCATAATCAAACCAGGTAGATCTTGTAATCTGGGGGTTGCTGTGTGGGGACTCATCAATTAGAAACTTCCTTAATAGGGAACAGAGATTAGTAAACCAAGAAGGGGTTCATCTCTATCTACACTGCCTAACATTATAGTTCTGTATTCTGGCCTATTCTGCACAGAGATCAAAAACCTGGCAATTGACTTGGTATCAACTTTGCTCCATTTGAGCCTCCTGTCATGATCAGCTTCCAAATTAGCCAACAGGTTTCCTACCCCAGGGCTACCACGTCTGAGGTCTGAATAACCTTGAAAAGTAACAGTAACAGGTTGGTGATCACTGTCCTCCCTCACGTACACTTTAATATCTGAGAATAATCCAGTATTTTCAGAGGAGACACAGATATAGTCCAAAACACTGCTGGAGACTCTGGAATGGAATGTAAATGGATAAACAAAGCTGTCTGTTCTGCCACCCAGTATCTGGAGATTACAGCTATACACTAAAGAAAGAAACCAGGAACCTGCTTGGTTCCTTATCAAATCTCGAGAACGCCATGATGTCTCGTTTTGAAGGTAATGTGCCGGAACAACCCCCTTATGAACAAACTCCTGAAGGGAAGACCCTACTCTAGCATTGAAATCCCCCAGCAGGATTTTAATGGACCTAGGATATTTTAAATTTAATTCTAAAATTAAATTTTCAGACCATCCCACAAGTCACCAGTAAAAGAAGGCAAAGTAATTGAGGCCAGGTATACATTCAAACATATTATGTACATTGATTTAAACTGGAATTTTATCACTAATATTTTACCACAAATATCAAAATGTGTGTGTGTCTGTGTCTGTGAGAAGGGGGCCAAAACGTGGTGGGGAAAGTGGGCACCCTCAGTCTGAATGAGGTCAGAGAAAGGAGAGGAAAAGGAGGTAGGTCAGAATGATGGCCCTATACTTCCTCTGTCTTGCCCACTTCCGTCCTTGGGTGTGTATGGGGGGAGGCATTGAGAAAAGGATTGTGGTGTTGAGAAATTAGGCTATGATCCATCTTTGGCTGGCCAGGCAACAGCTGGTGGAGGAAGAAGGGGGTGAGAGGCTGGTTTTTGAAGGGCTGCATCGTCTGATCAGAGCCATTGAGAGAGAATGTTCCCCAAAAGAAGAAGTCTTTGAGGTGAAGAGCAGGGATCAGAAAAACTCACAAATAATCAAATCCATCAAAGTGAAGCCTGCAATTGTGGAGGACCAACTGTACTGCTTTTTTAGGCCATTTCCACACTAGACTGTTATAGCGCTATTATTCCACTTGCAACATCCTATGGAATTCTGGGGTTTGCAGTTTCAGGAGGGGCCGGCCGGCCCCTCCCTAAACTGCAAAGCCCAGGATTCCATAGGATGTTGGAAGTGGAATATAGCGCTATAACAGTCTAGTGCGGAAATGGCCATAGTCTTTTACTTGCTAGTTTTTGTTGTTTTGGTTGATTTTTAACTGTCTTGAATTCACAGTAAGCTGGGATATACTCATTTTTTCAGAAATAAACTGATATTTCATTGATATAGTAAGATGCAAGGTGTAGTTCTCTGACAATGTGAAAATAGCAAGTCTGTGCTTTTCTCATTGCACAGAGAAATCAAAGTGTTTCTGAATTTATTGGGAAAACAGGCACACACTGTTGGGCGGATGAAGAGATGGCTTTCTTTTACTCATACCATATGGACAATAATTTTTTTCTTCAGACTCTACATCTTCAATTTAATTTAATTCTCTGTTTGTATATTCCCTATGGAGTTCCTCTTTGCTCATAGTCTCAACATAGATTTGACTAAATATCTTGTAGTTTGAATAAGGCTATTATTCAATGTAAACCTATTTTATGAATGGTACCATGAACAAGGAACCCAAAATGTAGGTTGTCTTTTATACCCAATCAAGATTCCTTAAAACTCATGTCAACACCAGTCTGACCGTAGTACAGAGGCTGTTTCTCTAATGCAACACTCATCTCTGAAGCCTAGTGTGAGGAACTGGATGAGACTTTACTCCTTTCCACCTCATAGGGGCTTGTCTCTGCCATGCTAGCTTATTTGAAGTGCTTCCAGTGCAGGCTATTAGGAAAAGATCTCCTCTCAGCACCAAGCTGGAGAGGCAAATGGTGTCCAGGTGTCCCTTGCTTATTCAACAGGTTAGATTCCAGAGCACTGTCAAAAACTGGAAATTGTCAAAATGTGGAAGCCAAGTTTTTATTTAGCTTTTTTATAAATGTAAATTGAGAGAAAATTCAGCACATGGTTGCAGAAGCATGTGGAAGATTGTAGAAACATGACAAAATAGGTCGAAAGAGCATACCATGTCTTGAATGTATGACCTAATTCACTGAAGTATATTTTTAACTTCAGCATTAATTGGGCAATCAAGAAAGTTAGACCAAAAAAAAAAACCAAGAAAAAACCCTAATAAATTAATAACTTACTTTGTTGTTTGATCAGTTAATTCTAAGCTCTGCATCCTGAGATGCTCAAAAAGGAGAGAAATGTGTTTTTGGCAGACTTTTGAGATCAGACATGATATAAGAGGAGGCAGCAACCTTATTTCAGGCTCTGAAGAAGAGCCAGGACTCTCCTAGATGTACTCACCACATCTAAACATAGTCGTGGACTCTGGACTAAGAAACAAAATTTCTCTTTAATCAAGCCACGTTCTGGAGCTGAGGACAAGTGTAAGGTTAATATGTTCTTGTTGATCAGTTGCATTTGATTATCAATTCAGGAATAGCACAATGATAAATAACAGATAGTGCTTCTCACTACATTTGACTAATGACATTGCCACTGCAGTATCCTGGTTTTTCTCTTCACCTCAGGCTCCTTCGCTTCTACAGTTTGTTAGATTTCATCTGTTTTATGACCCAATAAGGTCATTGAGATACCTGCCATTAGAACAAGGAAAGAGTAGAATACAAACTAGAGTCTTAACATAACCTGGAAGTCAATTTTCACAATTTCAGTTCTCCTCTTTCTTTTAATCCTTTAAGAAATACCAGGCTGAACAATTAGAAAAAACTTTTGATATAGATCAGGGGTGGCCAAGTAGGATATTTTCCTTCCCTGCTCCAGTTTATGCACAGTCGTACTGCAGCAACAACTTAATTTTGCAATTAAGAGCAATGGCCTTCATGGGATGGTAATATTCTTTGATGAAGTATATACCATCTACCAGTTGTGAAACATCTGCCTTCAGAAGAAGTAATAGGATAAGAGAAATGTGGCATGATGGACAGTGAAGGTGCTTCACATTTTTTCTTTACAACTGCGTGTAAACAATTCTCCCGAATTCAAATTTGACAGTGCTACCGGGGGTAGATGTTAAATTCAGGACCAGCCTGTCTGACACTATCTGTTATACCCAACAATATCATAATGATATATTCAGAATGTGCTCAACAGGAAAAAAAGTTTATTAAAGAACCTCTTAAACTGAGGTATTTGTGCAGTCTTTAAAACAGATGTACAAATGTTAATAGCCCAACACAGTGCTATTGTGCTGCTGCTACTCCTACTGCTGTTACTTTGAGAGACAGAATTGTCTTTTATATTTTGTTGAGGATCTTCTGTCATAGACCAGGTGCATTGATGGTAACATGCACTATAAATTATAAAATAAATGTTTATAAATAGATAAAATTTCAGGATGTTGATAGAATCTAAATAGAACTAAATAGTAAAAGTGTCACAAAACTTCTGCCTCTCAATTTAATTCGTAATTGGACTTAGCAGGCCAAACATGAGACAGAGCAGTCTTATTCCAAGTCTTGTTATAAATCACATTCAAATTAATTATGTCTCAGTGGCTTTGAGTATTTGACAGGCCCCAAACTATTTCTTTGCTGCTGTATTCCATCAGCCTACAAATTCCACACCCATCAACTTCACATATCTTTCCCCTTCACTCCCACAAGTCTCTCAGTCTGCAAACCAGAAGGAGGGACACACATGGAAAGACTTGTAGCCATCACCACATGGGGAGGGAGCTTTAGCAGGCAGGCAACCAATGGGAGAGAGATACCTAGATGCTAATGTGTTGGGGGGATGTCCTTGAGTTCTTCTCATTCATTCTCTAACATGGTGCATCAGTTGTTCTGCTCTGGAGGAAATAGATCTTCACCTGGAGCTTTGTTTGATTTCAGGGACTTATAATTTTTGTAGTTTCAGCCACTGTGACTGGAGACCACTGGGGGAGCTCTGCTAAAAGTAAGTGATCATTTGTTAGATTGTCTGTAAATCCTTAATTGGGATCTTGGAAAAGTCTTGAGAAAAAATCTTCCCAAACTAAGGCTGGAATGGGGACATGTGAAGAAAATCTTTGTTCTTTCAACAGCCCGTTTACTGCATTCCAGAAAAAGGCTGAATTCAGACCCATGGCAGATAATAACATGGTGCATTTCTTTTATCAACTTTGCACTCAAACTACAATTCTGCTAAATATGCTGAACAGCTTTGAAATATGAATATAGCTGAGGAGAATATTACCCACCTTTGATGTGAGTTCCCTATATACAAATATCTTCTGAAATGACTCATTTTGTATAATATAGGATACCTAGTAAAAGAGACACTTTAATGCCACCTACGCATGTTCTAGCAACCCTGTGGAAATTGCTTCAATTAAATACTTTGATTTTAATAAAAATGTTTCTAGTAGGTTAGAGGAATAGCTGTGGCTCCCTTGTGGCTCCAAAATCTCCAATGTATATGTGGCAGTTTTGAAAACAAATTCATTCTTTTAAAACTCAGTATTTATCTAAGGATATGTTAATCCTTTTTTGTCATTATGAGTGGAATTTTGTTTAATGTAAAGCCACTTCTTTATTATCTTTGAACCACCATTCAGTACATCACATTATTAAATTTTAAAGGCTTTAAATTTTTTTAAAAAAAAGAAAGCAGAGAAAAGGCAGTTCAGATTTATAACGTGTGTTTAAGAAGAATGACACACAACTTTGTTCTTTGCTTTCAACAAGCTTTTTACACATACACAAATAGATAATGTTTTGCCATTTACAGGATGAATCAAAAATGAGAATAGAGTATATGAGTTAAGAACAGATACTTTGCACAAAGAGATATGCTGCAGAACCAATCTTCCTTCCATGGGATACATTTGGGATCACAGTGTAGACATTGTGAATATTGTTAGGTATTATGGATTTTCGTTGGGAGAACCCCCGTTGAATGTTCTCAGCAAAATCCAACATTCACTGCAGATCAGTTTCATGTCAATCACACCACTGTACACAGGTCCTTTATAAGTTTTATTCTCAAATGCAGTGATAGAGAAAATTTGGGTGTTTGGATGCCGCTGGATTGCAGTCCTGAAAAACATAGATAGAATAGCCAGTGATGAGAAGAGCTGCAGTTGAATAACATGTTCTTGATCCCTGCTGAAATGTCTGTGGAATTCTCTGTATAAACTCCCCCACCCCACAGCAAACCTTTCACTTTTCATTTCACTTTCTATTATCATGTATAATTAATATTGTCATTAAAACCTCTGATGAAAAGGGTTTTTTTAAGTAATACAATATTTTTGATTATTCCTACACTGACAGTATAACAAGGCTTCTGTAGCACCTTAATTTCAGAACATATTGCTCAATAAATTGTTAACTAGATAGATACAAAACAAGAAGTTAGTAATTAATCATGTTATACTTGCAGACTTCATAAAATAAAGTTTGATTTGTCAACCTGTTGCCTTAAAAATCTCTGTTTGGAATTTGATTTAATTTAGCATATTAGGTATGTTCCATAAATAATCTATGTATTTGTCCCATGAATCTCAAATATTTTATCCATAGACTAAAGTATTATTGAATATGTTCTGAGTATATGAAGGACACTCATTACAAGGAAAAATCCATAAAGGTCACTGTGGAGCAGAGTGAGACACATAAACTAAAAATAAGAAACCCAAGGGAGTAGTTGGTTTTATGTGGCAAGCTAAAGTATGTAAGAAAATTAATATTAATTCATTAACATTGTTTTGAAGGAAAAAAAAGTGTTGATTTATACAGGGCCATACTGCTAGATTGTTAGCTAAATAATCTTCAGAGACAGTTTCAGATTGGAGCCATGGTATTTGGACGGAGTGATGGGGATGGTGTATGACTGGCTTATTAAAAGAACCTAGGTCTTCAGTGAGGCAATTAAGGTTCTTCCATGAGTAAGTTTGGGGTAGTGTTATGGCCCTCAGGCAAGCATGCTCAGATTTTCTTGGTAATGAAAGATGTGATCAGCTTTTCTTGGTCATGAGAGATATGCTCCTCTTAATTCAGTCAAGGTAAATTTGACTTCTGGTTGTGCAGCTTCCCAGGATCCCAGATCCTTGGCACTGTAACAGACACTATCTTTCAGAACAAAAGAATAAGCAAAACAAAACAAAACAGGCCCTTTTTTGAAACTCTTGTACAACAGTGACAACAATGGAGCAACAAGCATCTCTAAGCTGCAACTCTGGTTATTTTTAGGTAGTGAACATCCTCCAGAATAGATTGAACTCCTTGCCATTCTTTATCTTGATTGAACTGATTGAACTTAACTTTACTGGCTATCATCCAGTGGTGTGGTGCACATGCACATATACTTTTTCACTCACTTAAGCTGAAAATTCCATAGTGTGCTGTGGAAGAGCCCAATTTTAATTCAACAGCTTCCAATCCAATTGGTTACTAGATTTAAGTCTGTTCACAAATGCCAATCCATTGGCAGAGGCATAACAGAAATTATGGTTTCTGGGCTTACATTGCACACATATATTAATAGAAGAAAAGTTGCACATCCTGAAGAAGTAACTAAGACACTTTGTGCAGTTTACCTTCTTGCAGTGGTGTCCGGTGGCAATCCCTGCAGTGGCTCTGCCAGAAAGGAAGCATGACAGTGGTGCTCTCCTCTGCATGAGACCATCTCCCTGTAGAAGGGAGTGTGGTGGACACACTGCTTCCTTCCGTAGCACAGCTGGGTTCTTTCCCAGGCTGCGCTGGACCAGGAAGTGCTGCCATATCATGCTTCCTGCCCTTCTGCAGGACAGGTAAGTGCAGGATGGTGGCACAATTATGGATCATTGACGGGGAAAACGTATCAATGATTTAACTCACGATTGTGCCGCTTAGGGATGGGAGAGAAGTGGGACTGTGATGACATCATGCAGAAGCGTTATTGCGGTCCCATCCTTCTCCTGCCCCCATGATAGGATAGGAGGGTGCTGTGGAAAGGCCTAAGTTTCTGACTTCAAGGGAGCTGATTTTTATAAAGGCAGAATGTGTTGCTTTCACATCTGAAGATTAATAGTCCTGTTGCTTGACACACTTGTGTCATCTTATAAAGCCCTTTTAAGATTTTTTTCCCCTTCACAATTTGCATCATTCCATATACTGTCATGCTCTGATCCCATCCCACCACTAAGTAAATACTTTAATATGTGTAGTATTAATGTTGTACTCCACCAGTGCATCTGAAGATTTTGGTTGAAATTCTGAAAGCAATTGCTAAAATAAATCTGTCAGAAAGTTGTAGCTAGATTCCTTCCCAACCCCACTGCTTATTAGATCTCTATTGCAATTATCTGAATAGTTCTTGGAGGTCTTAGAGTTATGATTCCTTACGAAATTTTCTAGAAATTCAGTGTTAACTAGGTTAAGCATTTATTGGCAATCTAGATCTAGAATAGTCTTGATTGAACAACAGTTCTTCAAAAAGCAATTTTGTAATGTATCAATACGAATATGAGTCAACTGGTCATTGAATATGATCTTTTTATGGTATTATAAAACTGAAGAAAAAGAACTGAAAGACAGGTAGAAGTAGAATTTAATTAACTAGTTTCTAGTTAATAGCTTTAAACTGAAAGGAATGTGTATAATATGCTTGATTGGCACACAGACAGCTTCCAATGTAGAATGACACCCAACTGTCATACTGTTTGGCCAATGCATTCACAAAATTATCTTACAATTCACAGTTTGCATTGTAAACTTTGCAAAAGATTAGTATTTCCTGTATATCTTCCTGTATATCAGAACTAAGAGGACATAGGAGGTTAAGAGGCTGCATTGTCCCTCCGCAGGAGACATTAGAGGGCAGCAGACTCCCACTGATCATTGTCATCGTCATTATTTCCTTTCTTGCCTACAATCACGATGGGCGGGGGGGCACATTTTCTTATTTTTAAGGCCTTTTTTTAAAAGAGGAAGTTACCTAGGAGTCACTTCTGGTTGACTTCCAATTTTAAAAAGTTCTCTCCTGGTCTGAAAATGGCTGAGGGAGGCAGAAATGCAGCAGAAATGCCCCACAATCCCTAGAAGGTGTTTGTGGGCATTGGAGGATTAATGTTTGAAAAAATGGTACTAGAGGCCACAAAAATGGTTCTGGAGACAGCACTTTACCCAGCTGTGCTACATTAGTTTCCACAATTGGTTTCCCCGATTCCATGTGGGACAGTTTTTGCTTGAATCCAGAAATCTACTTGATTTTGTCTCTTCGTTATTTGGTCATAATTATACTGCAACAGTTTTTAATGTTGCAGAAACATTTAGCAATCCTCACATATTAGCATAATGGATTGACCTTATTATTATATAAAGATAAAATTGGGATTTGGGGACAGTGGTGGCTCAAGGGGTTGAAATATTACAATGAAGCAATTGTTGAAAATTAAAATGTCATAAAACTACATACAGTTTTGCCTTGAACATTAGCTGTAAAAAGAAGGAACAGTACTAGTGGATTCGTTAAATGCAGTAAAGATTTTGATATGGATTAGAAATTGAAACTTAGTCCACACAAGACTTAGCAGACTATCAACAATTAGTTGGAAAAATAATCTGCAGTTGGAGGTGAATACAGTTACTCTCTCACTCTCTCTCTGAAGTATTACATTTGCGTGGTTCTGGATCCAGCATTGCTTCTTGATGGCCAGGTAGCTTTTATGGCCAGGGATGCTTTTCCTGAGCCTTTGTTGGGGACACCAGCTGCGTTCTTTTTTTGGAGAACAATGTCACATTCTTGGTTACATCAAAACTAGATTGTTGCAGCACTCTCTCTATGTGGCTGTCCCTAAAGAGTGTTTGGAAGCAACTGTTGATAGACGATGCTGTGACGAATATACTTTCAGATGTGTGATTTTCAGACAATTTTTCATTGTATGGGGCCTAGTTCAAGGTGTTCATTCTAATCTGTAAGATTCTAAATGACTTGGGCCCAGGGTCTCTGTACGAGTGCTGTTCACCGTATAAACCTTGACAGTGTGTTATGATCATCTTCTGAGAGCTTGTTATTATATTTCTCCACATAGGGAGAATCAGTTGGTGACAATGCAAGACAAGATTCCCCCCCCCCATGGCAACATCCCATTTTCTCAGATTCCTGTTGAAGGAACTTAAATTAGCCCAGTCTATTACATGTTTCTCTTGGATTTGATTTTCAGTGGTTTTTAATCAGATATTAGTGTATTACATCTTTTGTATAACTTCTAATTTAAATCTCTGCTTCTAATTCTGGGTAAAACGTTTAAACTTGGTTTTAGTGAATTTTTAGTCATTTTCCAGTTACAGTAGGAATCCTATTTAGGATAAAAAGTAGCCTAAAAATGTTCCTATAAAGACAGGATATAATTCTGACTCAGTACACAGAAAGCAGGAAAACTTTTATGCTGACACAAAATCAACACAAAACTTGCTAAGTAATTTCTGGATAAGAGTTCAGGTCTTATACAAGACATTTTAAAAAAGGTAGAGAGGGTAAGAATAAATGAGTAGTGGATTTTTTGCCGTGTGTGTGTGTGTGTGTGTGTGTGTGTGCTTGTTTGTTTGCTTACTTTGAAAGGGTTAGAGAAAATATTTGGAATTAATTATAATTATGCAAAATTATGGGTTTTTACCTTGTTAAACCTATTTGGAGATAAAGTACTGTGTGATTGAGGTTTATTTCCACAATACGGTTGACAGACAGAGAAACCAGATGACAAATAGAGAGACTATCTATGGACAATGGTATCAGTACTGTAAGATACTGTGTGTCTGTGTCTGTGTGTCTATTGTATTCCAGTCTAAAAGCAAGGTAACAATTGAACCAATTGAGTCCAGTCGATTTGAAATATAGATATGGACCATTCTTCCTCAGTGTTGTTATTTTATTGGTATTATTTTGCACTGCAGAAGCACAGATCAAAAAAAAAAATCTTATTTACATTTTCTTAGATATTTTCTCCAAAATATACTGAAATTAGAGGTATGAAATGCTGAATGAATGACTTGCTTTTGCTATCATAATATATCATAAATAGAGGATATATAAAAGTAGCATTTCACTTTAATTTCATATTTTATGTACCTGTTAGTGCAAATGTTAATTCTCCGTGCGAACACTGAGCTTGCAAGTGAAAGCCGGGTGACGTACCTTTATATCCCACACTGTTGATTTCAAAACCTAACAACCTTTCGTCAGCCGTAGTGAACTGTGATAATGGTTTAATACCAGAAGGAGTTTAAAAATATAGAAAGGCAGGCAAAAATAGGAGGAAGAAGAAGCTGTTGCTGAGGGGAGGGTGGTTCAAATAATGTATTTTTGCTGAATGTACATACGTAAAACAGGGAAATATCACAATAATCAACCCGGTTTTTTGCCTTCAGCCTGTCTGAGGCCATGTGGGTTGGAGTCTGACCACTAGTCGGAAAAGAAAAGGCTGTTTGCAAGAGTTCTGGGATATGTTTTCCTGGAAAAGGTGAGAGGCTGGAAGCAGAACTCTGTCAAAGAAACGTTGTGCCTTGTATGAGAACATCCATATACAGAGCTGTTGTTAACTGTTGGAGGCAACTGTTTTCGTTTATATTTCAAATGGGTAGATTTTTTAAAAGCAAATCTACATTTTGTGCTCTACTTGATCTGAGTGGAATGAACCCTATATTTTGATTCCTATTGTTTAATGTTTCATAATTTCTACCCAGTCAATAGTAGACATAGTAATAGTAAATATTAATAGTAAATATTGAGGAGACATGAAAATGCCAAAGGAAATATTGCTTTAACATTTAGAATTCACGTTTACCTGACACATCTTTTACTGAAGTATATTCCTTGAACTGGAAACTTTTACAGTTTTTTTTAAATTGTCATTTTGTCCTCAGATCATTCACTACAGGGTATTGTAATAGTGTGTCTGTTTATGCTCTGTGTATTACTGTTATTATCATTGCCATTTTCATTATCATCATTATTATTGTCGTCATAATCACCAGTTGTTGTTTTTTGCCAGACTCCACAAATTTTATCTTTATTTTATAAAACATCATTTTTATACCTTGATTTTTGTTTGCTGTAATTCCTTTTGCTAATTGACAGTAATTATTCATTTCAGTCCATGAAATCAATGTTCAATTATATTGATCACAAATACCTGTTTAGTGATGGTATCGCTAGAGGGCAGCATTTATTAATTTAGTCTGCTGAATAATCAGAACATGACCTTGCATCCTAAAAACAGAAAAGCACCTGTACTACCTTAAATGTACTATACTGTGTCCAAATATTTCTGCATTACACAGTGTCCTCTTACGTTATGTGTATAATTTTTACATAACAAACAAACACAAAGAGCAGAAACACATATATTCAATGCCATTGAAAGCACTGTCTTGTATTTTTTGGAGGGGGTATGATGGCTGTGGGATGAGTAAATACTTAAAGCTATCCTGAACTATCCTTTGAAAAATCATAAATTAAATGTTGATTCATTTGTTCTTATTGGCTTACAGGTCTCCTGACAAATGCAACAACAGAGAAGCCTTGTAGAAGTTTTTAGGCTCTGTGTGGGCTACATTCCCTAGTCAAGTTTCACTGCTGTGGATCATCATCCATTATATGTCATCAGTTCAACTGTCTATTTCTCTGTGTTTCATCAAAGACAGCATAATTCTGCGTTATGAGCTAAAGTCTGTTCTACCATACTAAAGAGCACTGGACTAAAGAATCAAGATGTGAGAGAAATGCTTGGGCATTAGCAATACAAAAACAAAATGAAAAAACACATTCACAGTTAACGTTTCATCTGCGTTGTGTGCCACTGTTGGACTTGATCTGTGGTGATGTTTTAATCTGAAGAATTGACTTCACTAGAGAGTACTTGTCCCAATCAGCCTTAGAGAAGACTGTTTTGTCTGTGGGAGGACACTGAGGTGCAGAGGACAATTTCTTCTCACGCCCTAGACTGCCTGAATTGCTTTTATTTTCTTAAGTTTCAGTATATACAATAGACCAAAGAGCAAAATTTATTTTAAAGTGGACGCAATGTTACTGTTAACAAGGTTATTTGAGTTGAGCAGTATGGGGACCACCTTGCACGAAACCTGCTCACCCAGTGCTGCAATGTCACTTTCCAGCAAATGTCTTTATGGAACACTGCAGAAAATGCTGGAACTGCTCTTGGAGAAAAGTACACTACAAAACACAAGGGAACAAGGAGAGAAAGCAACCATTCTTCAGCAAGAAAACAGAACTTTGCTTGAAAACAACACAAACTGTCTACGTACCACCTTTACTCCTCTGTGCTTAGATTGACTTCTCATACTAAAATCATTTTGAGTTTAACCAGTTCGACATGCCTCTTCTATGGTTCCATTATTTTTTTGATCGTTAAAAGTTGGATAATACAGTATTTGCAAAGAGCATGTTTGGTCATCTGTGGCCTATGTCTCATCTGATCCACCATTTAGCACCAGAAAGCAAATCCAAGGGGTGGGGGGAAAGTAACACTTGTTTGAAAGAGATCATTAAATGTATTTTAAAAAAGCCTAAAGTTATATATTTAACAGTTTTTATATGTTGTATATTTGTAGAAAAACCTATTTAACAATTAACGTGGTAACTCTGACAGTCATGACACAATGGTTCAGAGTTGAGTTGTTGTTTTTATTACTTCAGTTGTCTCTGAAGTGACTGGTGTAGTTTGCTTTCTTCCATTGGGACATTCTGGATGTAAAGCATGACCAGAGAGGACTCTGTAGAAAAAGCAAAGAATAATGTTGTTTATATTACATAAATGCATTCAACCATTGCACTGTTGGAAGGCTTTCTCTCTCTCTCTCTCTCTCCCCCTCCCTCTCTCTCTCTCTCTTTCTCCAACTTTTTTTTCTTTTTTTTTCTCCCCCCCCTTTTTATTTTGGGAGTGTTAGATTTTTATATACCAGTAAAGCAATGTACAATATCTTAATGATTTACTTTACATAGTGAGTTCTGTTATTTTTCCTCTCTTTTCCCCTCCTTTTGAATTTGGTATAAAGGTAACCATACTCTTTGATCAAGATGTAGGTGGCTTTATGATTTTTTTTTAAACCTCATACATTAGAAAGCCCTCTTGATCAATATGATAGGGTAGTGAAAAGTTAAAAATGAATTCTATATAAGAAACAAGAAAAGAGAGGTATTAGATCAAGAACCTCCAAAGTGGTACCTCTTTTGTCTGCAAGTCTGGCTGATAGTGATATGAGACCAACAAATGGGCTTTTCTCCTTCCCCCCAAAATATTTGCCAATATTAAACTTTTTCCCCAATGTCCACTGTAGTATACTACCTAAATACTCCAATTAACTTTTAGTATTATGCTAGTTCTATGCTACTAAAGAAAAATATATAGGGATTGTTCAAGCAACCATAGATGAGAGGTATGAAAAGGAAGCTCATTTATTTAAAATCTATCCCAATTTTCAAGATTATTTTAATGCACAGGTTGAGGAAACTATGAATTATAGGTGACAGTGTCTATGAATAAAGCATTTGCATAGATGGTCTTATTTCATCATAAGGGTTTTGATCAGTGTCCAAATAGCAATTAAAGCCCCGCCACTTGAAAAGTATTATGAACTGTCTGCAGTATAAATGACCAATGTCTGATTTAAGGTGTCATGCAATAAATGATGGTAGATACTTCACCTGTATTATAAGAATTGGACAGCCAGATCCCTCACTCCACTGACTTTCTCTTCTTTTACAGTTTTATTTTTATGTTATTTTGAAGGGAGTGTAGTAGCCTTATTTAGTAAATACTGAACAAAAATTAAAATGTTTCAACATTTTTGTTGCTTTACAGTATTCAGTTTTGTGTTGGTTCAGCTAAATTATGAAAAAAATAAAGAAAATCCTTTTATAATTGAGATGTGTTCACTGCTCGTGACGTAAGACAAGTACTTTCTGGAAGGAGGGAGGGAATGAAAAAAAAGTTCTGTGAATGTGAGTGAATCAAAATTGTATATATACAAAAATGCCTGCGTGCTCAGGAATGCTTCTGTGTTGTGTTCAGATTAAGACCACAACCATCTCCTCTTAAGAACTCCCAGAATTCAAACATATTTGAAAAATGTGGACTGATGTCTGATTTTCTATGGTTTGAAGTTATAATGTAGTTCACTGAATGGCACTTTTTTGGCCCTCTAAATGTTGTTTGGCTGTGTTTCCCACCATGTGTCTCTACAACTAGTCCAACCATCTCTAGAGGACCACACAGTTCCCATCCCTGAACATCTGAGTAGGCTCTGTTGGGACTGATAATTTTGCATATTTACAAAGTAAATTCATGAGTTATTCATGACTTAACCTGTTCCATGGTTTTCAGTGAGTCCTCTCTAAGTATAATTAAATTTGAGTATCCAGTTAAGAGGAAACTCTTTCCCATCCTTGCTTCCTCATCCTGATGCTACCTGCACACACCCTCCAAGTATTGCAAGAAGCATGGGGTCCTCTTGAATGATTTAGGTGGTCACGAATACCCAGTGATCAGTATTTCAGAAGGATAAATATATCATTTTCCCATACTTGCTTATGACAAGAAAGTGTTTTCTTCATGTCCTGTGAAAGACCGTGGCCCTTTTTGCAGTTTACCTTATCCCAGTGGTGTCCCACAGGGATCTTGGTAGAGCCTCTCCCAGGAAAGGAGTGCAACTGGAGTGCTCCCTTCCACACCAGCTGCCTCTATGAAGGAAGGAAGCATGATGGCACCGCCTCTTCCTTCTGCAGCACAGCTGGGCACTGTCTCAGGCTGTGCTGGGGCAAGAAGCACAGCCACTGCGCTTCCAGGACCTCCACACCTAAGGTAAGTGCAGGCGGGCAGTGGGATGGCTGCATGATCGCCAGTCATTGATGGTGATCTTAAAACCCATCAATGATTTAATGCACCTGGGAAATGGGAGAATTATGGGACCGAGATGACATCATACATAAGCGTTGTCCAGGTCCTGTCCTTCTCCCAGCGCGCCCAGGATTTGACATCAGAAGATAAATGTGGTAAACAATGTGCTTCCTATCCTGTGAAAATATCTTTGAGCAAACATTACTCATTTAAAAGCTGCACTTAGTTTTGAAAAGGATGGGGTAAGTTCTGACTTCACCTTTGTTCTCTGAGAACACAATTTAGCAAGTCTGGGCCCTGCCCAGCACTAGATTTAAAAGATAAAACTATTGGAGTCATTTGTATCCTCATAAAAAATGTTGGGTCATGATTCTACACATATATATCTGGGAGTTCAAAAGTGTAGAGTTTTCATTTAACATGTCAGGATTGTGTTCCTTTATACTTTTGTTAACCTTACCCACTGAGCTGAAGCTTACTTTTTACATAATACCAGCTTGGTTTTGCTGAATTTTTTCCTTGAGCTATAGTGAGCTTTACCTTGGTATAGCCAAGATCTTTCTTGCACTTATGGTACTTTATCATCTGGATGGTAAGGATATTTCCCAAAGGTATGTGGGTGAGAGAAAATACTGTCTTTATTCTGAGATTTGCATTCAATTACATTGGTAGTTCTCCCTGTATGTCTGGTATATTCTGATTCCAAAGAAATGAAAATAACCAAGCTAAGAAGCTATCCAATGTGGTCTAATTAGAGATGAATTTCAGCCTAGTTTTATATGACAGCAGCCTCAGGCAAGTTCCAAAAGCACAGCTCCTTCCAAATCATCCTTCCAAAATGCACAATTTTGAATGAACAGCCAGTACTTGCTTGGCTGTGTGAACTGAAATGTGTCTCTCTGTAGGGTTTAACAGAAAAGAATTTTTGTTTCCTATATACATTAAAGCACATTTTTCCCATTCAAAAATATATCCCTTTTATACCTTACCTTTTATACCTTACCTTGTCAAAGACAAAATGCTTTAAAAAAGAAAAGAAGCACTGCTATGCCTACCACTTTTCTTGGCTAGCAGATTAGTGTCTAATCTGAATTGGTACCCTTGAAATGTCTATATGTTTAAAACAGAAGACCATTATAATAAAAATAAATGCAAGTCAACCTAGCATTCTGTCACTGAAACCTGGAGAACACAAAGACTGTTGTGCTGGATAATACACAAATTCATCTACGTGTGGCATTATATTTCAATAACAACCAACAAGATGCCCTGAAAGTTCTGTACAGGACAATTTCTAAACCAGTTGAAATTCTTACAGTGATTAAAAAAAATATTTTAATGCAATATCTCTAGATTTAAGTCTATGCTTGTTTCTGCATGTATGTGTCTTCCAGTTGCCTGTTTACTTGTGGTGATCCTGTGAATTTCATAGGGTTTTATTCGGCAAGGAATATTCAAAGTTGTTTTTGCCAGTTCCTTCCTCTAAATATAGCTTAGACCAACTGGTATTCATTGGTGGTCTCCCATCCAAGTATTAACCAGGGCTGACTCTGCTTAGCTTCCACCATCAGACAGGATGTGATATTTAGGATATATTTAGGATATTTAGGTTTGTTTACTTGGCAGTAATGTTGGTAGTGACTGTGCCTGGTTTCATTCTCTGTCTTTCTCAAGTACACACGTTCACTTTAGCGTCTTGCCTCTCCCTTGGCTCCCAGTGTAGCCAAAATTGCTGCCCCTGCTTTAAGAATTGCATCACAGTGACTTTTCTCCTATTGCCCATCTGATCGGTCATCAGACGGAAGTACATGAGCATTCTTGCAGCTCAGTCATCCAAATGCTAAATGGCAAAGGCACTTTTGTTTTCCCTTTAGTATTCTTTATGTTCTAGTTAGGAACCAAATCTAAATTGTAGGTCATTGTATAAACTCTGTAAGTCATCCTTGTCTAAACATAGTCTTTCACTGAACCCAGAATGAAAAGAGGGAGGGAAAGAGGCAGGCAATTTGTAATTGTAGTAGTACCACATGTAGTTCAACTAGCCCAGAAGCTAGTTGTCAGTGATTTTGACAGTAAGCAAAGAGATACCAGTTCTACTTCTCTTATGAAGAATATAGATAGTAGCTTGAACAAAAAGCTACTCATCTACTCCTCAACTACTCAATTACATGAGCAGCTAGATTGAGCTCAAATTGGCCATAAAATTAAAAAATATATGAATGAAATATGTTTCAAACAGAAATATGTGATTTATTTCTAATTTTTCTAGTTTCATTTGGTTTTCCAAAGCCTATAGAAAAACAAACATGGAGAAAATACCTTGGAAGATAAAACAGGTGATTTTGAGCAGCTGCAACCTAGGAAAATAGTCTTTGTCCATCTGCCATGACCATCTCCTGGGCCTACCACCCTGTAATAATATTGTACCCCCACCTCCTGAAATCATGCCACCTAATGGTGTAAAGCTCCTAGTGTAATGTTACAACTGACCTTCCACTAGTATAACTTTGATGTAAAATCCCCCGTGTTGGCATGGTGTGCTGGTATTTGTTGTTCAAAAAGTAAGTTTCCCAAGCTTTGCTGTCTATATAGGAAACAGCTGATTTTTTTCAAGAAGGTTACTTCAGTTATTGGACAAGTAGTCATCCTTCCTCAGAATGTCTCCCAAGCACACCTTTTATTATGTATGTGATTATTGTTTAGCAACATCCCATCTGTTTATTCTTTTTCTATTTCCATCTGTGAAACTTTCTCATAGCAACATCAGGACAAGAACTTTTTAAATGGGGGTGATGATGGTGAAAAATCACTCTTTGATGGGGCATCTATCAACCTCTCTCGGCCAGTTGCTTTCAGTATTGTATTCAGTACTGAAAGCAGACTGTATGGTTGTTTGGAATTTTCTTTCAGAAATCCTATGCTAGTCATGTTGATATTCCAAATTTATAGATGATCAGAAATGAAATATTCATGGCAGAATTCGAGAATTGTTTTTTTTTTTTTTAATCCAGACTCATCCAGCCATGATGACTTTTGCAATGCAGGTTATTATTTGCTTTATTTAGGCAAAGATAAGCAGTCAACAGTCATTCTAATATTAGGTAGCTGAATTAAAGCCACATGAGACATGTGCCATTTTACATGTAAAAATTCCAACTTTATGTATATTCAACAAGGAGACTCATTTAGTCCCAGAAATCTCAAAAGTGTACTTCTGTAATCTAAGATTAGATGTACATCTAAGAATTGTAAAATTCTCCAAAGAGACTCTCTACTCTTGATGACTAAAAAGGTTGAATGGAAGTTTAAAAACAAATTGATTTCCAGCACACATAGGATTGTTTTGGAGTTTCTTTCTTTCCTCTGTAGTTTTCTTAATTGAATTACTTTGCAAATGCTGTATTTCTTGTAGACTACTACAGCCTTGTGGAGACTGTGAAAAACTCCAGCAAATAACCAGCTAACATTATAGCAAATGAATTCAACTTCCAAATGAGACAGTCTTTCTGGACTGCAAGGAACGTTTATAATCATCTGATGTGCATGGGTGCATTTTTTTCTCAGGGAAAACATGGCTGAAGCTTCACTGAGGACAAACATATCTCTCAATGTGCTTGTTCAATGTGCAAAATCACCCAGCAATGCAAGTAATGTGCCAGACTGCATTTAGATGTGAACTGAGGAATTATTGGAGGTTAGTTATTTAAATCTAGCAAAGGCACAATGCAAAACTCGTTCACTGATTTTGAGCTTTTTCTATGACTGAATTATGTATATTAACAATAGAAACAGTTGGTACTCCAGTGTATGCTGTAAAGAAAATAAACTAGTTACTGATCTCCTCTTGGTGGAGAACTAGAGACAGATTTTGTATCAGGCAAATGTGATATTTGTCCCAGGTTCTGGCTATACAAATTGTAAAACTAAAGATTTGAGTACACAGTTGGACTGTTCATCTGTTCTATGTGTTCTCCTTTTCCCTTGGATCTTTGAGGCAGCAGGTAAGGGGGAGATGATTGTGCTTTGTCTTCTCTATGTCACTCTCCATGGTTGCAATGTCCTCTTCACATCTTGTATCTCTTTCAGCAATTCTGACTGTCCTTCGGCCATAATGACTTGAGCTTCTGGTTGGTCAGGAAAACAAGTGCTCAAAAGATGAACTTGACAACATTCCAGACTTCAGCAAGCAAGCTGAGAATATGAATTTACATATAGTTTATTACATTTCTGCTTGGGCGAAGCATTCATCTACAACTTAGAAACTAATATCAACGTACAAGGATTTTTTGCATTTGCAAATGCCCTAGCATTTTTACCTTCTCTCTCCTTGCAACTCTGTCAACAGCAAGCTAATATCCAACAAAGTGGCTGAGTTTAATGTTCTGGTACTGAATTAACCTTTTATTCTCTCCCAAGAAAGGTTATTTTGTTGAATTAAGTAAAAGCGTACAACGAAAATCCATCCTCCGAATAAGGAACTTTGCCAGGTTTGAACAAGATTGATTGGAATGATTGATTGCTCAGTCTAAATTTTGAAATGCTTACTGACGTACTCTTTCTTTGTTCAGTGTTCTTTCACATTTAATAAACTCTTACAACCGGGCATGAATATCTATATGTTTGCCATAGAAACAAAGCACGCTTTTGTTTGTAAAGTTAAAACCTCTGTTGAAAGTCTAGTTTTTCATCATTCTGATGTACATACTGAGAAACAGGGACACAAATCACTTCCAGACTTACGTCTCTGGAGAGGTGTATAGGTTCTGCGGCTTTAAAAAGCATAGGGCCAGAAATTCCTATTGCATTGATATATAGACATTATGTGGAGAGTTAAATTCCAGTTGAGAATCCAAGCAAAAATTATCATATTAATGAGTGTTAAAATATATTTTTCGGGGGGGGGGAGTATGCACTATGGTTCTTCTAAAGAGAGTTGCTAAACCATATCCTCTTCATTTTATGGTTTCTGACTCTTTATATTGATTCCAGTTTATGGTCTCAGCTGCCTTGTATCCCATAGCGGGACAAATATGGAATATATATAAAATAAAGAAATGCACTTATGCAGGGCTAATGTAAGTTCATAGAATCATAGAACTGGAAGAGACCACAAGGGCCATCAAGTTCAAGCCCCTACTATGCAGGAATACACCATCAAAGCTTTCCTGACAGATGGCCATCCAGCCTCTGTTTAAAATCCTCCAAAGGAGACTCCATCACACTCCAGAGCAGTGGATTCCACTGTTAAGCTGCTCTTGCTGACAGGAAGTTCTTCCTAATGTTTAAATGGAATCTCTTTTCCTGAAGTTTGAAGCCATTGTTCTTTGTCCTGGTCTCTGAAGCAGCAGAAAACAGGCTTGCTCCATCCTCCATAGAACATCCTTTCAAATATTTAAACATAGCTATCATATTCCCTCTTAACCTTCTGCTCTCCGGGCTAAATACACAAATGCACACAAATGCCTTTATCTTTTGGACACATAGGACATGGTTTCTTGGCCACTAAAAGTCCCATTCTATGGAAACCTGGAATTTGTAGCTTGGTGAGGCACTAAGAGTCCTCTGGGTAAGAATTCTAAATACCCCTCCCTGAACTCCTAATCCTAGGCCTCTATTGGATGGAACCATGACAGTTAAAGTGGGATAATAGCACTATACTTGTGTAGTGTGATACAGCCCCTTGTTAATATTTAAATGTTTTTTCAGTATCAGTATCAAATCTTTATTAAATCAGTCTACAGACTATATCAAACAATTAAAAAGAGGGAACAAAACCCGAAGCATGGAAAAGAGAACAAAAACAGCATCATCAGCAAGGAAACACATCGACAAGTAATAAAAATATAAAATACCCAAAACAATATATGCAGATAAAATAACAATTTTCAGATTAAAAAGATTAAAAAGACCAACCCCTCTGAATCACCAGAACACCTCTCAAGTATTTAAAAAAAAGAGGTTACCCATGAGCCGGCAAGGCAGACCCTTTATCTACTACTTGCTTCCTCAATTTAGCTGCATAATACGCAAAGAGGGCCACTCTTTGAGTCACAAAAGGATTAACCCCTTCCAAAAGGAAAGTCAACTTGGACTCATCATCCCACTCCCTCCAACTAACTAGAAATGGGTTGAAGTAGTGGTCTCTAATGTTAACATATAGCTGACAGTGCAATAAGTGGTGGATAAAATCTTCAAGGGCAGATGCCCCACTTATGCAAATTCTATCTTGAACAGGAATACCCTAATAACGAACTTGCAACATCCTAGTTTCCATTTGCTCAAATTGGAACTGTATAAATGTTTTTTCAATCATTACTAACTGAAGCAGTTAGATATTCAGACAGTTGAAAAATAGGTGGAGAATATCTATCTTCTGACTTTGGAGTAAAAGACTTCTAGCAACAGCAACATCTTGCAGGATCTAACTACACTGGTAATTAGTTAAATTCCATATCTCATGGATATAATTTAAAAGAGCATGAGCATCTATAATATCAGAGATTTTTCCAGTACAAAATTGATATATTGTAATATATCCAATTAAAAAAGGGGGCAAACCACTAAACACTCTCACATAATAAAACACAAGGAAGTATTACATCATCAACATTTAGGTGAAGTAGACAATATTTTTATCATGATACAGAAACTGCAGTAACTCACAGTCTTGCACACTGCCATTCCTCTCTCCTTTCTTTCCATATGTCCAAGAGAAGGACTTTAGAAATGCTTCCCATTTCTTGAAAACCATGACTTTCTGTTCATGTGAAACAAAGATTCTGGCTTGTTTGAGGGCCAGACACTTCCAAGCATACTACCATTATGCCAGAGTATATATACATTAATAAGAGTTTCTGGAAGTAGCCATAGACATTTTACACAATCTGTGAAAAATTGCTGAGGAGTAAAACACACTTACATGATGGAATCCTGTTGATGTACCAGTGTAGTGTAATGTTACTTGCACAGGTTGAAGCAACAGGAGAGAGAAGACTGCAAGTACAATATCTGTGAAAGCAAAACAGTGCTGGAGGAACAGGCTGCTTAAAGCCAGAAATTTTTAGCCAAGACCCTGTGTGGCACAGTGCTACAGCTGTTCACTTAACACTCTCAGGCCCTTTTTGCACAGGCCTTCTCTTGCGCGACAGCCCCGTGAGCCTCGCGGTAGTGGGAGCATCGCTCCGCACGACGCACTCCCACTTCCGCCGGGCTCACAGGGCTGAAGCGGCGTGAGCGCGGGTTTTTTGATTTTCGCTTCGAAGCGAAAATCACCATGCTCGCGCAACGCTCCCGGCGCCCGTGCGCACTTACCTCTTGTGTGGAGCGTCGGGAGCCGGCCGGGTCGCGCTTCCTTGCCTCCGCCCCTGAGGAAGGACGGGGTGGGGCGGGGCTCTAGGGCAACGGACGCAACACGTCCTGCTTCGCGAGCGCGCATGGGGGGGCGGACGCGACAAGCGCCTTTCTTGCGCGCGCGGGGGGGCGGACGCGACAAGCGCCTTTCTCGCGCGCAGGGGGGGATGGAGGGGACAGGCTCCTTTCTCGCGCGCGCGGGGGGGATGGAGGGGACAGACTCCTTTCTTGCGCGCGTGGGGGGGTTGGAGGGGACAGGCTCCTTTCTCACGCGCGCGGGGGGGATGGACGGACACGCGAGCCGCCGCCGCTGCCTCCAGGAGGCTGCTGCTTCTTCCCCGCTCGTTCCTTCGCCTATGGAAGGAAGGAGGGGGAAGCGGCAGCCTCCTGGAGAAGGCTTCTTGCGTGAGCTGCCCTCCTCCGTCGCGCGAGCGCCGGCGCTGCGAAAAGGGCCTCAGACTCACTGTTGAGGTCTTATTGCAGGTCCCTCACGGCTGTTCCATGGCTGGTGGAAAGTGGGGGGTATCAGAAAAGCATTTGGTTATATTCCTGTAGCTAGACACAGACTGATTACATCATTTGCTGAGATCTGTTAGGGTCCTCTGCGTGTCTCAGTGCATGATGTAGTCATTCTGTAGCTGGCTACACAAGGATAGCCAGATACTTCTCCAAACTCCCCCCCCCTGCTCTCCACCAGCCAGGCAGTAGCTAGGGAAGGAGCTACAATGCCTCATAGTTAAGTCCAAAGAGGCTTTGGTCATTGCAGAGAGTGAAAAGAAATACCAATCACTCTGATGACCAAAACAAGATATACACAGGTATTAAGTAGAATTATGACTTCATAAGTCATATGGGATTCTAAGGGATGTCATGTTGAGGAGGAAGCAGGCTTGTTCTCTACCGCTCTAGAGACTAGGACAAGGAGCAGTGGATTCAAGCTGCAGGAAAGAAGATTCCACTTGAACCTCAGGAAGAACTTCCTGACGGTCAGAGCTGTCCGGCAGTGGAATATGCTGCCTCAGAGTGTGGTGGAGTCTCCTTCTTTGGAGGTTTTTAAGGAGAGGCTGGATGGCCATCTGTTGGGAATGCTTTGATGGATGTCCTGCATAGCAGGGGGTTGGACTCGATGGCCCCTGGGGTCTCTTCCAATTCTATGATTCTATAAGTCACTAAGAGGATACCAGCCATCAGCAACAGCATTATCAGCCTCATCATCACCATCTTTGTTATTGTTAGCTTTACTTATATCCTAGACTAAGATCCAAGGCATCAAAACATTAAAAATATTACAGTGAAAAACATACAAGAAGTCAGCATTAAAACCAAATTAGCTATTAAACATTTTAAAAACATGCACTCTACAAAGATTTCTAAAGTTGCACAATACAGTTAAAAAAAATACAGCACTTACAATCCTTTGTAAAAAGCCTTCATTTCTAAAAGCCTGCCTGAATAAAAAAAGGTTTTCGCCTTTTTATTCAGGCAGGCTTTTAGAAATGAAGGCAGGTTTTCGCCTGCCAACAAAAGGACAACAAGGAAGGGGCCAATCTAGCCTCCCTAGGGAGGGAGTTCCAAAGTGGAGGAGCAGCCACTGAGAAGTCCCTTTTTCACAGTAGCACCAGCTGTACTTGTGAAGGTGGTATGACTGAAAGAAGGGCCTCTCCTGTGGATCCCAGGAGCAAGCAGGTTTATATTGACAGATAAGGGCTGTCACACAACCTTTATATCTCTTATTTTGCCAATAGGTGACTTTCAAAAAAGTACAGAGGAGGGCTACCAAAATGGTAGAAGGTCTTGAAAAACCATCAGGATTTGGCTTTCATCCCTCTTTTTGCAACAGGGGTCTGAAATCTAATGGCAATTTATACATTCTCCACAGGCTATCATTTAATTCAAGGTACATAATGTGTTCAAAAATCCTGGCTTTGAAAACAGTATTAGTCTGGAACACAACTAGTTGGTGTACAACTTCCTGGCTTTAGAGATTCATACAGAGCACAAACCGTAGTTTCAGTTACAGTAATATATTTGTCATTCAAAAGGACCACCACAACAAGAATTAACATTCTGAACTGCAATTAATCACAACAGAAATGTCTTGTCCTGAGACAAGTCAATGGTTTGGTGAGCTAAATTCTTATATATGTAGAACACTGCTATAGTTTAGCAATGATTTCTCAGGTAGAATGGGGAAACAGATCTGTATCATTGTAGTCATAGAGCTCAGAATCTGTCATAAATGCTTTCTGACCATATTGACTGGCATATTGAATTTTTAATTTGTGTGTTAGAATATAATTCCGTTGGAAAAGTGGAAACAGATTTAGTCCACGTATGTTCAGCAAAAGGAAGCAGATACTAGCTAATTCACATGTTATATATTGCAGCCATGGGAGTACCATTTCTTCCAAGATTCCCTCTGTAGTGTAATGCTTAAAAATTTAATACATAAGAATGCATATGAATATTTAGTGTCTTTCCCTCCTATCCATTCACATTCAGACTTCCTTTGTTGGAAATTGTACTTTGAATCAATCTAAGAGATAGCTGTAAGAAGACTACTCTGAAAGTGGATGTGGAGTCTATAAGATTTTCATACCAGCTAAAATCTTAGGCCATTGCAGCTTTGATGAATTCTTTATTTCTAGCTATTCCTACAGCTCACACTAAATATTGATGATTCCCCATGGCCCACCAATATTGTGCCAATTTACCTTGCCATAAGTAGGAAACTCTGGGCTGTGAGAAGATGATGTTTTGTCACTACATAGATAGAAAGACAAAATCTTCCACATTGAATGTGAGCAGGTGGATAAATTTAAAGTTAAAATGTAGAACCTCCCTGCCCAGCACTCTCCTGTTAACAGTAGGATCAGAACACTGCACCTAGATTCATCTGAGACAGGCCTGATTTCACCCCTACCACCACCATCTCCCCATGCACATTCCATGAGATAGCTTTAATTTTCCTTTGGCTTTGAACCTTCAGATCGTTCTCATTGTCCCCAGAGCTTTCCAAAAAGTATATTTCTGTTACGGAACAAAGTCTGCATGTCCTGAAAACAGTTTGATGGTAGAAAATTCCAAATCACCACATTAAAGCCAAATAAAAAAAGTTAATGACCTTCCAAAAATATTTTAACTTATTGTTTTTAATATGATTGTTTGCTTCTTTTCAACTTTATTTTCTACTGTTTTAACTTTGATTTGTTTTAATTCAAATTGTGATCCACCTTGAGTCCTGGGCCATTTCCTCACTAACCTGTTATAGTGCTCTTATTCCACTTTCAACATCCTATGGAATCCTAGGGTTTGCAGTTTAGGGAGGCTGGCCTCTCCCTAAACTGCAAACCTGAGGATTCCATAGGATGTTGAAAGTGGAATAAGAGCACTATAACAAGCTAGTGCAGAAATGGCCCTGTACTGGGAGAGAGGCATAATATGAAAGGAAGAAAGTATGTAAGTCTCAAAACAAACACTTGGTTGGCAGAAATTTTATAAAATCTAACTATATCAGATAAAATATAAAAGGCCAGATTTGATTTTAGTTATATCTATAGTGGATGGACTGAAATTAAGCAGATTTAAATTTAAGGGCAGATGACTGGCTTCAAGGTCAATGGTTATACTCTAGGCATAGTTAAATCTAGGTGAATATTGATGTATATGATGAGTATACTTGCATCTAGTACAATAAAGTTCAGCAAGAAAATTGTTATTTCTTTTCCAGCTACAGTCAAGAAAACGTATGATTTGATTGAATAGGATAGTCTCCCTAATCCTAGCTGCACCTAGAATTAGGTGCATCAAAAAAAAAAAAAAGCAGTTTGGTAGGTTCCTGCCAGACAAATAAAGAGAACAAACATCAACTAAAACTGCCACCCTTTTTTACTGTACCTTCCAATGCATCTAGAGCACTACAGGCTCCCTCTCATATCTGTGCAACAATCAAGAAATGTTATACATGTCCATTTTGCTGATTTGCAGTGGAAACCCATCTCATCATCCCTCAGCTACCAAGTCATCATGATTCTGATAGCAGTTGTGGCCATCTTTGTGCTATCCAGCTATAGAAGCTCCTGATTCATTTCCAGTTCAAGAATCAGAATTCAACTACTATGGACCTTTTCTCACTACACTGTTATAGTGCTATTATTCCACTTTCAACATTCTATGGAACTCTGTTGTGTTCTATTCCTACTGTTTGTAGTTAACTGAGGCCAAAGAGCTCTCTGGCTGAGAGTTCTAAATGCCCCTCCCTAAACTGCAATCCCCGGGAAGTGGAATAATAGCACTATAACAGTGTAGTGTTGAAAGGTGCTATATGTCTAGTGTATAGTATGCTATCTAGACACCCATTATTTCCTTGTCAGTAGGAAGGATTCAATAATTTCAACCTCATGCATCCAACACATGAAAGTGATCGCAAATACTGTTATACCTAAGAACTTTATTTCTTCAGTTTGGGTAAACTAGATTAGAATGATCAGTGTTCTTTCCAAGCCCAAGAAAGACCAGATGTACCTTTCCCATTTGTAGGAAATCATGATCACCTTCCAAAACCAAGTCCCATTTGAGTCCATTCAGGTGTCTCATACAACTAAGATGTACAGATTTTTAAAAGCTCATAAAATCAATTATGATTTTGCCAGAAATCCAATCAATCTTGGTGGATCAAGATCACATCACTGGGTCTATAAGAACAGGTGGAATTAGGTTGGGTTATGGGTTTTATTGTTTGCTCAATGTAGCAAAGCACATATGGAGTTATCCCTTGGTTGTCTAAGTAGTCCTGTAAGTATTCTCTCTCTTTTTCATGGTACACAATAGTCATAGACTGATATACATGAACAACATAACCACCAAATCTCATATTAACCCTGGGGAGCAGCAGAAGGACAAGAATGAAGACTTTGTAGGAAGAGTTTTTACTGAGAAGAAGGCAATCATATCAGCTAAACACTTGTGAGGAGACCTCCAAGGACATCCTGTCAAACTGGCCACATCAAAACAGAATAAAAGTTTCTGGATCCTTCCTTAGCAATCTTGACCTAGTTTGGGAACACTACACACCCTCTCAACAAAATTCATAAATAATCTATGTTGCCCAGTTTCACCAGTCATTGTACCTCTTTTCTTCCTTTGGCAACCAGTCAAAATACATAAACTGCCACACATACAAGCTCATTTTTGCTAAGACTGCAGTTAAACTATAATTAAAATGCTAAAGAACAGTTTGGTAAGATACAGTTAAAATGCTCAAATCCTATAGATTTTGGAATAATTCAAGAAGTCTTCTTCTGTAAGGTCATAGTTTCAGAGTCCTGCTGTTACAGGATTTTAAGGAGAAGCCTAGCTGTGGGAATGATCAGGTCATATAACCATACCATACTGCCATGCTTCAAAGTAATGTTGTATTTATTTCTGTCTGTATTTTGATACTCATTGATAAAATAAGAACATAGCGGTGGCTTTAGGCTAGAAAATAATAGTTGGAAGAACACAAGAGAAGCAAGGGCGAGGGGATGACTTGGACATCCTAGCTTTAATTACCATTGATTTTGATTGAATCTGTACTCTTACTGACATGGGTTTTAGCCCATAAGACTATATAACCTAAGTAGTAGTAAAATAGGGTTATATTTTGAATTAAAGTGATAACATGACCAAATGGATTTCATTAATGTATCTGTCATGTGTGCTCTTAATGATGGCTAATGATGGAATGGAAACTGACAACAATCTTTGAAAAACTGTGCAGATCAAAATTACATTACAGTAGCGTTCATGAATTTTAATGCCACCCCTTTTTATCATGGCTTTTTTTTAAAAAAAAAAAATCCCTTCCCTTTGAAATTTGAACCTCAGAAGAAAAGAAACAGTTTGCACCTGTCTTGCCTGGAATGTTTCCCTCTCTTTCTGATATTCAGCTATGTGTCAATGCTTATGTACTCAAAATTACCCTGCAAAAGAGAGAGGTTGCACCAGGTTCAGAGCAGAAGTAGCAATGCTCAGGTTTCCAGAGGTACCCTGCAAAACAGAGGTGTATCTAGGGTGGGGCAAGTAGTGTACGTGCCCAGGGCTCCAATGCTGGGGGGAGATGCAAAAAAGCAGTTCCAGAAGCAGCAGAGGAGGAGGAAGAGGAAGAAGTAGCCCCAGAGGTAGGGACGCAACTTCTAAACTTGCCCTAGTTCCTGTTTAGGCTAGATAGGCCTCTGCTCAGAAAAAAAAAAATCATTAGGGAAAAAAACTTGAAAAAGACACCAATAACCTTAACTGGCAGAGATCACCACTAAGAAGTGTTCTGTCACCATGGAATGCGGATGATTATGGGGTGCAGGAATGGAAAGGAACATAATGGAGGAGTGCATAGTTGACTGGAACTGTGACAGGAACACTTGGCATTGTAACTTTCTGTTGTAGGTCCCACCTCATGAGTCTGCTGTTTTCACATTCATAAGCTGAGAATGAAAGACATTTCTTTGCTACCTAGAATCCCAAAGTCTCCAGTGAGGATTTATGAGAAAATATGAACCAAGTGTTGATGCTGAACTTATTTCCTTTGAATGATTTGAGAGATTTTGGACATCCAAATGACAGTTTAGAAAATTTTCTGTGGAAGCTGCTAGTTGTATTGATATGCCTCAGGGGCGGGGGATAGTGTCTTCTCACAGCTAGTCCCTACCTTGTTTAATTCTAATGGATGTTCTGTTGGAATGAGGAGAATGAAACTCCTTAACTATCGTGAATCTTCCGGTTAGCAAAATGTAAAAGCATGACAATTAGTGGAGAGGTAACACAATACTCAGCTTGCAGTTACAATACACTATTCAAATATACTCTGATGGAAATTTGATGCAAAAGGGGAAGAAGTACTAGGGGATCTTATATAAATGTATGCATGCATCTTTCTTACATATAACATATTTACATGTCATATATGCCATATGTACATGCCAATAGTGGCTGTCAATACTTTTTTTTTGCTTCATAGACTCCTTTGAAAATCACATGGAAGCTATGGATGTCCTGCCCAGAAAAATGCACTTTAATGCAATTTTCAAAGTAACTGGAAGGAAATTTCAGGGGAAAAAATAGAACATATTGCCACTTCATAGACTGCCTGAAGACCACCTATGGATCTCCTAGGAGTTCTATGGACCCATGGGTTAGGAAATCTTGATCTAGAGTTTGCATTCAATCACTGTTAATACATATTCCTTGTTGGTAGAGGAAGTTTCTTTTCTCCCAGTAAATTTCTGATCTTTCTCAAGGAAACAGAACTCTCAAAGACCTATGTTTCATCACCTGAGCTTGGCATGCTGTGTCAATATTAGGAATCTGTGCTTAATTTTGAGGTAAACATCAACTCCTATCTTTTGTCTCTTTTTCAGGTATCTCTAAGATCTGCTGTGTCTTGCACTACACATATACCAAAGGTCATAGTTGAGGATCACGTAGAAGCAGAGTGAACTTCATGTGCCACCCATTAAATCCCATAGTACTCTGAGCATGTTTGGATTGACATTACGGTACTGAAAAAAAACTGTATGATTGTTTGTGTATTAGCTTTTCAAACTACTTGCCAAATTCCAGTGTTTCAGGTCAGCCATCTGAGAACATCACTGACTTTTATATTTCAGCTCTGAGGGAATCACAGTTTTGGAGCGTCTATGCCAGCTCACTATAAAACCAAGTGATATCTAAGCTTTCAGAGCCCTCTGTGTCCCTTTGGCTCTCTTAAATTTTTTGTTGATAAGGTTTGCTGTCTTGAGGATAAGTACTGTACAGAGAATGCTACTGTCTTGCTTTTGTGTTATTTCTTGCTACTTAAAAAAAAACAGTTAAAAAGAATAAAAATAAAAAGGTTTTATTTTACTAAGTAAAAGGTGAAGTATCAGTGTGTATCTTATTATGGCAGTCATCAGCACACAGAGAAAGCTGCTTGAAAACAATTTTTAATACATAAAGCTTGAGGTTTTTTCTCCCTTGGAGAGAGGGATCTGACTAGGTAAAAAGGGGATGCTCTTGAAGATGTTTGGAAAGTGCAGATTGCTAACTGGGGCTGGCTACAGGAAGCATACAACTTCCCCATTGCAACAGTTCCACTGGCTGCCAGTCCATTTCCAGGCACAATCTGAACTGCTGGTTTTGACCAAGAAAGTCCTATATAGCTGAAATCCAGGTTATTTGAATGGCCATATTCTCCTTTATAAACTTGCCTGTGTTTTTGAGATTTGTTGGGAAGACCCTTTCTCTGTCCCACCTTTTCTCTGCCTCCAGCCTCTGGAACTTCCTTCCCATAGAAGTTTGACACTCACTCGCCCTGCTCTCTTTCTATAAACTGGTGAACAGTGCTGCCTTTCTGTTTTGACAGGCCTCTGAAGACTGATTATTTAGGCTGGATGGGCCTTGTACAATGTGCTGGATTTCCCCCCCCCTTTTTTTTTTTTGGTACTACTGTGAATTTTTTTAATGATTCGTGTTTTTAAGTCTGTGGGGTTTTTTTCTTCTTTAATTCTTGACTTTATACTTTGTGATTTTTTTAAACTAAGGTGTTTTTTTTTAAGAAAAAGTTGTAAACACCTTGAGTCTTGGACTGGGAAAAGGGGTGGTGGTGGTGGTGGTTACAAATATAACAAGAACAATAATAGAGGTAATTTGAAACTTTTGCATGATTTGAAATAACTGGACCTATTCCAACACCCTTCTGTCAAGCTCATATCTCCATCCATTTATGGGAAGTTTGTTACTGAAGGTTAGGCATCCTTGGAGATAGCATAAAGATATCATTTTGATATCAATAATTTGGCTCTCCACGTGTTTGTGAGGCCCCCGGATAAGCACAGAACTAGGCTCAGCCATCAAACGCTGAAATATCCCAAGACAATACAGGCAGGCCAGAAATAGCCAGATCGCCGCTGTCAGGAACAGATTCACTCTTACACGGATCAACAAACTTAATAGAAGATTTATTGTAACATAGTAAGGGATGCTGTCTTCAGACGTTAAAGCTCGAGAATGGAACGTTTTCCCCCCACCTTACACTTTAACAGACAGTTTCTCCTAAGATAGTTGTAAAAGAACGAACGTCATCATGCCAAATGGTTCCTTTGAAATTCCAGCCAGAAGGAATGGTTGGCGCCTGGGAATAGCTAACAGCCTACTATCACTATTTCCTCAGTCTACTGCTATCCTAAAACAATAAAACATGGAGGACTCCCGACATCCTGCCCCACTTTTTTAAAAAAATATATACATAAAGATACACAAAATATAGAAAATATCACGGAACAGTAGAAAGACAAGAAAACTAAATAGTAATATGAATGCAGTAGCAAGTCAGTCGGGGCGTTGAGGAACATCAGCCGGCGAAGAAGTCAGCGAAGGTGCCCTCTTCAGCAAACTGGAATGAAAAACAGGATGAATAGCCTTGAGGGAAGAAGGGAGATCTAGTTCAAAAGAGACATCATTAATAGCCCTTTTCACAGGAAAAGGTCCGAGAAAACGAGGGGAAAGTTTTTTAGACGGAGAAGGAGAGGAAATGTTCTTAGAAGAAAGGAAAACCAAATCCCCGGGCTGGTAAAGGGGATTAGGCTGCCGTTTACGGTCAGCGAAACGTTTGTGGGAAGCTTTAGCGGATGCTATAGCATCTGAGACGGATTGCCAAATGCCAGAAAATTTAGAGACCCAAGCAGAAACAGAAGGAGGAGCGGAGGAAGAGAGGGAGAGGGGGGGAAAGGAGAAGGAAGGAAGCCGTAAACTATTTCAAAGGGGGGTTTCCCAGTAGAGGTATGAACCGCAGAATTGATGGCAAACTCAGCGAACGGAAGGAGCGGAGCCCAATCATTCTGGTTCTCAGAAACAAAACACCTAAGACATTGTTCAAGAGATTTGTTAACACGCTCAGATTGGCCATCTGTTTGAGGGTGATAAGCACTGCTGAGTTTCTGAGTGACTCCCAGGGTTTTCAGTAGACAAGTCCAAAACTTGGAAGTGAAAATTGGATCCCTGTCCGAAATGATCACCGAAGGTAGTCCGTGAAGTTTCCATACATGATTAACGAACAGGTCAGCCAGCTGGTCAGCACGGGGTAGTTTCTTTAGAGGCACAAAATGACATTGCTTGGAAAAGTGATCAGTAACAACCCAAATAACATGAAAGCCGTGTGAAGAGGGAAGAGACACGATAAAATCCCATGCGATGACCGACCAGGGGCTAGCAGGCGCAGGCAGAGGTTGCAGGAGCCCTTGAGGTTTAGATGTGGGCGACTTAGAAACGTTGCAAGTGGCACACTGCTTAATGTAAGTTTGCACGGAGGGGTTTAATCCAGGCCACCAAAAAAGGCGGCGAATCGCATGCAATGTCTTCAAAAACCCAAAATGTCCAGCGGGTTTGGAATCATGATAACGATGAAGTACCTGCTCGCGGGCAGCAGGGGGAACGTAGACCTTGGTGCCATAAAAGGGGAGATTGTCAACCCATTCTATTTTATCCTTGTTTGCCGGTAGCCAGGAGTCTGCATGCGCTGCATGAATGATAGCATCGCGGAGAGCGGAGTCACAAAGAGAGGAGGCAGAAAGCCTTGTCTTTGCTAATGCACGAGTAGTCACTTGAGAAGCCAGAGAGGAGGCAGGAAACAAGGTATTGGAGTGGGAGGATGTAGCAGGGGATTCCGCAAAACAGGGAAGTCGAGAGAGAGGGTCCGCCAGTTGGTTAGTTCGGCCAGGTTTGAAAACAATTTTAAATCGGAATCTCTGGAAAAATTCAGCCCATCTCGCCTGCTTAGGGGAGAGTTTCTTAGCAGACTGTAAGGCTTGCAAATTCCTATGATCAGTCCAAACTTCAAAGGGGAGTCGAGCCCCTTCAAGCAAATGACGCCAAGAGGACAGCGCAAAATGGATAGCCTTGGCTTCTTTCTCCCAAATAGGCCAATTAGCTTGTTGAGGGGAAAATTTCTTTGAAATGAAAGCACAAGGCCTGAGTGCTCCTGTGGTGTCATGTTGTAAAAGAACGGCTGCCATGGCAAAGTCCGAAGCATCCGTTTGCACAATGAATTGCTTCGTACTGTCGGGAAAAAGGAGTAAGGGCTCAGACGTAAATTTAGATTTCAAATGGTCAAACGCCGATTGACACTCAGGCGACCAACAAAGTCTATGCGCCTTGCCCGCAGTGGATCCTTTAGGTTTCCGTAGAAGGTTGGTGAGTGGAAGCGTTATGGCAGCAAAATCCTCAATAAAGTTCCGGTAGAAGTTCGCAAAACCAAGAAATTGCTGCAGTTGCTTCACAGTTTTAGGGACGGGCCATTGCAAAATGGAGTTAATCTTCGAAGGGTCCATTTTAAGTGAACAATCTTGAATCCTATATCCCAAGTAATCAAAAGTTTGGGTGTCAAATTGGCATTTAGATAGATTAACCACGAGGTTGTTATCTATAAGCCTTCGTAACACTTCACGAACCAATGACACATGAGATTCCATGGAATCTGCGTAAATTAAAATGTCATCCAGATAAATCAGAACCCCCTGATACAACAAGTCATGGAAAATGGTGTTCAAAAACATTTGGAACACAGATGGCCCCGATTGTAAGCCAAAGGGAAGAACCGTCCATTTAAAGTTACCTAGAGGAGTTGCAAAGGTGGTGAGCCACTCAGAGTCCGGGTCCATTCTAATCCTATGAAAAGCCTCTTTAAGATCAAGTTTGGTGAAATATTTTCCTTGAACAAGATGGTCCAAAACAGTCCGTATCAGAGGTATGGGATAACAATTGGAGGAAATAACCTGGTTAATAGCAGAGTAGTTAACTATCAGTCTCGGATCCGCGCTGGGATCTTTTCTTTTCGGAAGAAGACAGGACTCGCCGTGGGGGCTGTAGAGGGCTTGATAAAGCCGCGAGCCAAGTTTTTATTTAGGAACTTCTTGAGAGCAAGGAGTTTTTTTTGGCTCATGGGATAAATTTTCGGTTTAGGCAGGGTGGCCCCGTCAACTAATTCCAGTTTACAGTCAAAGTCCGTGTGGGGAGGCAATTTGTCAGCCTCCCTTTCGTGGAAAGCCTTTTGGAAGTCTCGGTAGTGTGAAGGAATTTGTTGCAATTCTTCATGGGGAATAGAAAAGTTTTCATCTGAAGAGGACATAGTGCCAGCAGTCCAGTTTATCTGGGGGTTATATTCACGAAGCCAATCGATTCCCAAGACCAATTTGAACTGCATCGCCTTGGGAACTAGAAATCGCATGCTGTAATTGTTTTTGTCCATTTGAAATGAGATGGGCTTAGTGATTTTACTAATTACTCCCCCAGTCATTGAGGTCCCATCCATTTGCGTTAATTTGATGGGGCATTCCAAGGGCTCATAAAGAGTTTTCAATTGTTTGGCCAATTTGGGGTGTAACAAACTTCTGGAGCAGCCAGAGTCAATTAATGCCCTATGTACATGCAAAGTCCCATCGCTGCCACTAATCGCAACCGTGGCGTAGAAATGGGGAATTTTAGGAGTACTTACAGATGTTCCCGCCGCTTGCCAGTCATCGCAGTCAGGTTTAGAATCTCCATCTATGTATAACTCAATTAGAATTTCATCACTCCACGGGACTTTGGTGGCCAGGTTTCTAAATTCACGGGAATACGTCCCCACATCGTTCCTGCCTTGTTTCATTCGTTTCAGTTGATATTTGGTGTTTTCCAATAAGTGGGGGTCTTCAAAGCGTTCCCGCAGATGGTTCATGAAGAGCTGCAGATTTTCAGTTTCGGGGGCGCGGGAGTCATATAGGTTCGCTACCCAGTCTGCTGCCAGTCCTTTCATCCTCTGGCTTAGGTATCGAATTCGGGCCGCATCATCCCGAAATAGATGGCCGTGATCAATCATGAAATTGTTTGCCATAGTCAAAAAAAAGGAGAGTTTCTCCCCCTTCCCGTTGAAGGTCGCTTTCAGGTCTCCCACATTTCTGAGTAACAGTGGCGCTGGCGTGTGCCCTGTTGGTTGCTGGGGTGGACCAGGGGTGCCTGCCGCCGAGACAGCCGCTCGTGGTTCTCCTCCTGGTGATCTCCCTGTCTGCGAGGGACGGATGCGCATCTCGCGTAGCATGGTCTTGAGTTCGAGTATCTCCTCATCTTTTCTTTCCAGTTCGGTTTCCATTTGCTTTATCTCCTCCAAAAGGGATAGGTCTTTTGCTGATGTATCCCATCTAGCAGCCCTTCTGCGTTGTCTCAACGACGTATGTGGCTTTTCTCCCCAGACCCAGGTTTGGCCGCTTGTGGGGGTTTCCATAGCCTCGGTCAGGCGCAATTTTGTCTTGGTATCCAGGGGCACTTCAGTTTCTGTAGCTCCATCAGATTCTGCAGATCCTTGCTCTTCTTCAGTAATCGACTGGTCCATCAATTGGTGCATTTTTTGAAAGGATTCTCGAGCTTTCTGTCAGGAACAGATTCACTCTTACACGGATCAACAAACTTAATAGAAGATTTATTGTAACATAGTAAGGGATGCTGTCTTCAGACGTTAAAGCTCGAGAATGGAACGTTTTCCCCCCACCTTACACTTTAACAGACAGTTTCTCCTAAGATAGTTGTAAAAGAACGAACGTCATCATGCCAAATGGTTCCTTTGAAATTCCAGCCAGAAGGAATGGTTGGCGCCTGGGAATAGCTAACAGCCTACTATCACTATTTCCTCAGTCTACTGCTATCCTAAAACAATAAAACATGGAGGACTCCCGACAGCCGCTTTAGGAGACCTCTCTGCAAACACCCTCATTGTGTATGTACTCTGCTTACAAAGGACTCCCTGCCCCGAGCAGGCAACTTGGCATTCTAAATACTCAACTGCCAAGCACTGAGCATTTGCATACTGGCTACCTCTTTGTCAATTTGGGCTTAATTCAATCATGCTAAATTTTGACCTTTCCAAAGCTTTGTCTCACACCCGAAACTCATTGTTTTCCCCAAGTACGGAATAGCCTGCAGTTACATTTCTCCCTATAAAAAACCCCTGATTCCGAGACCATCCTTGGATCGCTCCCGAGTTCCAGACCGCCTTGCTGCCACTTTGCTTGGCAAGCTTCCCCTCAGCTCCATGTGCTGAGCCACATCGAACCCCAGCATCGCTGTCTATTCTTCCAGGCTTCAGGACAGGTTTCGTATCACCCAATTCAACAATCCCTCTGAAAAATCCCTCTATACCACTCCAAGCTTTACTTTCCTTAGTTACTTGTGTGATTGTGTGTGTTGCATACACTGTGTGTCTGTATTTAATAAAATCTCAATTATTCTTAAACTCCGGTTTGCTTCTTGGCTTGGCCTGACCCCGTAGACGCTGGGTAAAAGATTCTGCTGCGTTGCCCTGCCTCTCGCATTGCTAACTTGTGCTCTAGCTAATTTCCCCAAACTTAGTTAATTGAGAGCGCATATAGGTGTCCCTCCCGGGACCCCCAGTAAACAGAGTAACAAGCTCCTTTCCATGACACAAAGTTTTTAGTTCTTCGTATTAACGGGAGGCAATACTTGTGCTAAACCCCTCTTAGAAGAGTTTGCTCCCTACCAAAACCTATCTTAGTTCTTAATTCTCGGAGGAAGGCAGTGGTTCCTATTTTACACATTCTACTAGCCTCTTTGAAGTTCCAGTAGCCTTTCAGTGCCCAGAGGATATGCAATATAGAGCCATTCTGCACGTTGCAGAGACACAAGTGGTAGAATTCTGGACTGTACATAAGAGAAGACATTTTTGAATACATTTCAGATAAACAAACAAACAAGTAACAAACCTTCCTGTATCTCCTTCTGTCAGAGATACTGGTATATACATGTGAGGAGCCATTTATACATGAAAAATCTGTTACCATTACCCTCTTTAGTCTGATATGGTTCAGTACCAAGCCAGAACTTGTAAAATGTAAGCTTTTTTCAACTAGAATTCCCAGAATACTGCATGTTGCTTGGTCACTATCCAGGGAGGTTGGGGGAATTCTGGGAGATGTCATCTGAAAAAAAGTAGATATTATTTGTTTATTGTGTGTATATCCAACCTTTCTCAAGATGGGATGCAAAGTGGCTTACAATACTTTTACAAACTCACTTCCAAATGCTAGACAATGGCCATTTCCACACTAGACTGTTATAGCGCTATTATTCCAGTTTCAACACCTTATGGAATCCTGGAGTTTGCAGTTTAGGGAAACTGCAAACCCCAGGATTCCATAGGGAGTTGAAAGTGGAATAATAGCGCTATAACAGTCTAGTGCAGAAATGGCTAATATGATAGAACAGCTTTTCTTCTCTGGTGTCAGATGAGACAGTTGGGTGCAGCCTCAGGTGTTTCCATGGGAAAGAGGAATTGCCTAAGTGAGCTGTTTTCTCCTATCCCTGTGGGCTACAGATCTTTTCCTGTGTCCCTGAGGCTGAACAGAGAGCATCTGGATGCTGTTTTGCCTCAGGTGTGCTTAGCTGGTAAGCTGCTGCTGCAGTTAATGACATATTCTCTGGAGTTTAAGCAAAGGCTAGGAACTTTAAGCAATTCTACAGTATAATTGCTGGTGTAGATCATCCGTCCATGCTACGACTCATTTCAGCTCTCCTTTAAAAAACCCACACATCCATATTGCTAAAATCCCCTGTTTGACCCACAGTTATTGTAAGCTGTGCTAGCATTGTTTACAGTCTAAATCTAATTATGTTGTATTTGGAAATGAGAAAGAAATCAATATCTAATATTTATTTCCCCATTGTTTTTCTCATTGCTGCTAGCGTGGCAGAGAAAATGCCAATATTTTGAACTCATACCTTTGCTTTGTTGCATTTCCAATGGCAGAGACAAGGTCAGTCGTGACAGAATATGTGGCAAATCCCCAAGATGTTCTACAATTAATAGGTGGTTATCAGACAGGAGAATCAAAGCCTGCAAGCAAATGTCAATGAATAGCAAATGATAACTGCAGGGTCTCTTTGAGCATAAATGACTCCATTGATTTTATCCAGAGAACTGTCACCTGATTATCTCTAAGGGCTTGACAATTCATAGGCTAAATGCTTGTTGGAAGGGTTTTTTGTGTTTTGTTTTGTTTTGTCCAATCCTACGTGATAAATTAGTTATCTAAAAGCTGACATTTTTCTATATAATTCCCCTCTTAATATGAAACTTATAATGAATCAAGGAAATTTCAGGTGACTCTCACAAAAGCAGAAACAATAAGCACCATTATTTGATTCATGGCTTTTCATAAGAAAGAGAGGCTGCGATCTTGCATTGTAAGATGTAACTGTGATGGTGGACTGCTGCCATCGCAGCTACAACTGATGATGCCACCAGCAAACAAACAAGGAAACAACCCCTCCCCTTTTTTTTAGCCAGGCAGTTTCCCAGCTGAAGGATTTTCGAGCCATTTCACAACCAGAAAAATGTGGCATCATTTCCCAGTGCTCAAATCTGCAGTGCCTCAAAAACCCTTTGATTGGGGCACCGCCTAGCTGACAAGGTGGGTTTTTGGAGTCATGTTCATTTTAACAAGCACAAATGTGAATCTGAAAAGTTATGAGATTGTACTGAACAGGATGTCTGCAATTTAAAAAATAACACCCTTTTGGTTGGTCATAAAGAAGATTGTGTTCTTCTCATGAGATGTTCATGTTACTCTTTCAAATAGTCCAGAAGGGGTGATGACCATGTCTAAAGTGCTGCTTCACATGAATATGTCTTATGTTCAAAATTCCCTTCCTTTTCAGTAGGACTTTGCTTTACTCATATAGCTATAGCGATCAGAATTCATCTTCCTCTATGTATAAGGTAAAAACAATTTCTCATCACACAAGATGATCTTTGACATTGATTCCAAACATGTGTACAATGCCATGTAGTGGCATTTAGGGAGATGCCCCCCCCAAAAAAACCCAGAGGAACGAAGGAAGGATATATACCAAACTTTGCACAAAACACTGAACCGACTCTGTGTGTTACCATAATTGCGCTTGATAGCACTTCCTGTACTCATGGATCCAGGAGTGGGTGAGCTGTGGACATGCCTCGCTTGTCCCTCCTTTAGTGAAGCCCATGGCATGACAAGTGTGGAATCTACCACCTCTCTGTGTTTATTTTAAAATTCTCCTTTGAGTTAATTAAAAAAAAATTAAACACATTTTTTAGCATTACAGTGCAAAACTGCAATAGTGTAATAGTATGTAACGAGGTTACAATGTGGCTGCACTGGTAAGGCTTACAAAAAAAATAAATGACCAATCAGGAGCTGTGGGGTGGGGTGATGGCAGGAAAAATGACTGGCCAATGATGCTGTAGTGTGAAAGAAACACCAGTGGCAATAATGCTACTCATCCGCTGAAGTGAAAGGGTAAGGAAGAGAGAGTTCCTAACCTGACAACATCATGGAAATGGCAATGCTGGGATTGTAACAGAACAATCCACTATTGAGGTATGGTGTGGAAAAGGCCTCATTCAGAGATCAAGGAGTGTGAACATTTGAAGAGGAACATCTATGCCTGAGTAGATACTCATCTGTACAGGTACCTCTCTAAACATCAATGCTCAATATTATGTAGGTGTTGTCCCCCTGCTTCTTCTTCTGCATTTGCACATCATCCATGTTAGGAACTTATGAACATGGATACCTCATGTGTAGGCAACTGACAAGGGTCAGTGGGCCCTCTCACCCTCCTCTAGGGCCATTTCCACACTACATTGTTATAGTGCTATTATTCCACTTTCAACCTCCTATGGAATCCTGGGGTTTGCAGTTTAGGGAGGGGCATTTTGAATTCTCAGCCAGAGAGCTCTTTGGCCTCAGTAAACTACAAACCCCAGAATTCCATAGGATGTTGAAAGTGGAATAATAGCGCTATAACAGTGTAGTGTGGAAATGAACTAGGACTCTGAAGGGTCATCTGTGCTTATTTGAGCACACACATTACAATTTTAGTGGCAAATTTCTTTTTGTTTTACCTCATTCAAATTGTCAATAGCGTCCTGAAAGGCTCTCTGAAGTCCCTTTGACCATGTTACTGCAAGGGGGTCTCCACCTGTCCCAGGCATTACTGCCTCTTATTTCCATATAGAAGTGAGCAGATTGTCACTTCCTATTTGGAGAAAAAGTCTGGTCTGGGCCTAAAATAGGTGGGAGGACCTAAGATAACTAAATGGCCTGTGGCATCCTTCTTGAGACCAGGATTTGATTCCCTGCTCAGCCATGGAAACCCACTGGATGACCTTGGGTGCGTCATATACTCTGAACCCCAGAAAACTCATGATAGGGTCACCTTAGGGTCACCATAATTTGGAAACAACTTGAAGACACATGGGCTTTAAGGGGTGCTGTTCATAAGTTGTTGGAGGCAGCCCCCAAAATTAAACCCCTCAGTTTTGGGGGAAAGGGTGGTGCATGCAGACCCTTGAAGGAGCCTCAGAAATGCCTTGGGGGCTAAATGAAGCCCTTGAGCCACACTTTCCCTACTCCTCAGCTGCACACTCATTACATTTTAGCAGAGAGTAGAAAGGAACTTTTAAGAATGAAATATAATAGCAATCTGATGCTATTATGACAATCTGAAGCCATAATGACAGTCTGAAGCTCTAACTGACTGGTGGCAGGATGACAATCTTGTTCCCAAGCCTGCCCTCAGCATTTCATGATGTGCATTTTTCTTAAAAGTGGCTTTCTCAGCTCTGCATGTTGAGATTATTTTTTTACCAGGAACAGAATGTATGCTGAATCCTTTACTATCATGCTTAGAATGTCCATCTGTCTTCATTTTCACTTAGCTCCAACTGGGGGAAGTAGATTTAATGTCAATGCATTAGCTGTTGCTGCTGTCCATGTCTTATTCCCCCCATTAAGAAACATGCATCTCAGCACAAATCCATAAGAGATAAACATTTGGAAGAGCATTCTAATTTTAACATTTTTTTTTAAAAAAGATGATGATCAAGAACTGCTGGTTTCAATGAATACTTGACAGGCAGCATTAACAGCAATATTGTTCTTCTTGATTCATAATTATAAAAATGTGTTACCTGTAAAACTGTCATCAGGTATTCAATAGAATCTGATTACAGTGTCTTCTGAAATATACATATAATGAGGCTGGTTTTATAATACACTTGTTTTGCAGTTCTAGGAGATCTTTCTCATTTTTCAAACTGAGCTCGCTGAGCAAAGTTTTATCTATAAATATTGGAGAGGCAAGATTTCAAAGTAATACTACTTCACTAGAACACCCAAATATTGTATCATCATCATCATCATCATCATCATCATCATCATCATCATCATACGCCTTATTCCCAGCTATATGGTTGAAGTGCATATCAAGTTCTGTGTCATTTTGAACTACCCAGCACACGAGTCTCTAAACTCCCTTGGAAAATTCTATACCTGAATATATGTGATTACAGTGAATAGATATGGAATCATAGAATCATAGAGTTGGAAGAGACCACAGGGGCCATCCAGTCCAACCCCCTGCTATACAGGAACACACATCAAAGCACTCCCAACAGATGGCCATCCAGCCTCTGCTTAAAAACCTCCAAAGAAGGAGACTCCACCACACTCCAAGACAGCATATCCCACTGCTGGAGAGTTCTGATAATCAAGAAGTTCTTCCTGAGGTTCAAGTGAGATCAGACTTGATGAGATGGGGCAGTAAGATATCACCAAATTATCTTTACAAAAATTGAAGGAAACGAGAGGAATGAGATTGTGGCCACAATGTCTTTTTTCCCCCATCACATTCAGATACTGCACACACATACCCAGCTGCTACTTGTCTCAGTATGGTAAAACATACAAGTTTCCATATGATATTTGTCTGTTTCTACCCCCCACCCCACATCCTTGAAAGCAAAAAAGCAGCTGTTCAAACTATTGCCCTTGCACTGTTTTTCCTGCAGGACTCCCAAGGTGAGGGACTCTGCACTGTTACACAGGATGTTCTTAATTTTCCTATTTCCAGGTACCTTTCCCATCCATTGTCATTGCAACATCTTTAAATATGAAGACTATTATAAGCAGAATATGTAGAAGTGTCCTCCATTTGTCTTAGTATTTGTTAGTACACTTTTGGTTTGATGATTTCTCAGAAGGCTTCCATTTCATCAGGTCTTGGTGGTCAAGTTTTGCCAGATCATTTCAAGGGGGAGCTCAGCCCCTCCTAGTATAGTTTGAGGGGGAGATTTAACCTCCCCTATCTTACATTCTGGGGGCTATGGTTTCCTCATATCTGCTTAATACTTCCAGAATAAAATCACTAATGATTCTGCCCTTAGGCCCCAGTGGTAAACAGTCCATGAAAGATAAAAGAAACACACTCAGGTGAAGATGAATGAAAAGGATATAAAAGGATATGACTGTGTGGGAAATTAATTGGTATATTTCCATGTTAAGGTTACCATTAACCTATAAGATTGTTATTGATGTGAAATAGTAAAATGGGCCATTTGACTTTATTTTCTTTTGACCTTGCACTTCTATGTGCAAGTCATATGGAAACTTTTGTGGTTGTCAGCAAAGAACCTACTATTTATTAATTTCTGATAGCTATTTCCTTTTCAGATGCCTACCTATGCTAGAGAGGAAGGCAAAGTTGAAGGATTATTAAAAACTTGCAGGTGCAGGTGTTACCCTGATTTCTGGGGTCCCTTGGGGGATGCCTTAATGTACTCCACATGATGGGGAATGGAAACTAGCCAGAGCATGAGCAATAGCAATGTGAGAGGCAGGGTAACCTAGCAGGGTCTCTTTACCCAGTTTTTACTGGGTCAGGCCAAGACAAAAACCAAATGAAGATGTCCAATAAAATGATTTTATTGAATAAAAGTCTCACGCACCAACGCAAAAAGTCTCACGCACCAACGCAAAAAGAAGCAAAAGAGAGGAAACTGGATAGGGGAACTATTGAAGGGATTGTAGCGGGGTAATGCTGCACCTTTTCCTGAAGTCCTGGGTCCGGGAAAAACAGTGAAGAAGTGGAGCTCAGCACGGACTGAGAAATGGTCTGCTGAGATGACCGGGAGTGATCCAAAGAAACACTCAAAAACTGGGACTATTTGTAGGGGGAAAAGTACCTGGAGGGCTAATCCTTTCCCGGGTAGAACCATGGTTGTTGCAATAAGAAAGAAGCTCCACGATGGCAACTCCTTTTTGCATGATGGGATTATGAGGTGTTGCCAAAGTTTCAGGATCTTGAGTTGCATTGGGTTGTGGTGTGGATTTATGTAGATGGTCCTTGCCTGATAGGATTTTATTGCTATCAGTGCTCAATTTGGGGAAAAGATGCTAATCCCCTCAAGTTGGCTCCTCAGTGGCTGAGGACCCTTTGTTTACTGTGGATTTGCACAGCTTGAGGTCTCCTGGGGCTACATGACTGGGGATTGTACTGGCCTAACCTGGTTCTCGATCGTTCGACCATTGCTGCCCCTGTGCCCATCCGGGTGACCTCTCATGCACATTGAATAATATTTTAATATCAAAATTGTAGACCTCAGGTCAGGGTTTAACAGTGAGATAACACAGGTCTGCTAGACTGCCAAATGGGTCAATAAGGGGCCTAATCAAGGCCTACCCTGTCACCAAGGCCTACATCATGGGCCTTGCCAAATAGAGACCTACCTTGTGGGACTTGCCAAAGCCTAAGGCCTAGCAACAAACTGTGGGCACCGACTTGCTGGAACACCCATATGGGCAGATTTGAGTCCTGACTGGAGGGTTCCACAACCACCTGGGCACTACTTGTATTGTCCTGATGAATCAAACACCTGAACCACCTGTCTGGCCAGAGGCCACAGTGCTTCCTCAGCACCTATCAAGTCCAATGAGGACTGCCCTGTGCCCAAGTCAAGGTCGTTATCAATGTAAAATTAGTAAAATTAAATAAATTAATGAAAATCCTGGGTGAACGCAGTCCACAGGACATGACAGAGGCCCCATGCCATCCCACTCCCTTAGCAGGCCTGATGAGCCCCTGCCACATATCCCCCACAATTCAAATTCAAAACAACAAAACTAAAACAACCACCACCAAATATGACGGTAGTCACACGCCAACCTGTAGCCTTCCTTGGTCAAACTGGGCCTACAATCAATTAATCATGTGAATAATGAAATACGAATAGTAAACCAAGAAAAGGTAGGCCTCATCATGCAGCAATGACCAAATGGAACACTGTCACATCATCAGGCCCAGCTGAAGGCCCTTTTCACACTCTACCTCATCCCAGCAGTGTCCTGTGGAGATCCTGGCAGTGGTTCTGCCGGGAGGGGAGTATGACAGGAGCACTCCCCTTTGCTGCCTCCACAATCCAGGAAGTGCAATACCACCCCTTCCTGCCGCAGTACAGCAGGTACTTTCTCGGGCTGCACTGGGGCAGGAAGAGCAGCCATTGCACTTCTGAACCCTCCGCACAACAGGTAAGTGTGGGGCATTGACGAGGAAGACCTGTCAATGATTTACTCTGTGATTGTGCTGCCTGGGGATGGGAGAAGGATGGGGCCATGACGACATCATGCAGAAATGTCATCACGGTTCCATCCTTCTCCTGTCCCTATGGTAGTTTGTGAGGGTGGCACAGAAGGGGCCAAAGTCAAATGCTTGTTCACTTCTGTAGTATACCCAGACTCCTTGAAATCAGATTTGAAACAGGAAGAGGATGGTGTAGAAGGAGCTTTTAAGCACTCTCCATCATGGTGCTCTGTACTATGATGCTGTTACCGTGGCCTCTCTTGTATGCGAGGCTGGCAAACCACCTCTACCATCCTGCAAAGTTGCATAGTGCTTGGGGGAGGCAGAATCTAAATTATCTCAGTCACCCATTCTTTTTGTTTATTCCTTTGTTTTAACAACAGGTTAGATTGTCGTAATGCTGTCTACACAGCCTGGAAAATTATCTGCAGATGAGATGGCTAGATTTCTGTCTGGTGTCCACAAATCAAATTATATCACTCCTATCCCAAGTCAATACCGTGTTTAGCCTTCAGATTTGCTTCTGAGATTTGTTGATCTTTTAGGTCATAGCCTTAGAAATCCTAAACAGCTTTTAAACAGACTGCCCTAACTATGATTTGCTCCTATACAGAACTCAGAAACTCACACGGCATTCGTCATGCAAAAGGGCCTCTCAAGTGTCGCACAATTGTGAGGAGCCATCCACATAATGTCCTCGCAATTGCGTGATGCTGCTGAGGCCGGCAGGCACTGCCAATTGAGCACTATTTCATTTTCAGCTTCTAGCCAAAAATGGTGAGTGATCACGCATTGGTCCAGGACCCCGCGTGCACCTACCGTGCATGCAGAGCCTCTGGAGCCTCAGCGCTTGCACTTCATGCCCCAGTGCAGGTTGGGAAAATCCCAGGGTGCACTGCAGAAGGAAGAGGAGGAGCCCTTACGCTGTCTGCTCGCTAGCAGGCAGTGGCTGCGGAGGCAAAGCAGCAGGGATGCAAGAGCCTCTTGCAAGAGGCTGCTCGCGCAATCTCCACATCCCAGTGCCGCAAAAAGATAAGGTGCGAAAAGAGCCTAAGAGTAACATCAGGGGATTTGACAAATAAGCATGAGAGACAGGGCCCTTTCTGTAGGTTGCTGCAGTTCTGGAGTACTCTTCCCACTGAAATCTCTCGGGTTTTCTGTCTGTATCCTTTTCCTTCAGAGATAGAAGACAGTCTTATTTTGATGGGTTTCTAATGTATAACCCTAGTTCTATTGTTTAAAGCTTTTATGTATGACATTATATTACTGAACCTTATTCCTGTTAGTCCCTTCCACCCGCAATTCTTCTTGTATTATATGTTTCAATGATCTAAATACAATCTCTTATTTGTATTTTTATGATTATGTTGCACTAGATTTATCCTCACATTTTAAGTCACTATGGATACAACAAATGTATAAACAATTTGTTTGCCACTCTTATTGGCACAAACAGTGTATGCTTGTGAAGCAATGCTGTGAAAAGGGTAAGTTGTTCAATTACTTTAATACAGTTTGGATCTATCTCAGGCTGAGTGAAATCAGCAACATCCTGTGGCAAGAACAGTTTCTTAAAATAATCCATAGCTGTCCAAACAAATATGAAGGCAGTCATTTAAAAAAAAATGCAGCGAGAGAGGTGTATTGTCCTTATAAGAGCCAGCTTGCGATATTTCTGCACTATACTGTTATAGTGCTATTATTCCACTTTCAACCTCCTATGGAATCCTGGGGTTTGCAGTTTAGGGAGGGGCATTTAAAATTCTCAGCCAGAGAGCTCTTTGGCTTCAGTAAACTACAAACCCCAGAATTCCACAGGATGTTGAAAGTGGAATAATAGCACTAGAACAATGTAGTGCACAAATACCCCTGGTGTAGTGGTCTGAGCATTGGATTACAGCCCCGGAGACCAGGGCTCGATTCCCTGCTCAGCCATGGAAATCCATAGGGTGACCTTGGGTGCATTACACACATACATCACCAGAAAATCCTGTGATAGTTTTGCTTTAGGGTTGCCATAAGTCGAAAACGACTTGAAAGCACACAACAACAACAAATTGCCCTTATATTTAATATTTACCCAATGGATGTGAATGTTACAGGGGATGTCAATAAGCAGATAGTGAATGATACATATTTGGGAGGGGGAAGGAAGAGAAGGAGGAGGGAAGGGGGAAGGGAGAGAGGGAAGGGGAGGATACTTAAAAAGCCAAATATAATGAACTCCAAGTTCAGATTAATCCACCTTTCCCTTTAAAGAAAGTCATAGAACTTATTTTCAGACCCAACTGTTGGTGTTGTGACTATTTTAAATGCTAGCCAGACTACATATGGTATGGATATACAAGGGCATCTTGTGTAAATCGGCTTTTGTGAATTCAATTTAGAGAGAGAGAGAGAAAGGCATCAAGTGTTTGATAGGAAGTGGGAAAGATCCAGATGTACTAAATATAAAATTCTGATTAATTGCAGATGCCAGTAAGCTTCCAGGTTGCAAGAACAAATTTAGGTTTTACTAGACATTGCTAAATGTGAAAAGTCTTCTTTTATGCCAGGGTAAAATAAATTGCAGCAGCCTTTTCTCAGGTCCATTTCTGTGTGTAATTAACTTGTTGACAGACCATAACCCTACATAAAAAGAGAGGTTCTGTTTAATTATACCAAGTAGCTAGGTTTGCAAAGGCAGCTAGACAATGAGATGGTGGGACATTGGAATAATTTCAGATGTGGAAACATAAATGAATGTCTTCTCTCCTAATTACTTTTGCTACCAGTCAAGAGCATAAGAACATACTAAACCACAACAAAAGTCTATCTAATCCAGCATTCTGTTCACACATTAGGCGACCAGTAATGTGATGTAGTTCACTAGTAGCCATGAGTGGTCCAAACCTCATTAATTTATCAAATCCTCTTTTAAATATGCCCAAGTTAGTAGCCATTACTACATTTTGAGGCAATGAATCCCACAGTTTAACTGTTTGCTGTGTGAAAAAAGTTTTTCTTTTCTTTGTCTTACAAGTCCCACTGTTCAGCTTCAATGAATGACTTTAGCTCTGAGTGTTATAAGAAAGAGAACCTGCCTACTTTGTCCATATGATGCACAGTTTTATAATCTCTATCATGTTCCCCTGTCCTGCCCCTTTTCTAAGCTAAGCAGGCCAAACGTATAATCTTTCTTCATAAGGTAGTTCTTCCAGTCTCTTGGTTTTTTTTCTTTTGTTTGCCATGACCTGTAACCTCTTCAGCTCAATATTAATGTTTAGACATGATGGCCAAAACTGTACTCAGTATTCCAGAATTCCAGGTATCATCACATCATGCTTCTGTGTCAAAAGCAGTATTATTCTGAATTCCATTTCTAACTATACCCAGGATGGGGTTTGTGTGTTCAGTAAACTTCAAAAGACAAAACTATTTGTGAACAAATGAAAAATCCCCACTCCCAATCAGTTAATTACTTTTAAAGTATATGAAGCATGAAAAACACTGGTCATGAATAAAGAAATAGGTTAGTTGTGCTTCTGTATTATACACTTTGGGTAGCTGGTACAGACAATGGCTAGCTAACACAGAGCAATCAACTTGTGCAAGAAGGAAATAAGTGGCTATCATCATCATCATCATCATCATCATCATCATCATCATCATCCCACCTTTTTCCCAGTCTGTGACTTAAGGTGGATATAAAGGTTAAAGCAGATTGTTGTGTGCCTCCAAGTTATTTCCAGCTTATGGCAACCCTAATGTGAACTTATCTTTGGATTTTTACAGCATTCATTGAATGGGAGTTTGCCACTGCCTTGCTCTGAGGCTGAGAGTTTGTGATTTGCCTGGGGTCACACACCCAGTGCGTTTCCATGCCGAAGTAGGGATTTGAATCATGGTCTTCAGAGTCTTAATATAATACCAAAAAAATGACATCATGCTGGATCTTTAAATACAAATACAGATGTAAAAATGCACATCATATGAATCTGCAAAACCTGAGCAGGGCTGTTGATTACAGAGTGACTTGGAATTCATGGGGTTGCTGTGGGTTGGGGTTGACTTGATGACAATTAACAACATCAAAACCACATTTTTTTTTAAAAAAAGGAATAACAAATAAGCAGTACAGCATACTCTGAAAAGCCCTTTTCTCTTAACTGTCAGCCTTCAAAGGTCTGCTGAATTCAAAAGGTCTTTACTTCTCTATGGAAGGATATCAGGTATCAGTATAATCTGTCTAGGAAGGAAGTTCCAGAACCTGAAGGAAACCACCTAAAATGCCCTCTCCTGTGTTTCCACCAGACGCATTTGTGGGGGTGGTGGGGCAGAGAGAAGGGCCTCCCCAAAAGACCTCAAAATGAACAGACTCATATGGAAGAATAGGACCCTTCAGATAATCTGGACTTGAATCATCAAGGGCTTCCATAAACAACATTTTGAATGGTGCCTGCAAAAAGACCAGCAGGCAGTGGAGTTATTGAAACCTGTAACCAGCATCTATGAGTAATCTGGCTGCAGCTCTTTGAACCAGTTGAAGTTTCTGAACACTCTTCAAAGGCAGCCACACATCAAGCATGTTATAGCAATCCAAATGGGTTGTGACTAAGTAGAATGCACTAGTGGTGTGCCGGTCCCTAATGGACAATGTCCATTCTGTCAACAGCTGTTTATGAATAATAAAATCATCTGATCTCATACTTGCACCATTTTTTTTTTTTGGTTCTAAATATTTCTAACAATTTGAGCTATTTTGGAAATGCAGTTCTTGACATGAGAATAAATTAATATTAATTATTTAAGAATAATAAATTGCATGTGCATATATATAAAAACATGCTTGCCTTCTGCATGCAGCCTTGAGTCTGGTTAGCACCACATGGGTTTCATTTGATGGATTTATGTCTTATAGAAGAAATGGGGAATCTCTAACCTATAGGTCAGATACAGTCCATAGAACCTCTATCCTGTACTTCCCTTTCCTTGCCCTCTTTTACATAAATGTGGCTTTAAAAAAAAAGATTCCATTCACTCTAATTTGTATTTTATTTTATTTTTTCCAAAAGTGATTGTAATGGAGGTAATTATTAGGAGATGGGAGATAAGAAAAGTGGGAAAGAAAAAGATGAAAAGTGAAAGACTTGTATCTTAACTTATCATCCTTCCATATTGCTTTACATCATTTTTTGTCTCTTCATGAATGGAAATCCCTGTATATATTTTTTTTCAATTTTCTTTTTTTTAGCCAAAGCAGGTGCATTTTTATATTCCTTTTCAGTTCCACTGAGGTCTATTTATGTACATTTTTTCAAAGGTATGCATGTTTACTCACGTGCATTTCTAAAATGGAGCTATTGGCTTATGTGAATTTTCCCTCTGCAAACTATTATTCTCTTTTAGAATTAAAACAGAGATATATAGATTCTCACCAAATAGCTGCATTTAGTTCTTGCTGAAAGCCATGGGATATAAATCACAATTAATTCAAACTAATTCAACTAAGTTGAGTTAACAGTGCAGTCCCCAAAGGGGACAATGGTGGGGTGTAATAGAAACACAAACACATCTCAATTCTTGCTGGGTCCTCCATTTTCTTGCAGGGAGTATGCAAGGCTTTTATTTCAGTGGATCCAAAGCTACCCTCATCTCACCTTACACCAAGAATGCCCTGGCTACCACTGAGTTGGCTACCATTAGTAGTTACTACCAGCAGTAGTCTCAATACTACAGAGCTCTACATGGGAGTAGACTCGGTCTCTGCAGCAGTTTAACAACCTGCTCATGGAACCTTTGCCATGGAGCTCATTTCCATTGACACAGTTGATTGGATGGTTACCTTTCTATCCCCTTCAGTGAGAAAACCTTGGTGGGACAGCCTGAAGGAGAATTCTTGTCACAATTCCTCCTTGTACCAGAGATCATTTGCAAGGAGGGTGTGAAAATGTCAATATGCTATGCCTCAGTTGACAGGAGAACAGATGCCTTGTTGCTTGAAGTGGCTGATGCCTGGTAAATCAGGACTGGAGAACTTTAACAATCCCTACATTTTCCTACACTATTGAATATGTAGGGATCATGGATATGACTCAGTTATGAATGCATAACTCCAGAGCCATCTCCTCACCACACTGTTATAGTGCTATTATTCCACTTTCAACATCCTATGGAATCCTGGGATTTGCAGTTTAGGGAAGGGCATTTAGAATTCTTAGCCAGAGAGCTCTTTGGCCACAGTAAACTACAAACCCAGAATTCCATAGGATGTTGAAAAATGGAATAATAGCATTATAACAGTGTAGTGCAGAAATGGCCTAGGTTCCACATTCATAACTGCAGTCATGAATACTAGCCAAACTCTGTGCCTTTCCTGCATGCAAGTAGCTTAGTGCAGTCCTCTCTCCTCTCCCCATCAACTTTATCATTGAACAGGCACGAACATTAAAAGATTTGGAGCCATCTCATTCCTGCTGTTGCGTTATACTTTCAGATAACTGAAGGAGAGGTGTAAATGAGCAGCAAGGTCTTGGAGTTCAGCATAATTTATCGCCTAGGAAGGGGTTTGGTCAAACTACATTAATTATACAATCGCTTTATGTCTAAAAAAGAAGAATGCCATGAAATGCTTAAATCAAAATCATTTAGAAGCAACTTGATAGATATTAAACACCTCTGAGAAGGAAAAATGCTGCAGGCAGTTTTGTTAATAAGTCTGGTTTGGTTAATTATTGCCTAAAGCAGTTCTGAACTAATTATTTACTCCCCAAGGGGCACTCCACGTTTTCTGCATAAAAGTGCCAGGAATTGATTTCCCTTAATTGACAGCATACAGTACTAGACAGACCACATGGAGCTGAAGGTTAAACCATTTATAGAAAGCAATAGCCAAGCCCCTACAGAGTACCAGGCAATGCATCAACAGGAAGGGGAGACCCAAGCCCCAACTGCTGCACTTTGGGGGAAGAAGCTTATTTGTCTCTGTCATCTGGCCTTTACGGTTCATTTAACACCTTAAATAGCCTGTATAAATTAACTGGGTTTCATAGTTCTGCATCGTCCCCTACATCAAAGAGTTGCTTTTCCATTCAGCAGAGGACTTGGGAAAGTTTTAATAACTTTCTTTTTTGTGTACAAATAAAATGTGTTCTAATGCTGGGTACTTGTGCATACTTTAAATGTATTCTTTTAAAAGAATCCCTTTTGAACCAATTTTTGGTGAAACAATTGACAAAACAAAGGCATACTGGTGAGCAATACAAGCTACACAACATGACTTGGAAGTTGAGGAGCGAATCTGGAAATTCCTGGTTCCTGTTATTGTCATGCCCATAGTCAAGTGGTCATGCTGGCTGTGAAATTCAGGCAACTGTAATAAAAAAAATGAACTTCCAGCCAAAATAGCCAAAGTTTCCAAAAGCTTCATATTGGCACCATTTCATATTGGATGATTTCAGCTTGTTACAGCTTGACTTGTTGGGACAGCACATTCAATCTCATTACAGCCAAATAGGTTCAAATGTTAATGGACAAATTACTCCCTATCAGATTCAAGTTTTCACACATAAAGGGAGAAAAAGTAGAGAAAACTCTTAGGAAAGTCCAAGGATTGAAGCCAATTAAAAACTGTTGTTTCACCTAGAAAAACATGGAGTATCAGAATCTCTGGAAGCCTTACATCTTGTTGAGAACCACTCCTACAGGACTGATTGGGGGAAAATATGGCATATTATTAATATAATAAAAGAAACTGAACTACTTTCTGAGGTGCATGTTGGAAAAAAGAGGCATGAATGCTTGCATAAAGTGATTGGTGAAAAAAGGGAATCTACATGTAATGTCTGTTCTTTGTTTCCTTTCCATATTTTTCTTTGGTCTATGTACTCAAACCTTTTGCTTCCTTCTTACCTGTTGAAATCACCTCCCCTTGTTAAAGAAGTTAGTTGTTTTCTTTGTTTCCTTTGTTTGGGAAGGGAACATCTATGGGGCTCCAATCATAATAATGTCTGCTAGCTTACATCCCCAACTTGAGAGCCAACTTTTAAGGGCTTTTGTAGCCAAGTATAGGTCAACTTTGTCTGTCTGTTTTCCCATCCTAAGACAGATTTTCTGAGACCAAAAGGATAAGTTTCTTTTTTACTTTGCAAAAGCACCCAGAGTAATTGCTCATGTTTCTTCCAGAAGCTCATATTGCACTAGCCTTGCTGCACTCAACTTAATATAGATACCAAATATTAAGATGGTGTAGATGACAAAGCTGTTTAACAGCTGCTACCACCACTGCCACCACCTCTTCCTCCTCCTCGTCCTCTTTCCTCTTCCTCCCCCCTCCTCCTAGTCTGCTGTAATCACTGTGGGTCACTCATTGAATTTCTTTTTTCTGCAGTCTGTTTCTTCGTATTAAGTTTCTTTAACTATTTTCTTTTCGTATCCCTTCACCTTTAGCTCTCCACCTTCCCCATCCATTGCAGTTTCAAAGGAGGGGCAGTTTTAATCAAGATGCCTCTATCTCTTTGAAAATCTTTTACCCCATCTTCCCAAAAATCAGACCTGGAGAAAGAGGGACTGTCCTTTTCGTTACTCTGATTCTTGGCCTATGGAATCCAAATGATATTCTTATGGCTACAAAAAAATCATTTGGATTGTCAAAGCCCAGAAGCACAGTTACTATTCAGCTCACATATTGAAATGGGACAACACTGCCTGGGTTTTGTGAAATGGTGGCTAGAAGAAGCCCAGTCTATCAGACAATGGAAGCTGGTGGCTTCACTGTTGATGAAGAGATGAATCTGCTTTGGATTTCATACCTTTCGACTGTCCAAATTTGGCAGAGACTGTCTCAATTAATCTTCCATTGTTCCACTTTTGAAATGCTCTTAAAATCTCCTGGTTTCTTTCTCCTCCCTCCATCTCCCCCTTTGTCCTCAGCTTATTTCAGTTGCTGCAAACTGAGTTCAAAGTTAACCTAGCAGTAGGATGAGGAGAGAAGGGGCAAAACATTGCCTTTTCTAGTAGACTCAGGCAAAAGCAAACTAATGCAGCCTCTCTTAGCTTGCTTGTTCTTCTTCTTCTTCATTAATAATGTTTGCCACTTTGACTACACTATGATGTTGCTTGGCCATCCATGTCCCAATTTTCATCTGTGAAATGTTGGAAGGTATGGGATTTAGCCTGAAATTTATGGGAAATATGGAAGGTGCTAAATCAATGCGGAGAGGAATTAAGGACCCTATGAATAATGGAGTTTAGCACCTTGGATAGCTCCCCAAAGTCCAGACTAAAACTCAGAGCATATTCATTGATTCAGTGACACCAGAGCAACCATACTGTACTACTGTCAAGCAGATTCTAGCAGATTCCTCCAAAAGGCAGCATCCTTGATAATTGACCCAGATGCTAGAATTAAGTGGCAGGCAGTTTTCCAATGCTTCCATCTCTTCATAAGCAATTAAATAAGCTTTTGACTCTCTCTGTGTTTCTTTCCATCTTTCTTCCATGTTCCCCAATACAATTTTTGTTTAATTTTAATAGTATTTTATTATCCCTTGTCTATATTTATATTAAATATACATGAAATCAATCAGTCAGTCAATCAATCAATCAATAGAAACTTCTCTGTCTCAGGAAAGCAAGCACTTCTGAATCTGAAAAACGTAACACTAAAAGCTAAATGCTTTTATCAATAGGCACAGGAGTCTAGGAAATTTGCTACACTACTCTTTGAAGACTAAATTAAAAACAATAAAATGGCTGTTCAGAAACCTCTTACACATTTACTGGCTTTGGGGGAATTTGCAATGCTTTAAGGAGGCCATTGGTGTCACGCCAAAGACCTCTGAGCCTCTGATTTACTTTCTAAGCAGTATAAAATTCCTTTTAAGCTGCTGCAATTCAATGAAAGTTCAGGGGTTTCGAAACTATTCAAGCCTGTTGATTGCCATTCTCTTTCAATGAGGTGTCCACAGTATTCACAACAATACTGGGATTAAGAATTTGATACGGTCTATTAATAAGTGGCCATATAATTGCAAAAGGATTATTCACACAACAAAAGATTATTCATATAGCTCTGAAATGAAGGTGTTTAATACGTTTCTCAGCTAATAATAAAAAACACCCTTCAAGAAGTTTTGCAAACCTTTCTAAGAAACTGACCCATGATGCTTCTTTATTGAGTTGTATCTTTTCAAAAGAAAAGAAAAGAAAAGAAAATGCTTCTTTTTAGACAAACACAGGGCAGTGTTATGCTGCATGGTCAGGTTGACAAAAGCTGTCAAGTGATATTCTGGTTATTGGGTGGTTGTCCAAAGTGAAATAGCTATTCATTGATGTGGTATGTGCACATCTACGAACCCTTTCACACTACACAATTATGCACTATGGTTCCTATGACATTCTATGGAATCCTGGGATTGGCAGTTTAGGAAGAAGTATTTAGAATTTTCAACTGGAGAGCTTTAGTGTTCATCAAGCTATAAGCTCCATAATCCCACAGGATGTTGCCATAGCAGTTAAAGTGGAATCAGGGCACTATATCCATATAGCGTGAAAGAGTCTTACATATTCATATTTTCTGTGCGTATGTTTATGTGTGTGTGGGAGAAAGGATGGACTATTATTTGATTAAAGACAACTTAGAAATCAGGCATACAAATCCCACTCCATTAATTGATTAAATCCGTATAAATTTGCATATAATTCAAAAGGGGGGAAAATCCCCTTTGTTCTTAAATTATGTGTCTATGTGTCTCAGCAGGCACTCTGTTAGAAAAAACAGCATTTCTTCCTTCTTTCTCATCCAGCAAGGAACATCCCAAAAGAAGGTATTTGCCATCTGCAGCTTTTATAAGTGTTTGCATTTATTTATTTATTTTAAAAAAAAAAAATCTGGTGCCCAGTTAATTGAGCAAATCTTTCCAGGTGATCCAAATGGTTTCTAATACATTTGACTAATCAGCTGAGTGTTTCTAACATTAAAAAAAAAAAAAAAATCAGGAAAAATATTGCGACAGATGTCTACAGCACATCTTTTCTAAGAAGATGCCAGCTGAGTTGATTAAAACAGTCCGCCCAAGAAGGCTGATGGGTCTGGATGATTTTCTGACAGCTCATGGGGAGTTTTCTGATGCCCCGGCAGGTCTGTTGACCTCTGGAATCAGGAAATGCTCAGGCCACTGGGCATAAGTGCTGCTGAGTGCACCTTCCCACAGAATGAAGCTATTTGGTTGTATGGTTTACTAAGGAGTTCCTGTTATACAAATGAGTGGGATGGCAACTATCATGAAAACACTCAGAATAAACCCTGTCAAACATGGGCTAAAAGCTCACAGGAATACCATAGCAGTGCTGGCAGGGAAAAAAAAAATCTCTGCCAGGACTGTGTCTACTCAGAGTCATCCAGCAAAGCTGTTTTAAGTTGTCTGTTATGAATTAGGCCATGAAAGAATAATGTAAATCAATTTGCAGCTTTCTGTGAACAATGTATGTGTCACTTTGCAAATAAAACCACTCATGTCTGTTCTTACCTGGATGCTGTAGCTGACACAGTGTCATTGGATGTAATTTTGGTCCTTGCCTCTCCAACAATGATTAATACCTTTTGGTCCATGTCCACATGACGAGGAGGGCAGTGGTTGGCTGGTCGTGCTTCTGCATGACATCATTGCTGGCCCACTGCCATCTTGTCCCCATGTATCACACTCGTGGGGTATTCACTAAATGGATAAAATCGCACAATGCTTCTATACCTACCTATCCTGCAGAAGGGCAGGAAGCATGATGGCGATGCTTCCTTCCCCAGCACAGCCAAGGAAACATTTGTCTGCACTGCAGAAGGAAAAGGCATGGCCTTCATGCTCCCTTCCACAGGGAGCTGGTCCCTGCAGAGGGGAGTGTTCCTGTTGTTCTCCCTTCCCTGCCAGGACTGTGATGGGATGACTCTCAAGAACCCCATTGTGCAGAAATGGCCTCAGTTTGTACAGCCTGAAGATGTTGACAAGAAGTTTGAAGAAGTGAGGTCCACCACTTCTGTGCTGGATCATTGTCCTTCCTGGATTATACTAGTGGCCAGAGGATTCCCTTTTTGCAACAATTAAGGGTTTCATTTTGCCTAAAAGGGGTAGTTGTAAGACCATTTAAAAAAAGTTCTGAAAAGCTAACTTAATGGATAGTCACCTGTCATTTCATTCTGAGGCAAGGTACTGGGATGTGTGATGACTTTACAGCTCCAGAGATTCCTAGAGGACATGAATTATCTAAATCCATTTCATTCTGGCTTCCAACCTGGTTATTGGATGGAGAAAGCTTTGGTCACTGGGTGGCCAATCTATGGCTGGAATAGGACAGAGGAAGTTTGTCCCTATTGCTTTTGTTGGACCTCCCAATGACTTTTGACACAAATGATGTCAATATTCTTCTGGGCCACCACTCTGAAAAGAGATATGGAAACACTGCTTTACATTGGACATTCTGGATGGAAGGGCTGAGAATGTGATTCTTGGATTTTTTTCTGGCTAGCTGGCTGTTGGTGTTTGAGATCCTCAGTGCTCTGTCTTGTCCTCATACTACTGGATTTAATGTTTACACAAAATTTCTGGGAGAGTTATCTGGCAATCTGAGGTCTAATGTTACCAATATGCTAATAACACCCAACTGTATTTCATCCTTTGCATGTAAAACAGAGGAAGCTGTTTTAAATTTTAAACCCTTATCTGGCAACAATAAAGGTGAATAATCCAAACAAAATGGTGTTGCTCCTGGACAGCTGAAAATCAGATCAGAGAGCAGGGACTGGCTTTGATTGGACAAATGTTTGCAACAACTTTCCATTTTTGAAAGGAAAGAAATTCTATATGGAGTGAGAAGAACTGGAAAACCAATGTAAAGGGATGATAAGGAGTGAGCTACATGCACACATCCTATTAGAATACTGTGGAGTACAACAAATCCCAAGAGGACTGAGAATTCTTAAGGAGCCAGGCATGTTTAAAGATAATACAGAATTTATGGGAAAATGGTGTGGTATTCTGAACAAATGCTCACAAGCTCTCATGATCCTTATTGGGGATACCTCTTCCAAAGTCAAAGAAGACTGCAGAAGAACAGATGGACAGATATAAACAACATATGACCAAAGAAAAAGAAAGTAAGTTGTCTTCCTTAGAAAGGGAACTTAAATGTTTCTATGAGGAGTTAAAGGCATTCAAAGATAAGACATTTCAACATGATGAAGATTATATTTAAAGTACACCCTTGGCTTTACAGAAAGCCTAAGTAAGTTTCTTTTAATATAAGGAAGACCCAGACACATTCAGTACAAAGTGGGAGTCCACCAGGACAGAGCAGTGATACACATTCCTTATCTTCCCCTTCATTTTTCGGAAGTGCAAGTGAAAAGGAAAAGACATCTGAACAACAGATGCAGCAACAGCAAGAGATTTACACATGACAGGGCTCCTTTTACTCACTCCTCCAGATGTCAATGCTAATTAATCTTTCTAGTAGGGCTTCGAGCTCAGAAGAACTACAGGTTTTGGAAAAAGCTTTGTCTTTTGTGCCTATTCCCCCAACATGATCCTACCCAAGTAAGATTAGATTTATTTTGTTTTTCAGAAAAATGAAGTTATGTTAATACTTTAAAGAATGTATAAATAAGTTTACAGACTCCAAAATGATTTGTAGGCATTTATATACTTTCATGGTCCCTGGACTTATAAGCCATTTCTCCACTACACTTATACTGCTATTAGTCCATTTTCAACATCCTATGGAATCCTGGAATTTGCAGTTTAGGGAAGGGCATTTAGAATTCTCAGCCAGAGAGCTCTTTGGCCTCAGTAAACTACAAATCCCAGAATTCCACAGGATATTGAAAGTGGAATAATAGCACTTTAATGATGTAGGGCAGAAATGGCCATAGATCCAGCTATAGTCACTTTTGAAAGATCAGTGCTACAATATTTAGAAAAAATATAGGAAACAAATACATGTCTACAGCATAATATGAGTAGACAGGAACACCTCATCCTGAAAGATTTAACCACAGATCCTTCTCTTTTTGTTAAGGAAGCAGACAAAGACGTCAAAGACAGTCTGGAATAATTTTTTTTGTTTTTTGTTTTACAAAAAGTTGTCTTGTGGCAATAGTTAGATGCATCTTCATGTAAACCATGTCCTAAGGATTCCATCCAAAATATCATCAAAGAAATTAAAGTCATCTCAATGTTTTGGCTATATCACAGATGCAAAACTTTTTAATTGAACACAAAAACTAGTGTGTGTATGTGGATGGATAGATAGATAGATAGATGATAGATAGATAGACAGACAGACACACCCATCCACACACTTTAATTAAGATCCATACATAAAGGGCTTCCTCCTCCTCCAGGTTGCTCCATTGTTTCTGGCTGAAATTCTGTTTTGGAATCTCTTTCCAACTTTTTTGATCATTTTTTTTAAAAAAAAAACTTTTGTACCTCTAATTCCATTTTGCAAACGTGACGCTGGATTTCACTAGAAAATTAGACTCCCTTGTCATAAAAGTACAGGACATTCTGGCAATCGTGAATATCTGATCATTATATACAAAAATACCACAAGATCAGTGTTTGCATACAATACATAAACTTTAGAAGGGAAAACTGACAGATATCATTCCACATCATTTTGGAGCACATTCGTTGAGTTGGCTTTATATAAACATTACTTCAGATTCAATAATAACTTTTATTGACAAATCAAAAGGGTGGTCATGGGGTGCCCCATCTCTCCAGAAGTAGCCAACCAATACATGAAAAGCTTTAAGAGAGATATTGTTTTCGCCACCAACCCTTATAAAAAGAATATAGGAGGTGGTACAGATTTATTAACAATGTGTTCCTTATTATGAAAAGAAATCAAAGGGTTTGGAAAGAATTTTTTGGTGGGTCAATTCTATAAACAACAACATTCAATTTGATACTTGCTATCCATCTAATGAGATTCATTTTTTGGATATCATCATTATGAAAAACGGGACAAAAATATGTCCCTTTTTCTTTGCCATTTTATTTCTTTATTCAAACAAATGTTGATGGTTTACAAAAGACAAGAAAGGCAAATTAAACCTTTTCTTTTCCATAGGTAAAAATCTGAAGTACTATACTACTGACATTTTGATCAGTCTTATGTTATCTTGCTATCTCTAAATACCTGTATGTTTATTGTAGTACATATTTATGACAAGAAGCATTTCTTCTTGTTCCCTGTTGGACTTCCTCTTACCTAAGACTAGGTATGCTATATGATCTAAATTATACAAACCTCCATCAATACCCTTGCAGCAGTCTTGGTCTACTATTTTCAACAGTACAAGTAATTTCTATAACAGAAGATGCTTTATCCTTAATTCCGACACTGTTAATTGTACATTTATCTTATAATCTTAAGGAGTGACAATCTGTACAGTTGTTGTCTTGGTTTTCCATCTTTCTTTTAGAAAATTTATAATTGAATTCCATTCCTCATGGGCTTCTTTGATTGGTTTACTTTTAATTTGATGGGTTGATGTCATGGCTCATCTTCTCTATTAAATTGTTCAACCATTGATCTATATTTGGAGTAAATTTACTTTTCCAATTCTTAGCAAATGTAATTCTTGCAGTTGTCACCACATAAATTTAATTTTTTTTGTGGAAATTTTATCATCTATTTCCTGTAACATCTTTAAGAAGAAGAACTCCAGATATAAGGGGAACTGTATTTTAAAAATAGGGGATATAATATCATGGACACTAATCCAATATTTTTGAGTTTTTGAACAGGTCCACCAAATATGATAGAAAGACCCTAATTTTTCTTGTCACTTCCAGCATTTGTCATTGTACTATACATTTTATTTAATTTCACTGGAATGAGGTAACATCTGTAGGTCATTTTAATAAAGTTTTCTTCTAAGCTTTGAGAGAGAGTAAATTTGTTGGTATTCTTCCATTTCATTTCCCATTGTTCAAGCTGAATTTCATGTTTTAGGTTCTTAGCCCATCTAATCATTGCTTCTTTGACTGCCTCTAGTTCTCTTACTAAGAGTAACTTGTAGATTTTAGAAGTTGTGTGTCTAGTATGTTTGAATATAATGGTTTCAAATTCATTTGGGTCTTTATTCAAGAGGAAGCCTTCTAATTTGAGATCCATTTTAAATCATTCCGTCAGTTGTCTGTAAGGGAACCAATAGCAAATGAAACCTATTGATTCTATTTCTTCCCTTGTCCTTATTCTTACTCTTTCACCTGAGTCAGTAATTAACAAATCCTTTTATCTTATCTATGATTTTTGTTCTCTTAGCCATTTCCCAAAAGAAGCTTCCTGAGGCGAGTTCCATGTTGTATTCTTTTATATGTTTTCTTTTTAAAGTTCAGCCAGATTTCTAATAAAGCTTTTCTAATGTAGTGGTTCTGGAATTCTTTATCAATCTTTTCTTTTTGATACCATAAATATGCCTGAAAGCCGAATCTTAAATCTGCCCCTTCTAATGTTAGTGTTCTTTTATCCTCAATCTTAATCCAATCTATAATCCAAGTTAAACCACTGGCCTAGTAATATAATCTTAAATCTGTCAGGCCACATCCCCTACTTGTATTCAAATTGATTAAGTTTTTACATTTTATGTGAAGTTTTTTGTTGGCCCAAATAAATTTAGTCAATTCTCTTCGCCATGTTTGAAAGGGCTTCTTGTTCACAATAATTCTGAAAGAGGAAATTGATCTTTAGTAGGACATTCATCTTCATGGCAGTGATTCTGCCCAACGAGGACAATTGAAGTTTTGCCCATCTTTTCAGATCTTGTAGTATTTCTTTTCACATTTTCTTGTAGTTGTTCTTGAAAAGATCTATATTGTATTTCATGATCCACAGTCCTAAATATCTTACTTTTTTCAGTATCTTGAATTCTGATTTACATTCAAGTTCTTTATCCTCTGTTTGTATCAAGTTTTTTGTTAATATATTGGTCTTTTGTACAACTTTCTTTCAATGTTTTTACCGGGTCCTCCAAGAAAATCACAAGATCATCCACAAATGCCTTTAATTTGTAAATTTGATCTTTTATTTTAATCCCTTGTATCTTCTGGTCAGTTCTAATATTTCTATTAAGGATTTCAAGCACACATACAAATAACAGCAGTGAGAGAGGGCAACCTTGTTGTGTACCCTTTTTTATTTGTAAAACTTGAGATTTTCCTCCATTGATATAATCTGAGTTGTCTGGTCTTTGCATATTCCCTCTATCCACTTTAGAAAGTTTTCTCCACCATTCATTCTTTTCAAAACTGCTTTCATAGAGTTCTATCTTATCTCATCAAATGCCTTCTCGGCATCTAAGAAGACCATGGCTGCTTTTCTTTCTTTATGTTTTTCAAGATATTCTATTAAATCTAGTAATGTTCTAGTGTTGTGTTTCAATTGGCATTTGGGTGTCCCTTTTTCTATATATATAAAAAACCCTAGTGACTGAAATACTTATCTAAGGTTTGACAATTCTCACCATAAATTTTTGGGATATAATCTACCATATAGTTAGTTCATGAAAATTAAAAGAAACTATACAAGAGAGGAAGAGTTTTTAGATGAATCAAGGTCACTCAGCTGCCAACTACAGGACAGAAGCTGTCCAGAATCTATCATTAACAGCAATTTCAACAGGGCTGCACAGATAATGCTGATATTTTTAAATAAATAAATAAATAAATAAACAGGGAAGAAAAACTAATTCCAGAATAAACTGCAGCTTGACTTATGACAGCATATCTTCCAAATTACAGAGAAGTATCAGAAAATATTGATACAGCTTGTTGGACATACATGGATGCCAGGAAAAGCCCCTTATTTCTTTTAAGACAACTCATAGCATTTGTGACATATTAATAAATAGTGATTTCAGAATGCATCAGGACTCCCTTCACAATGTTCTACCCTCAGCAAGTGCCCTGAGAGGCCATCACCCATGTGGATATTGTATTCATTGTAAATACACATTCAGGATAACAGAGTTTTCAGATCAATGAAAAAGCGTGCATTCTAAAACAATTTTCAGCTTGTAGCATTGCATATGTGATCTTTGTCATCAAGAGTCCCTGCAACAAATTATATAAGAGAAAAACACCTAAAGCCTTAACAATCTATATGGGATAATATCTTAGCATTCAGGAACAGAAGATCAAGTGTCCCTTTGGTTGACCATTTTCTGAAACATGATCACTCTTTTAAGGATCTGCACTTTTGGATGCTTGAGAACCATTTTTTCCCCTCCCACCAGAATGAGAGGACTTAAAAAAGAAATGAATTGGACATTGAGATTTGACATGTAAGTCACCCATGGTCTAAATGAATATGTCCATCTGCTTTTAAATTTGAGTTTTCACATATCCCATAACTTTCTACTCTGTGGTAGAATTGCAATGAGAAGAATGTCCATGGTACACCTTGGGGGAAAAAAGAGGAACATGGCAAAGCTCTGTCACCTGCTTCTCAAAAACTCTCAGTTGCTGGGCTTAAGCTTTGGAAACACTCTCTTTGGAATCCCAGTAGGTGGTTTTAAAGTTGCAGTGCAAGTAATATTTTGTAGTTGTGCAAGTTTATTTTGCTTAATTGGCGTTTTTAAAACTGAGACATTGTATATGCATCTTGATGCCAGATATAGGTACCTGAAATTGATATTGCATATTGTAGCTTGACTCCTGTTATAATTTTTGCTGTTTATGTATTGACCCTTTTCTTTCTTTTAACAGGCCTTGAAGAAGGCCATTAAATATTACTAGGCTGAAAACTATTGGGCTAATTATAAAAAATAAACTTTTTTTCAACACCAGGAGAGTTTGTCTTTCTTCTACATCCCTTCTATTGGCTGTTACCAGTCCTCTTTGCTTTTTGAGGTTATACTGACTCTGAAGATGCAGGTTCACAGTTTGGGCATGCTGTTGGATTCTGTTTTCATCAATATCCAGGAGAGCATTTGTACAATTAAACTAGTGCTCCAACTGCACCTGATCTTGGATATGTTTTACCTACCCAAGATGACATGTGCTTTGTTACCTTCAGTTTAGATGACTACAATACACTCCATACTGGAACTGCCTTTGGATAGCATTTGGAAACTGCAGCTCATCCAAATTCTGCAGCCAGACCGTTGTTCAGGACTCATTGCAGTAAACATATAACTCCCCAGTTACAACAACTCCACTGGCTACCAATCTGTTTTCAATCAATGCTCAAAATACTGGTTGTGGCCTATAGAGCACTATACACTAGCAGTTCAAGACCATATGGTCTCATTCAAGACTGTCCAGACTTTGGGATGTACAGGATATGTATTCATGATGTCACCTCTCAAATTATGGAACTTTCTTTTCAAGGATGTGAGGCTAGCTTTCTCACTAGAGTCCTTTTGCTGACTGGCCAATATCTTCCTATTTAGACAGGGCATCAGCATTCAATGTCTGTGAATGACAGGTTAAATGGATGTGAAAGAGTTTTAAAAATATTTCAGTGTCTGAATATTAATATTTTAACTTCATGTTTCTGATTTGTGTGGAGTTTTAAACTGTAGTAATTTAACTGTGTAATCATTTTATTTGTATTTTGATAAGTAAAATTTATTATGATTTTACTGGAACTTTTTAATTATATTTTGTTTCTTTAATTATGAATTGTTAGTTGTTTTAATATGTATTTTAATTTTGTTTTAATTATCATTTGCTTGTTTAATTTGTGTTTTAACTTTTGTATGCTATGGTTTTTTAATTATGTTTTCTTTTTTAAAAATACTGTAAGCCACTTTGAGTCTTTCTGAGGAAAAAAGTGAGATATAAATAAAGTGGCTTAAATGTGGGGAAAAGGTGGGGTATAAATAAAAAAAAGTAAATAACGTCTGGGACTAAATACTGGTGAAAAAAGAAAGAACTGCACTCGTTATCAAATAATATCTGGGAAGTTTTATCTTACCATAAACCCACAAAGAAAATGAATCAAGTCCATTGTCAACAACACAATTACTTAAAGAGTGCATGTGTACGTGTTCTTAAAAATATGGTACATGATATCCCATCATATATCAAGGCCTTTTAAAATTTGTAATTCGATATTATTGAGTGGGGCTATAGCTGGCAAGCATCTGGCTATATGCTGACAGCCAGACACACAACAAAGGACACACACTTTGGGACTTCTGGAGGTTCTCCAGAGGTCCAGGAAGATAACATTACTGTTGCATCTGGCTGTAATTCTTGGCTGTCCCCCATTCTTCCTATGTCACTGTAAGGCAATGTTGGGGATCAGACATCATGGAAAAAGTGGATTTTCAGACAGAGAAGACAAGAAATGTAGTGCAGTTTCCCCAGTGGATGTTTACACTGGATTTTGATGCCTATATGCTAATAACATGGGTACTCACTGACATAGCTGAGAATGTATGTGTAATTAGCTGTTCAATACTAGAGAGAGAAATGGAAGAACCTGCATTTTGAAGATTGTTGGATAGGGTTTGACTGCTAGCCCTGAATTAAAAAAAAATAGGAGAGGCAAGAGAAGAGATTATACAGGATAACTGCAAAAAGTGGATTGTATACCATCACCAAATTTGTTTCCAAAGTGAACTTTGTCCTTGGATCTCCATCAAAACATATGTGATTGGTTTTGTAATTGTATTTCTATTATTAACAACAATGTCTGATTTATGATATGGAAAATTAAAGCATATTTTAAAAACTTAGTATGAACATAATACATTACTAAATAAGAAACAGTGTAGATGAAACGTTTTGTCTTTTTCACGCTTGACTGAGCCAATATACCAAGTCCTCCTCTACCTTGACAGAAGTATTATGGATTTCTGTTCTCTCTGCTGTGTTGCTGATGAGACTGACATTTGTCCTTTGCACACATTCCAACAGTCAAGGAGTATCTGACTCTTCCTTAAAATTAAGGGGAATGTAGATATGCAGGCAAGCCGGGGGGGGCAGTACTTCACTAGGGATCTATGAGACCAGGGTTCAAATCTATTGGGTGACCTTGGGCAAATCGCACTCTCTCAGAAAGAAAACTTTGTCATAGTTTTGCCAGGGAGTCACCCTGAGTAGGAAATTACTTAAAGGCAGACAACGCCAGCACCAACAAGAAAGGTCTCTTGAAAGGTTCTCTTTTACAGGTCACCACTAGTTGAAGCCGAATTGACAGCAAATAACAGCAACAAATCCCAAAACTAGTTTGTCCATCTTGTCTGTCATGATCATTTGTGCTGGGTGTATGAAAACAAGTATTCCCAAAACTACAACTTGCTTCAAAGCCTCACTATGAAATGACCCACTATGACAACCAAAAAGCTTTTTTATTCATGTGCTGTTTCAAAAGTAAATATTCCCCTTGTTCATACGACATATTTATGATATCTTTTCATAAAAGTGCACGATCTTCAGTTCTATAAACATGGGTATATTCAACCTGGGTTATATACAAGGGTGTGGTGCTTAAGAAAAAGCCCTATTGTCACCTGTGTTTACTTTGATGATTTTTTCCCCTTTTACAATGTTGCTCGATAGTAGAAGATTACATTCCAATGTTGGTAAGTATTCTAATTTTATTGGCTTTATTTTGAAACAAGTTACATTGAAGTGCTTTTAATACTTTGATTCTATTGAATTGTACTACTCTTATGTCATAAACTGCCTTGCCAAAACCACAGTCTTGAAAGTGGCCAAGCAGTATCTTAAAGGAATGAATGAATGAATGAATGAATGAATACATTTGTTACAGTTATATTGCAGTTTCATACTACTTAAGACTTTCTCCATGCTATCTATGTTGTGGCTGTGGTTGCTAGATTTTTTTCTTTAAAAATAGACCAAATTAGCAATTAAAATGTGTAAACATTAGGAGCAAAAAGGATGTAAAAGAATATATTGCTGAACCATAACTCTGCTCATTTGATGGCACTTAAAAGGCTATTTCTAGACAATATGATTCAGAAAGCTATGGAGGTGTCTATTGCTAATCAACTTGCGGGATCCTACCAAAAGACAGTAAAACTGATAGAAACTAAAATCTGCTACTGCCAGATGCTAGGAATATGAGATGTACTAAAGACTGCCTGTCTTGAAAATCAGTTTCTGGCCAAATAAATTTGTATTGGAAGCCACTTAACACCCCCCCCCCGCATCTTTGAGTGTTGTAAGATCGAGAGAGAGACTTCTTGAAAAACTGCAGCTTTTGAGGACTACTTGAAAGTTGAGAGTTTGAAAAACATGCAAAAGGCATCTCATTTGAGGGGAGATGTTATTTCATTTGATCCTAAGGCATAGGTGCATTCAGCTGGACTGGGATTTCATGGAGGCATGAAGGCCACTGTAGGTATGAGACGGGTTGCAGTTTTACTGTGTCTCTTCTTGCTCCAGGCTAAGGCATTCATGCTTCTGAACCAGACAGAAAAGGACAATCACTTTCCCCACTTTCTGTTGAGAAAATGAACTGGTAATTCCTTCCTTTCTCCTGTCCATCATTCCTTGAAGAATCAAAAAGGAAGGAAGAGAAAGCTTCATGCCTCTTTTGAGAAGATGGATGAGTGTTTGGATAGAATGGGAACTGAGCCCAATCAAGAAACTACTTCTCTGCCTGCCTGCAGCAACCTCTATCCTGGCCTTGCATGGACAGAGATATGCCTGTCACTCCATTAGCAGCTGTGAAGCCTCCAGAAGGAGGCAGATGCCGAGAGTAAGGAGCAGCTACAAGTAGCAACTGAAGGAGCCCAAAGTCAGAATCACTTCCCACCCTGTCTATCCTACCAATGTGACTTTGGAAGGTCCTCCCCCAACAGACATAGTGCCCCACTGGTCATGCAAAGTCTGACCGGGTGCAATCTTGAGTCTGCAAGGCTGAAGGAGGACTATTTTTGCTTCTGAAGCCTGCCCCCCTGTCTGCTGTCAAACCAGTCTAAATTTCCTTGATCAGAAGTCCTTGTTATTGGGAAACCTTGCTTTTTGTCATGCATTAGAAATTTTACAAATATACTTAGGCCCTTTCTGCAGCTTACCTGTCTGGTGTTGTCCCAGTGTCGTCCCAGCAGTGGCTTTGCTAGGATGAGAGCGCAGATGCAAATGCCCTTCTCTGTATCAGCTGGCTCCCTACGGAAGGAAACATGACAGACATGCCTATTCCTTCTGCAGCACAGCTAAGCTCTTTCCCAGACTGTGCTGGGCAGGAAGCACTTCTGCAGGCCAGATAAATGTGGGTTGGTTGCATGATCGGGGGTCAATGATAGTGACTGCCAATGATTTACTCTGAGATTGCACTGGGTGGTGACAGAAGAATGGGACCATGATGATGTCATGCAGAAACATCATCAAGGTCCCATTCCTCTCCTGTCCCCATGCTGGGATGCAGGCCTCCTGCGGAAAGGGCCTTAATGTCTCTACTGCTGACTCACAAATAGAGCTCATCAGGCGACCTGGTGGCATATGTTTCAACTAGATTTGTCACTGAGCATGCCAGGAAGGACAAAGCTTGTCCAAGTTTGATTCTCTATCTTGAAAGTACAAACCCACTTTAAATACCCAGAACTGTCTCAATCCATTTATCCAAACCTGTTAATCTGGGAAAGTGCAAATTTGTGATGTGCAAAGATGTGAACCCACATAACTAATTATGGCAATGCTGCTCCTAAAATATCTGAAGCTCCTCTGTATGGTATATATATAAGCAGGTCTCTGCAAACCAGCTTTATTAGCAGATCTGTGTAAACCAGCTTTGTTAGCAGATCTATGGAAGCTCCTGATAATTAAACCTGAGCTGTGTAATTAATGCCCTTTAAAATAATTAGAATATATGCACCCAAATGGTATATTTATAGTTCATTATGCTAGATAATTTGAGTGCACATTTTTGTCCTTTTCCACTAGAGTAAATCAATGTAAGTTATATGATATATTTTACAACCTAACCACACTTCATAGCAAACCCTATTCATGCTGATTTGTTTACACATTTATAAACTTAAATTCCTTCTGGATATGAAAAGGAGAAGATTTACAAATGTCTGCATGTAAATATAAGAATATATATTACCCGAGTGCATGAGCCCATCTCTGCTGAATATTAATGGGAATCCTAGATAGACCAGAGATGGGAGAGAATATTTGTAATAAATATGAACATGCACTTTATTAAAAGTGGGAAGCAGTTCTTGGATCAGCATTTATTGCATTTGTTTTTCATTATGTTAGCATATGTATAGGCATACTGTCCTCAAATATTGTTCTTCTTTTTCTTAAATCCTATTTGCAACAGATATTATTTCATTTTTAAAGAATTCTTCTTCTGAGAGCCAAAAGATTTGTCACTGACTCTGGTGTCTCACATAATCAAATCACTGTTCTTGGTAGGAGGCAAAGTTCTTTCTCTAGTGATGTTTTTGTCTCGTTCACAAGCTCTGTCCTGGAGGCAACCTGTCTGGTCTGATCTTTTTGTTCTGAGATGCTAGAAGAAGGAGGAAAAGAGGAAGGGTGGGTAGAGGGACTTTTCTTTAGTCTGCTTTCAGATTTACATAAAAAAAAAAGTAGAAGGGAAAAACAGCACCTATTGTGAATATCTTGCTTGGATCCCTACAATCACAGGTAATAACCCAGAGAGGCACTTTCATAACCTGCAACATTTTGCAGATGAAAACTGGGACAGAATGAGGGCTTGCATACCTTCCACTGTCCCTCTAAAGTCAAAGAAAGAATCACTGTTGCAACAGCCAGCTCTCTTGTACAGAGTCATCAGCTTCTTGAATGGGTCCTCAAGAGAAAATTCTGTGAGGTAAGAAAGGGTTACTGGGGAAATCACTTTGTTTCGGCATAGGCTATTTCTCTGCTTCCCCAACTAAACAGTCTAGTGATGAAGACCCAGTCATTCAAGATAGAAGCAGCCTTGTTTCTTCTTTTGGTTTGGGCAACATAGTGAGTGAGGAGCAAAATAATGAATGCTTCCTCTATCACACTGCAGGCCTATATGGTGTGGGCCTCCACATCATCACTGCTACTTTGCTTCTTTACCTCCTCACCTTCTTTTTCTTGCCCCCCTTTTTATGTTGGGCAATGTCCCTTTGCACCTGCAGAGAAAGGCAAAGCTGCTAGGAATAAAGAAGGCCGGGGAAATGGATCAGTTATAGTAAAAGGAATGAGCACTAGAGCTACTGAGGAAACATTCCTTGTCTTCTCTCTCTTTCTTCCGTGCTCAGGAGGGAGTGCAGGTGTATCACCAAGGAGGAGGAGGAGAGATGATAACCTGCAATCCTTAGTTGTAGTTTGCAGTGACTGATGGCAAAGAACAATAACTAAACCAAGCAATAGAATGGGTGAGAGTTAGAACAGAAGAACTGAGAAACTAGGAATGCAAAGAACTAAGACTGACTTTCCCAGCTAATCTGTGGCACTTGGAGGTTATGTACTTCTGATGTAGCTTACGTTCCACTTCAGCCCCATATTAATGAAGAGACCACTCAGGTTCCTTAGATCTGTGGAGATGTCACAGTGACACATCCACTTATATATGCTTGATGTGTGCTTACACATACTGAAATACATGTTCACCATATTAAATACATAGATGGATGGATGCACCTCCCCACCTCATAAGCTGGAGCTTTAAGTGAATTCAGTAGATTTGAATTAAAAGGAAAGACATTAAACCAAAACATTCGGAAGAACTTTACTGTAAGAATAGATTGCTTCAAAGGTGGTGGACCTTTGGAGGTCTTTAAACAATGGTAATATGGGCATCTTTCAGGAATACCTAACTGTTTATTCCTGTATGGCAGGGAGTTTAACTAGATGGCCTTGTGGCTCCTTCTGGCTCTAAGGTTCAATAACTTTGTGATACTTAGGCCATTTCCACACTACATTGTTATAGTGCTATGATTCCACTTGCAACATCCTATGGAATCCTGGGTTTTGCCATTTAGGGAGGGGCATTGAGAATTCTCAGCCAGAGAGCTCTCTGGTCTCAGTCAACTACTAACCCCAGAATTCCACAGGATATTGAAAGTGGAATAATGGCACAATAACAGTGTAATGCAGAAACGGTCTAAGTAAAAGGGAGCAAAATCACACACCCCTTTCTAAGATGACTATGTCAGCAATATCCCATTCCCTAAGATTTCAAGTCCAAAATCACACATATGCACCCTGTCCAAGGTGACCATGTCAGAATTGTCTCGTTCTCTGATGTTTCAAGGCCAAAACCTAAGACCCAGGAAAGGGACTTTATGATAACACATTGGTGGGCCTGTCAGCCATCCACCCCTCAATAACAGACCTGTTCTTCAGAGTACATGAAGGAGTGAGATGGAGGATGTCTTATTTATATATTAACCCTTTCATTTGCATTATTTGTACCGGTCAATATACCACTCCTTCCTCCAGGACTGCTTTTCTTCCTTAGCTATGTGGTAATTTGGCACAAATCTCAGGGTTAACCTTAGCTCCTCTCGAATACTTTCCAGATTTATGACTGTGTCCTGAGTTCTTTCTTTATGTTTAGCACACTCCTATTGCATTGCTGCTGCCACCACAGATATACTTTATCTGAAAATGTTTGCTATTATCATAGCCAGTAAAGAGGTGTGTGTGTGTGTGTCTGTATAAGACAGTAACTTTATTATTAACAGAAGTGAAATAAAAGGCTTAAAATTAATTTGTATAAAGAAATACACTGTTGTGCATATGGCTCATATGCCTAATCTACTCAGCTAAGTTTACCTGTTGTAAATCTATCCTTACTATCTAACCAAGCAATTCTTCTGGTATTGGAGTGTGGGTGAATGACATTTCTATCAGGTTTTGGGGGATGGGGTTGGCCCTAGAGACGTTTCCTAGGCCATTTCCACACTAGCCTGTTATAATGCTATTATTCCACTTTCAATATCTTATGGAATCCTGGGGCTTGCAGTTTGGGGAGGGGCCTTTGAGGGTTTGAGGATTCCAGCTACCAGTTTCTAAAAGCTTCCTTTCAAACACCAATCACCTCCCACATTCTAAGTATTCCTTCCCCCCACAACAGGCCACTTACCACAAGTTATATGATATAGGCACATGAATATGTATACAACATCGTAAAACATGATTCCTTGCTGTAATTCACATGATGTCTAAACACTACCATTTATCCAGATGGTAGAAAATCACAGGGCCATTGTGATATGGTAGAAGTGGGATAGGAAGGTATGGCAGGGAGGCCAAAACTGTATCTGGGCCAGCTGACTGTGGAAATAGCACAAAGTGTAAAAGGCTCTAGAATTTGGGTAAAGTCAGGCTAATCAAATAATGTGGAGTCAGGGGAAAACATCTTTTGGCAGCTGGAGAGATGACATTATGTGACAAACAGCTGCATCAGGGAAGCATAGAAAAATCCTGAGACTTCATGCAGTACCCAGAGACCTGGCAACCCTATTCCTGGCTGGTTTTTTTTTTTTTTTTACCAGAGAAACATTTTTCTTGCACAGCAAGTCTAATTTTGATTAGATTTGAGAAGGGATGGCATCAGGCATTGAGCACGGCGAGGTAAGGTGAGGAAGAGTAAAATCTTTTGTTCCTTTACTCATGCACTTTTGCTAAGATGAAAAAGAATTCTGCCCATCCTTTGCTTTATATGTTATGACAGCTGGCCTAACAGCCACCATATCTGTCTGAGCTGTTGTTTGGAACTATGGATCCAGAAACACCCAAAGGCTGTGAACACAGTCCTTCAGGGGAGCGTAACCCCATTCAGGACTGTTGACACACCTCCAAACCCAGCTTAGGACTCTTTAGAGTAAATACCTCTATCCTGCCTGGATTCATTTTCAGTTTGTTTTTCCTTATTCAGTCCATTACCTCCTCCAGGTATTCCTATCTGTTATCTGTAGCTGTTGGCATTTTTGAAGATATAGAGAAATGTATTTGGATGTTATCAGCATACTGATAGCACCTTGCACCATGCCTCTGGATGATCTCTCTCCATGGTTTCATGTAGATGTTAAAAAGCATTGGGGATAGAATGGCACTTTACGGTATGCCACATAACAGCTCTTTTTTGGAGGAGCAGCTATCACAAAGCACCACCATCTGGATCCTACTCAAGAAACAGGGCCAGAAACACACTGCCTCAATTCCCAAACCCTTTCAGGCATTCCAGGAGGATACCATATGGTATCAAATGCTTCTGACAGATCCAAAAGCACCAACAGGGTCATGCTCCCCCTCTCAAGGCTGAAGCAAAGATCATCCATTAAGGTGAACACATAAGTCATATCCTGTTCCAAAGGCAGTCTGGAATGGGTCTAGAAAATCTGTATCAGCCAAGACTGCCTAGAGTTAGAAGGCAACTGCCCTCTCAATCACCGTGGTCCTCAAAAGATTTGATACTGCTCTATAGTTGTCAAAGTCCAGAGGGTCCAGGGAGGGTTTTTTTTAGAAGCAGTCATACTATTTCTTCCCTCCATGAAAGATGCATCAATAATACCTTGCAGCTGAAATCTAACTGTATCTCCTCCCTGGACAACCAACCAAGAAGGACAGGAAATGAGGAGACAGGATGTCCTTCTTACTCATCCTAGCAGTTTTTTCATGTCTGTGGCAGTCACCAGCTGTTCTTACTCACAGAATTAGTTAAGGATGCATAACTTGGCTATCTACTTGTATCTATGACTGTGAATTCCAGCCAGAAGTTTCTGCACAGAAACAGCTTTTTCCAGCACACATAATGCTGTTTTCTCTGCAAAACAACCACATGCAAATTTTGCACAGAATACATCTTGAACTTGAAGATTCCCATCAGTCTAGGATTGCTCCAATCAGGTTTATCAACAAGTGCAAAACACCATGCTTTTCAATAATTCCTTGAATTTTTTTCTGTATTATGTCAATCCCAGCCTGTGGGTAAATTGTTAGAATTGAAACAAAAAGAGTCACCTGTTTTGTTTATTACAAAGAAATCTCTTAAACCACCTGTTATGATTTTGCTATGAGCTGCTGTAGTAAAGATGTCCATGCAACATACCGAAAATATGAGCATTCTGCACACAGATGTGTTTATTTTAAGCTGCGACCATTATGGGTAAGGAGAAAAATTCCATGATTCCATACACTCAAAGTTCAAAATAACTTTGACCCATCAGAACAGGAGGATTTTGTGAAATTTGCGTTCTGTCCATTCTGTAAACTTCAATATGAGATTCAGCTGCTGCCATTTTCAGTTAAATCTGGTGTTTTCTCTGCTCTGCCTCTGGCATTTTGAGAGTTGTAGTCCATTAAAGTAACTCTCCAGCTGAAAGTAGCTCTCCAACTGAAGAGATGATGTTTAATTAAGAGATATACTTAAGTAAGAAACTGAATAAGAAACGTACTAAATTAAAAAATGGCAACGGGAATTTAAGGCATATAGACATTTTTAAATACATTTATTTATAAAATATTTTATGAGGTAGGATCTGTGAGCCAGATCTTCCACATTTGGTGACAGTTTCAGTTATATTAAAACAACAGAAACTATGTATAGCTCTGACAAACAATTCAGAGATTTTTTTGTTAGGTGTCCCACAAATTGCTATATTCTGCTATTCTTGGGATAACAGCTCTATAAGCCTCAACAATTTCTCTTTCTTGTTAGCTGTGCTTGTAATACTCAACTCCCTTTATGATCTTCAGAGATTTAGGTGCAAAATGTTCCTGCAGCAGTGTCATTGCTCCTGAAAAAGATTTGCAGCTTGACTTCAAATATGCCAAACCATGAAGCAAGTTGTGTGTTTGATGCTGCCCCAACCCCTGTATATTTCAGCAGTATGGGCATTTTTTCCCATCTGGATCTTCACAGACTGTAAATCTTCTACATAGGGCTGGTTTCTTAAAGCAATGTTGGGTGAGCACCTTAGGAAGCAGGTTTTGGGTGTTATGGAATGATAGAAAATGCATAGTGATTTAATTTGTTATAATTGTGTTTTCCTTGGAGACAGGGAAAGTTATTGGAAGGGTGTTCTACCTTCTGTGCCAACAAAATGTGGATGGCCTAGTGCTACCCAAAGAGGTGGGGGACCTTGAGGTCCACCTGCAATGCCAGCATCTTCTTAGCATTTGGGAAAATTATAGCCCAAAGGAGGCCCACAAGAGAAGGGTAACAGCAGAATCTTTTCATTTGTGTATACCAGTACTACCTCTAGAGAGGACTCCAGTTAAAAAAGTTAAACAGAGCATTTTATTTGGATTGTCAAAACGCACAAGAAATCAGACACTCTCGAGATCCGTACAAGGTTATCAGAAAGTGAGACATGAAAAGTCGGATAGACAGAGACAGAGATTGGGTGAAAAGGGTGATAGTTGCCAGTCCTGAGGATTAAGGTTGAAGTGCATCAGAGAGTATCTAAGGGTAGCAAGAACAAGCAGAGGTCTAAGCACCACATATTGCTTCCAAGTACTACAATTTGCTGGGGCTGAAGCTGGGGCTTATACACACTGTTTCCTACCCTGAAGGAGGGTGCATGGACAAAGTGATAATTGCTTTCTCATGGGACTGACAAAGGAGTCTAGAATGGGCTGATTGTCTTAACTCTAGGTGAAAAACATTGATGGGAGCCATGACAATTTCTTAAAGTCTTGGTTGGACAGGGTGAATAGGGAAGGTCTCTGTAGGATAAGATTGTGGGGTGGTCTCTGATTGTTCACCATTCTGGGTAGTTTGTTTTTCCTTGTTCTCAGGAGTGCTCAGATGTGGAAGGGTTGAAAGGATTATCACAAACCCATTAGTGCTGAGTTTACTGCCTAAACCTCTCTGAACTTATGACCAGGCCATGACTGAGGCCAGCCTGACCTGTCCTTCTTCTGGCCAGCATTTTTTTGAGCATGTTTTCTAACCATAAATAAATTCAATTATGAAAATAATACATCATGAAGAATGGAGGTGTAGTGTATGATAACACTTTGGAACTATATACCTTAATTTGGGGAGTAGAAATCATTTGCTACTTCATCTCAGGCAGCAAAAAATATCATGGGGTGGCACCATTTATGGAAAAAAATCTGTGTATTCATGCAAGGATTCACTTTGTTTAAAAATAATTTTGGCTTTCCTGGAAAAGACTACAAATTATATAATCACTGTATTATATTTGTATTAATAATTTTTTTCTCCTATAAGTGAAGATATTTGAAAATCTGGTCAGTCATGTTTATCACACAAATAAATTTAATGAATGTGATTTACTCTTTGTTTTAAATTTCAGCCTTGGTATAACAAAATGCAAGTCAACTGGATAGCACCACACATTATGATTTGCCTTAGTTCTTCAGTGATGATTGTGTGAAATTTCAGCATATGGGATGCTGGAATGAGTCATGATTGAACTCATCACTATAGTTTCTAGGCTTTCTGTAGCTAATACTTTTGTTCAGGATGATGCTATAAATGCAACAAAAGAACCTATTTGAATACAAAAGGATCTCTCATATATCATTACATCATAGCTAGCTGTTTATAAGATCTCTTGTAATAATTCCATGCAAATACTCCATAGAACAGGGCAAAAATTTTATTAGAATCTGGGCAGGTAAACACAATGTATTCGCACTATGATAAAAAGATTGCAGCAGTTTTCTAATTTGCAATTCATAGCATCTTTGACATTGTAATGTGCAAGAAACTCTCTAAAAGTAATAGGGACTTGTTTGTATTTTTTGTATGGAAATCTTAATTTATACAATGATCTCCTTTTCTACAGCTTCCTCTATGGCTTCTTTTGTTTTGTTTTTTGTTTTGTTTGCCTTCTCATTTGCTACAGCGACCCTAGTTGTCTGTAGCTGTCTTCTCTAGCCAGATCTTTCCAAGGTTATTTTGAAAAGGAACTTGTCATAGCTTAGCCATGAACCTGTCTTGAATGTACTCTCAGCTCTGAAACATGAAGTAATCATAAAAATGAGACAAAGTCTGGTGATAATATGTGCTGGTTTACAGTATATTACTGAGACACTGTAGACAGAAATCACATTGTCCAGATAAGATAAAGGCTCCTGTCCTTACATTTAACTATAGACTATAGTCAAGCAAAATCCACATTCAACAAACATATGACCATACTTCTGAAACTTTGATATTTGAAAACTTCCATGACAAAGAAGTAATAAAGAACTGAAATACAGAGTGATTCATGGTTGGCACATGTTCCAGTGAAATAAGACCTGGATCCTATAGCACTGTACAATTATAGTGCTATTATTCTACTTCAACTGCCATGGTTCCATTCTGTGGAATTCTGGGATTTACCCTTTAGGGATTCTCAGCCAGAGCCTTCTAATAGCTCAACATATGATAGAACCTGGAACTCCATATGATAGAACCATGGCAGTGAAGGTGGAATAATAGTGCTATATCTGTATAGTTCGAAATATAATTGACACACTTAGGGTCAAAGTGCATAAGGTATGGAAAATTTATGATGGCTCTGCCAATTTTATTTAAAAAGCAAAGACATGGAAGATGTAGTGAATTAGAATGGAGTAATGGTGATTATTCAGGGCAGACATGTAACCTTTCCCCAGAATGCTTATCACTTGAGTTTGTTCCTGTGTTATAGTCATAAGAGGCTTCTGTTGGAGGTGAAGGTACAATGGAGAGTGGCCACTGGCAAGGGACATGCGAGATACCAGGAGCTTGGATAGTTGCTTTCCATAGTCATAAGGGATAAAGCTTTATCTGTATTTGCCAGACTGCCTTTTAATCTTGCTATGAATTATTTCCATCATCTGTGGTGAAATTTCATTTTGCAAGTACATATGCCATCCTAAACACAAAATGCATCCAGTGGTAGATTTCTTATTAGAGGATAATCAGGAGCCCATTCTTACCACCCACCCCCAACTGAAACTGTCTGAGCCTACTGTAGGGAACATTTGGGTCAATCAAGAATATCCAGAGCCCTCAGTGGTGTAGCATTTCATCTGATCCCCCAAGAGGTGAAGAGCTGTTCACTGTCAGTGTGCTGTTGAGCTTCCCTGGCCTCCACCTAGCCCGCGTGACTTCAGTCTCTGAAAACACAGGCTGAAATGACATCTAGGAGAAGCGCCAAACTACAAAAAAGGGCTCTCATAAGTAAAGGTTGACTTGCGGTCTTCTCACATATTTCCTTGCTCCATCATATTCCGGTCTTGATCCTGGCAGTGCCTTTGCTGGGAAGGGAGTGCAATGAAAACATTCCCCTGCAAACTTGACTGACTGCCTGTGGAAGGGAGCACGAGGGACACACCTTTTCCTTCTGCAGCACAGCTGCAACAACTCAGCTCTTTCCCATGCTGCACTTGTGCAGGAAGCACCTCCATAGTGCTTCCTCCCCTTCTCTATGAAAGGAAAGAACAGCCAGGAAGGACAGTCATGCAATCAGGGGTCATTGATGGGGAAACTCGGTCAATGACTTACCCCATGATTGCACTGGCTGGTGACTCGGATGTTTGTGTGCTTGATCTTGATAATGGCCATTGGGCTGTCACTACTGGACTCCCGGTAGTGACAGCTCAATGGCCATTATCATTGTGCTTGTATCCTTGAAGGGTCTTCAGAGCTTACCTTTGAATTTGTCCTGCTAATTGTTCTTTGCTTTAATTTTCTTGCTTAAATTGGATTAACTTTTGATGCTTTGGACACTTACTTTTACTGATGGTTTGTTGCCCTGCCTAGGGCTTCCATGGAACAGGATAGTCAGATACTTGGAAACTCAAACTTGCAATATTGAGCTGATGAAGCAGTGGCATGGGAAGCCTGCTTACTGTCTATTGTTGTAAACCCAGTGTTTATATTCTTGAACACATCAGTGGAAAAAGTGAGAAATTATGTATCTATGTGGCTTTCAAGAAGGGTTGGTTTGGTCTGGTTCTGCTCTTTTGGGAAATGCAAAAGCTTATACAAACATGGATTTCAAACAACTATGAAAAAAAACATAGTTCCAAGGCTATCCATGTGATAAATGCACCAATTAAAGAGACTCATAACTATAATTCAGTACCATAAATGGTATTTATCATCTCAGAGGAAGCAGTGAGAGTCTTAGTTCTGTGTCTGAATCCTTGTTTGCACAGGATCTGGAGAATATACATTTATTTTTTCAAATGCTTGTCAGTTCCAAATAATCTATATATGAAGAGATCAGTGGCAAATGATCTGAGATTATCCAACCAGTTTACAGAATCATTAAACCAAAGAGGTTAAGTGAAGCAAGTTAATAGGCCATTGTAGTAGCATTGCTGCCACTGTAATTGCCTTCCCATGGGAATCTTCAAATGTATGTGGTAATTTTTGTGCCAGAAGGAACAATGCTGCCAAGGAGGCTGTATTTCCTAAGACATTTCTGCCAAGATCTGTGTACATATATATGTGTCAAACTATAGAAATCATTGATGAAACAGGAAATCTTGTCAGGTATATGGCATGTTAAGTTATGCTGAATCATAAGCTGAAAGGAAACCTCTTCTGTCTTCAGGTGAGGCACTAAGAAAGATTATAGATTTATAACTCCTAAATAATAACAATTGAATGTTAATATTCCCAGGCTATGTGTAGGAATCAGACACTGAACATGAATATTCCCAGGCAAGGAATACTGGCCCTTTTCACACAAGGCGAGGAAATCGCACTGCGATGTTTCAGGCCGTTTTTTTCTTTATCTCTGCTAACGCGGAGTTTAAATTATGAAGTTCCATACGCTGCTAGCGTGGACCGGGCTAGTGTGTGTCCAGAAATCCACATGATCTTCTCATGGCCACGCCTGTTAGTCTCCTTACCTCGCCCCCTTTGCCTATGATTGGCTGGTGTTTTTTTTTTTTTTTAAAAAGGTTCCGTGCGTCATTACGCACGTGCCTAAGTGCGCACACACACACAACCACCTAGGTCCTCCCACCTAGGTCCTCCCACCCAGGTCCCTCCGCCCCCCTTCCTTTGAAGCCTCTGTGGAGAGATCACTATTGTGCTTGAGTGTTTTTTCTCGGCTCCTCTTTCTGCTGTTTTGTGCCAGTTTTGCAATGGAAGAAGAGGGGATGACCAACGTTGCCAGGGTCCCATTGCTCCAAAAGATACTGTGAATACGGGGGTTTGAGTGCTGGAGACGTACACCTTCATTTTAGCTGGGGAGGGAAGCGGTTGGGTCACTCGTAACAGAGGCCGTTCCACCCACCCTCCCTCCCTCCCTCCCCGCTGGGATTCAGTCCAGGGGTGACCAAATGCCACTCTCTCCAGATACTGGACTGCAGCTCCCAGCATTCTTCTCCATGGCCTATGCAGTTGGAGGGCTGCTGGGAGCTGCAGTCCACCAGAGGGACGCCTGCACCCGCAGAGGGGCACGCATCCTTCCCCCGCTGCTCTGGATGCCTCCATGGTGCTCTCGAAGCCTGTCCCACCCAGAACTACACTTCCCAGAATGCTTTGGGAAGAGGGCAGTGATGTCTCCCGGGTCTTCCAAAGACAGAGCAGCGCAGTAACCAATGGAGCGCCTGGCATGGCGCGGCTCATCCAATAGGGAGCACCCGGGGGCGGTGGGGGCGGCCATGGCAGCAGAGCCCAGCGAGAGAAGCCTGGGGAGGTGAAAAGGGGGAACCTTGTAAGGGCGGGGGTACCCGCAGCCCTCCAGATTGGGGCTGTACTGCAACACCCAGAGCTCCCAACTGGCAGGAGAATACTGGGAGTTTTCATCTGACAAAATAGAGGTGTTAGAAAGGATATGAATCCCCCCTCCCTGACTCCCAAGGTGGCATCTGAAGTCAGATGAAGGGGAGAGCTTGTCAGTCTCGGGACTACAATTTCCAGCAACTCCTATGTGGGATGATGGGAGATGCAGTCCAAAGACAACTGCGGGGGTCTATATTCCCCATCTCTAGCTAATTTTTTTTATGGGGGAGGCATTTCAGCTTGGGATTCCCACCCACCAATAAACGCACTCTGATTTCAAAATAAGTTTTTTTTAAATCTTATTTTGTTGGCATTTAAGTCCTTGAGCTCTTCCCTCCCCCCCCAAAAAATCTGCAGTTTCAAAACAAGTTGAAATCTATTTCGTCTGAGGTATATAAGCAGCAGAGGCAGACACTGAGTGGCTCTCCAGACCTTGGGTTCCAATTCCAGGAGAAAGGCAGCCTAAAAATATAATAAATAAAAAATTAAATAAACTTTGACCCCCCCCCCAAAAAAAACTGCAATGAAAAACTGATTGGTAAAAAGTGTTTTATAATTGCCACCCAAAAGAACAATTTTTCCATCTCTCACAGGGCAGAGAGATGGATTTTAGAGTGCCTACCCCACAGGAAAGACTGCATGTCCCATTTCTCCCTGACGGAGGTCATGTTGAAGTTGTTTTTGATGGGGCAATATGCCCTTTATATGAGGAAGGAGTTGATTTTTCAGGAGGGGTAAAGGGAAGAGAAAATATTGTGGGTCCCATTCAGCATGCCATCCAACACATGGAGGCTATTTTAAAAATAATTAAGGGGGATACGTGCGTGCCATCAGATCAGGGGAGAGAACAAGCAGTCTTTTGTTCAGAGAAGAGGAAGGAGAAGGCATTCAGCGGAACCTCCCTAAATAAAAGCCTACCAACTGCATATCCCCAGCCTCCAGAACCGCCAACAGCTCCATGCCCACATGCAAAACTCAGTTTAAACTGATAAAGATAAAAAAATTATTCATTTTAATCCAAACTACGTACCTGCAATCTTTTTCCTATTTTCCTGCTGTAGCTCTTAACCGCTTCCCGAGGATTAAAAAATGGCGCTGTCCTGTTCTTTGTGGGGCGGGACCAATCGCTGAAGCTGTCCGTGCCCACAGCCGGCCCTCCGTTGATCTCATGGGCGAATCAGTGCGTATTGTGCTTCTACACCACCGAGCACGATCTCGGTAGCGCGGTTGGGGGGGGACCACATTTTTTCTGGTTTTTGAAAAGCACGCGCGACTGCAAGATGGCGGCGTCTCTGCGCGGATTGAGGTGTGGAACGTAAAAATTATATACGACCCAGCGCTCTCCAAGGTGTAGAAGACCCCCATTAGAGGTCGCCCTGCCCCGATTTAATTACCCCGTGTGAAAAGGGCCACTGTTTCCCTGCACACATTATATTATGGACAGGAAGTCATACTTGGGTGGGGGAGGTGATCAGCTCAACTATATTCTCCTTTGCTTATCAAAATAAAACCATGATTTCTCCCATTACAGCCAAGTGAGCCAGGTCAAATAAGTTGCAACTCTACTCCTGTGTCTCATCTGAGATGTTTCTGCCTTTTGAACTTGCCAATAGTTCCCAAAATGGCCAGATGGGCATCCAGCCCTTTGCTTTAGAGGACCAAAACTGAAAGATTCTTTTCCTAATCTCAAATCACATAAAATGAGACCTTAAATTCAAGGTAATTCACTCTGAGGCAGAAATTTGATTGCTGCCTTCATTTCTGTCAAAAGCTTGCTGTATTCTTCTTTTGGACACTTATGAGAAATCCTCTCTCTCTGTAATTCCAAACCCTTGGGCCCCTATCACTCACTTTGTCCCCTTTCCCCTCGTGATCCCACCACAAATCAAGTAGTTAGGCCTCGAGGTGAACCCTACATAGACCAGTTGATGTGTTGATCAACAGGTTCACTGTAGTAAATGTGACCAAACTATATCAGAACTTAACAGGAACAGCCAGACACACTTATAAAAAAGAGTAAACAAGTAGAAGTTTATTAATACACAATTAGAGCACATACTGTCCCCTGAAGTTATTAGTATTTCTTCTACATAACATGGTTGATTTGCACATGGTTGATTTGCATAGAAAACAGTATTTCCTATGTGAAAGTTCTGCCCTGAAATATTCTATTTTTTCACAGAAAATGCTGTTTCTTGTGCAGAAAGTGATTCTTTGTGAATTTTGCACAAAGTCCTGAATTGCAATTAGCGTTTGGAAGCTGTGTGGTTTGCAAAGACGTTCTCACAGTGGGAAGAAAACTGCTGAAATTATTCATTGCTTACTTCAAGAAGAAATTTAGGGCCTCTCCGCCCTACACTGTTATAGTGCAGTTATTCCACTTTCAACATACTATGCAATCCTGGGGTTTGCAGTTTAGGGAGAGGCATTTAGAATTCTCAGCCAGGGAGCTCTTTGGCCTCAGTAAACTACAAACCCCGGAATTCCACAGAATGTTGAAAGTGGAATAATAGCAATATAACAGTGTAGTGCGGAAATGGCCTAAGTCAAAGGGAGCAAAATCACACACAGGATGTTTAAAGTAGAATTTTATCATTGGACAGTCTGACTGTGATTCCTTGAAGTCCAAACATCTAGAAAGTCAAGGTTTCCTATTTTTGCATTACCCTAACTTTAAGAAATGAGCTGTTCTATTCATTAAACTGTTGAATGATAAGTCAACACATAGATAAATCCCATTAATTCAGTGGATTTACGTAGGTCTAGCAACAGAATTCAGGCCTAATTTTGTATTTTCTTATTTCTCAGAAGTTTTTTTTTTATATATATAAAAAGTTCCTTCCTAGTTCCTAGACAATCTGAATGCTACAAGCTGCTGACCTATGAAAAAAAACATATTCTCATCTCATATACCTCATAATTACCTCCATATCCACAACAGAAAATCAGTTAGCTCCACCAGACACTGCAAGAGCTAGCACTCTCCCACAACTTCATAGGGTAGGTATGTATGTATGTGTGTGTGTGTGTACACACAATCTCTAGAGCTGCTTGTCCAGAAATCATAATTTGCAACTACAACTGAACTCTCAAACCTAAGTACATTATAAATAAACATATAAAAAGAGACTTTACCATAGATTAATTTGATCCTGGTTTCCTCCTACTTCCCTCTGACCAAACGTATGAATATAGAAGAATATGCATATAGACTTCTTCTAAACAGATATCCACAATCAGTGTATGGATGTTAGGAGCAGGCAATCCATTTACCGTCAAGAACAGGGCCAGCACTATTTTTCAGGCAGTCTGTTCTTTCTTTCTTACTTACTTACTTACTTACTTACTTATTTATTTATTTATTTATTTTTGCTTAACCATTTGTCCCTCATTTGGTTTGTCAATTAAAATCATTAATGAAAATCTGTATAGTGCCTGCAATGCCATCTTCAGTCACTAGGTGGAGGATTTCCTTAATCTTCTCTAGCCATCATAGAATGAGAAGACCAGAGAAATTCATTCTTTCCACAGGGTCTTTAGGCAGCTTTGTATGAATACATCCTTCTACAGGGCTCCCCAACTGTTCAGCTAGTTATGAGAGGCTGAGATGGTTCTGCTGCCCAGTAAGTGGGGCAAAGCGGAGGAGTAGAAGTAAAGGATGAATGAACACTGACTGGAGTAGAAAGAGAGAAAAAAAGGAGAGGAAAAAATTGAAGAGGAGAAGAATAGAAGAGAGAGAAAGGGAGCACCAGGGTGCACCCTTGTGAAGTGGTAGCTTCTACTAGTAACATCATGAAACAGAATCAGGAGCTAAGGATTAAAAACATAAAAAGACCTTATGATCTGCCTGAAACTGCTTGAACTCAGCAAGTGAATGCCTGTTGGAACAGAGATACCCAGATGGTAGAAAGATAATAGAGAAAGTGATGTGATATTTTTCAGTGGATTAACTAGTTGTTTATAAATGATGCCAGTTTTAATCTTTCTCAAAAATCAGACACCTCCCCCCACATCTGATGAACTATCTCTGTACAGAGGCAATCATGTTTTATACATGTAACTCATGGCAATAAAATTTAATTTGCTAACTGAACTGCATTTATTTTTAAGTAAATTCCACAGAAATCAACAGCAGCATTTATATTCCACTAAATGTCTTTAGAAATGGGGTGCCAGCCCTGGCTTTGGTCTTATATCAGTGGGAGATTTACTTTTTATTACTCCTTTAATTGACTTTAAAGCAAGGATTTTGGGGCAAAGGGGAGGTTTAATATTAAGTAGTTTAAGTAACTATACAAGCAGATTACTTTGCTGCCTGCCGTTTCTTTAGTGTGCTTTTTTCTTTTCTGCTGTTGAGCCAACCGGTATTTGATAGTGATTTTTACTCAGAGTCTCCCAAAACCTCACTCAAACCAATAATCATGTGTTGATAGGTGAAATTAGTTTCAGAATTCTAATGAAGCTCAGCATCTGGGAGACAGACAGCTCATCTGAAGATTAAATGAGAAAAATTGCCACTTTTGCTGGTTCCTTTAGAAACTCATTTACATTCTGTCAGCTTCCATTAGGAATGGGAACTGCAAATATTGGAGGAAATATACATGAATTCAGCAGCCAACCAGCCAATCAGAATCAGTTCCTCCTTGCTTACAAAGCTGCCAAAAGATGTGATGTAGTTATGCCTTCTGGAAATATTAGGTGTTACTTTCTTTGTCTGAAATTGTCATGAAACATTGTGAACTTTACACTTAGCAAAGTATTATAGGAAAGTAAAATTGCTATCATTTCATATCTGGATAGGTCTTTAACCTATTTAGAATAACATACACAGACTCATTAGTGATTTCAGATTATGGCTGGCATCCTATTAGTGAATTACTAATACCATTGTAGCTCACTTTTTTGGTCATTATAGAGGTTGGGATTCTCTTCCAACTACACAACAACTCAAATTATATCATCATCATCATCATCATCATCATCATCATCATCATCATCATCTTATATCCCACCTTTCTTCTAATAATGGGTCTAACCCAGCTAACAACATATTCTCCCAACCCACCTTGTAAACAGCACAGCTTCCGCCCCACCCCCCCATAGCCATCTCCAGAGACCTCACAAGGAGCCCCAGAGGGACCCGCACATGCTCATTGTTGTGTGTCTAGACAATGAAAAATAGCTGGATCCATCCTCAGTGATTTTAATGCCCCCTCCCCCAGTCTCCAACAGCACAAAAATGGCTATGTTGAGGGCTGCACTGTTTACAAGGTACGTTTTGGGAAGGGGTTAGCATTGGGAGATGTAGCATAGGTGTGTGATACTACTATGTTTCCTGATGAGGGATCCTGGCCTTCATGTAGATATATTTTTAACATTTAGAAGGCAGTACTCATCATAAGAGATATGCACGTCTTTGTTGTCACTACTGTAGCATCCCAATGGAACAAAAACTGTATTTAATTCAAATGAGGGTCCCTAGCGTTGTTACTTGGAATATGACTGCTGACTGTGTGCTGGTGATGGACCTGTAATTTAGTAAAGGAATCAGATACACTCACTAAATGTCCATAAAACATGGATAATGGAAACAAAGGCACAGGTTTTTTTTGTTTTTTGTTTTGTTCAAATGAATAGTTCAGCAGCATGTCTTATCCATTGCCGATATTTTCTGGAGAAGCCAATCTAAATGGATAGCAACTGAGCAGTATAAAGTCACACTTACCACAACCATATTATGGTAGCTGGATGCAAGTTCACTGTCATAAGTTGGTGTTGTGAAACAGTATTTGTAAAAGTGGTGCAAACTAGAAGAATTGCAGTTCTATATACATGGTTTTTCCTATTTGGAATATTCTGAAAGTGTACAGTTCTAAGCTTAGGATCATGAGATGGAGTGCAGTAGTCTCTGAGAAGGACCTCGTTTTCTAGGGCGGAAGAGAGAAGTCCAGTCCCGATGGTGAAAGTCTGATTGTGTAACCTTCTACTACCCCCACCCTCACTTATATCAGAAATTCCCACAGCTTTTACCTCTTCAGTATCAGAGCTCTGATACTGGTAGATCCAAAAAGGTGATGTTCCATGGATGTATTGAGGAATATTAAATCCAAAGCCTTCCTTTCCCCACAAGACAGCCTCATAATTATAGGAAAGTGACACCAACACATTGCAAATAATTGAAAGGAAATTATTCATAACAAGCGATGAGAAGAAAAATTCTACTTTCCCCACTCTTCCTTGCTTCCAACATGAATTTATCAGAACATTGAGTAAGAAATCTCATTTTCTTCATTTTCTTCCACATTCACTACTTAGGCCCTTTTCGCACTGCATTTGCCATGTGAAAGGGCCCCTCAAGCGTTGCGTGATTGCAAGGAGCGGTCCACACGATGCACTCGCAATCGCGCAACACTCCAGGGTCTGGCAGGTGCCGATCACACACTTTTTCATTTTTGGCTGTGAGCTGAAAATGGTGCATGATCGCACATCACTCTAAGACCCTGTGTGCACTTGCTGTGTGTGGAGTTCTGAAGCTGCGGTGCTTGCACTTCCTGCCCCAGTTCAGCCTGGGAAACTCCCAGGCTGCACTGCAGAAGGAAGAGGAGGGGCTCTCACACGAGCAGGCAACAGCTGCAGAGCTGAAGGAACTGGGACGCTAGAGCCTCTCGCTAGAGGCTGCTCGCACTATCCCCACACCTCAGCTCTGCAAAAAGGTGAGTTGCGGAAAGGGTTTTCGATTTCTCTAGCCCTGTTATCTGCTGCTTTTGTCTGAATAAATCATGTTCTCAGTATAAATATATGTATGTAAGAAGGTTCAAAACCATTGCCTTGTCTCAGTCAAACCATATGTTAAGGGGATTATGAATTTTCAAGGATTAACTTTTTTTCCTTAGAGAAATGTGCCTCAGTAATCAGACTCAAATTAAGCCTTTGTTTACTTCCAGTTGACCAATCATAAAAGAAAGTAAGCTGAATAAGATCCTCAGGTGAAGACAATCATGAACTATGCTATGGCAAAAAGAGATCTTTCACTGTTGTTAGAGCTTGTCTTCTAAAATATGTTGGCTGGTATCCTGTTAGTCAACTATGATGGTGTAAGTTAGACTTGTGCCATCACAACTCACTTTTGTTGTTGTTGCAGATGTCAGAATTCTGTTGCAATCACAGAAATCCTCCCTAAAATCCTCCCTAAAACCTACCTTGTAAGCATCGCTCTTCCTCCAACATGACCATTTTGCTATTATCAGAGAACAGGGGAGAGGAAGAGCAGAGAAACAGCCAACTATTTTCCTGTATCTGGTTGTGCTGCAAGGAAGTCATCTCCTGAGGATCCCTGGAGGACTCTGCTCATATCTTTCACAATGTTTCTATTTACAGTTGAAATGGTTGAAATGCTAGCTTGTTTTTGAAATAAGAATACTTTAAGACAAATAGATGTGAAACTGGAGACTGATTCACTTGAGCTTGTGTGTCATTGAATATATTGGATGACTTTTAGCTGTTCTATGAGCCCTGGTGGTGCAGTGGTTAAATGCCGGTACTACAGTCACAATGTTGTGATTTGGATCCTGCACGGCTCCAGGTTGACTCATCCTTCCATCCTTCTGTAGGTCGGTAAAATGAGTACCCAGTTTGTTGGGGGCAATTAGCTAAACATATTGTAAGCTGCATAGGGAGTGCTTTGCACTGATAAGCGATACAAAAATGTAACTGCTATTGCTATTGCTATTGCTATTGTTTAGCTGCAACAACTCATCCTGCTGCTTGGAACAGCTGAATACTTTTACCATCTGATGTCATGGTTAGCAAATTCATAGATCATGCAACCTCCTGAGAGCTGCCCTGCCTCTGCATTGCTCATTGTCTGTCTCTGTCCAGTTTTGCATTCTTTCTCTGTAGCTGTGGATTATAAATTGTCAGGGCAAGGACTGCTTCAGTTTTTCATTTCTATATGACAACTTATATAAGATAGGTTCAATCTAAATAATAACACATTTTTGTGACAATTAAATAGAATAAAGTCTGCTATTACAAAGGGCGAGGGACTCTTTCATTTTACTGCTGATTGTGATTTGGAGGAAACAGCATCTCTGAACACCCTCTTGGTTCAAGTGCTAACTCTTGTTATAAACTAATAAGGCTATGTATTAGGTATGCATATGAAGAATAACCTTCACCAAAGCCATTAAAAAAGAGAAAAGATTGTCAGGACTCGAAATAATAGGAGGGAGAACATTAACCCTTTCCATGCAATGAGCTATTAAAACTCCAGTTTAGAACTTCTTCCTGGAGGTGATACATACACATGTTTGGTCTGACTCTACCCATCATAGCTGTTAACACAAACATAATTCCTTCACCCCTGTATTTTGTAGAAGATTCAAGATTAATCACCTTGTACCTGTTGGTGAGAATCTGTCTGGATTTTCTGGAAGTTAGTTTTTGTCACCTAGACACCTAAGGTTGCAAAACCTAATCTTAACCAAAAGGTCAACATATGTATTCCCCTTAAGTATTCTTAAGCCTTGGTCTATCTGGAAATTGATAGGAGAACAAGTCACAGCTTTATATTAATATTTATTCCAGTCAGACAGATAAATATGTTGTCCTCAGTGGCACAGCTTACTTAGACCTTGAATCTAGGTCTAGTCTAGGTGCATTCTTATAACACACTTCCATCCCTTTTAGAATTATATAGCAAAGTATTATGCCCTCTCTCCTAGCATGTTTGTTTAATCTTCTCTGTACACCAGCATTATGTTAGGTATTAAACAACAAAATTAATCAAGAAAGTATTATCTTACCATATGGAGCAGTTTGGGTTATCAGTGATTGCGTAGCAGCAGCAGACTGTACCAGTTCGCCCAGAGCAAAACCAGGTGCCCTGCTGCTCAAAGGCCTTATTTTTTATACTCTCTTTAGCCTTCATTTATCTAATCAGCTGAAAAATCTAAACTCTTCTCCTTCACTCTCGTCCAATCAAAAGAGGGATTTAAGGTAAGGTAGTCATTATTATTATGCCACCTTTTTCATCCAGTATATATATTCTGGTTTATTTTTTTTTCTCAATTGACTGGTGTCTCCTTTTCTTGTGTGCAGATGTGAAAGTGTTTTGCTGGCATTAGGCCAGTAAATTTTTACTGTTGGGTTTATTATTATAAGACAGTTATTTCTTCAATCTAAAAGCAGCCCAGCCTGCTATGTTATCGCTTGTGCTCTCCTAGATAGTAAATGTCATAGAGAGCTTCCTCTATGGGCTAGGATGATCTTGCTTGAACAACGGCCTTTTCTGCACGGCAACACTCTATTGTGTTGTCCTGTCACAATGATGGCACTGCCTCTGCTAGGAGGAAAGCAAGTTTCCAATGATCCTCTCTGCACCTGACCAGCTGCCTGAAGAAGGGACATTCTCTGTCCTTCTGCATTGCAGCTGGCCTTCTTCACATGCTGCAGTAGGGGAGGAAGCACATAGATTGCGCTTCCAGCCTTTCTGCATGGCTAGCTCTGACAGAAGGCATGCATGATTGGGGATCATTGAGGGAGCTTCTCCATCAATTATATACTCCACAATTGCACCAGCTGGTGATGCGAGAAGGACAGGACCACGATGACATCATGTGGAAGCGTCATCATGGTCTCATTCCTCTTGTGTCCCCATGCTGGGACACTGTTGTCTTGCAGAATGGGCCAAGGTTGTCCTGGGTTTGAGTGTTTTACTCTTCATTCTCCAATTTTTGTTGGTTTTATCTCCTTGACTTTTTCTGTCTAGCTTTTCTGAAACAGCTGCTTATGATTCACCTTGACTTATACAGCACCTAAAAGTTTTTCCGGATACAGTTTCTTCAGTATAGAGACTGTTACCGTAGTTTCTAGTCCAGGCTTGTGGTATATTAGATATCACTTGATATCAGTAATTTGGCCTTCTTTACCCATTCCTCTCCACGTGCTTGCGAGGCCCCTGGACAAACACGCACACAGGCATGGCCGAAAATAGCTGAACTATTCAAAACAGACCCAGGCAGGTCAGTAATAGCCAGACTGCTGCTTTAGGAGACCTCAAGGCAAGTACTCTTTAAAATCACATTATGTGTGCACACTGTTTACAAAAGACTCCCTGCCCCAAGCAGGCAGCTTGACGAGCCGAATACTCAACTGTCAAGCACTCCGCGTTTGCATACTGTCTGCACTATTGACAACACTGTCATAACCCAATCATGTAAAACACTGACCTTTTGGAGGCTTTGTCTCCAGCCCAAAACCCATTGTTATCCATGGGAATGAACTAGCCAACAGGCACATTTTCCCCTATAAGACCCCCTGATTTTGAGTGTCTTTTCGGATCTCTCCTGGCTTCCATCCCACCTTGCTGTCACTTTGTTTGGCGAGCCTTCCCCTCAGCTCCTCATGCTGAGAACCTCCAACAGACCTTTTCTTCAGACTACCTGAGCTTCAGGACAGGTGTAGTATTTCCCATACAAACCCTCCTCTTAAAACCCTTTATCCAACTCCTACCTTTGTTTCAATAGTTCCTTGTGTGAATGTGTTTGCATACATGTGTTTGACTGTGTTGTACATCAATAAAAACAAATATTATTATTTACTTCTGTTTGCTCCTTGACTTGGCCTGACTCGTAGACTTTGGGTTCAAGATCTCGCTACGTTGCCCTGCCTCTCGTATTGCTAGCTTGTGCTTTGCTAATTCCCTTCCCCATTTTGAGTACATTGAGGTGTCCCTCCCGGGACCCCAGAAATCAGGGTAACAGGACTTCTTAATAAATTCAGTGTTCTCTGCTTAAGAAAGGGGCAGTTAGCTTTGCACAAGGCAGGAATGCACAGGACAGGGAGAGCCTGGATCTCAAGGGAAGTTATTTTCCTGTTGCAAATAAAGTTGAAATTTTATTACTTGTCTTTTATTGCCCTATGTCTTAAGTCCCCACATGGCCAAGAAAGTGAGTGACCTCTGCCTGCATTGAGATCTCTCCACACCATTTTAATTGACAACAGAAGTAATATCTGACACAAAATGTAGGCTTAACATTGTCACTTTCCTTCTCCTGTATGATTTTTTAAACATTTTTGCCTGATGAATGAGCCAGTGAAGCTTCAAAAACTTGCATGATGTATTTTGTTTGGCCAATAAAGGTGTCAATCTTCTGTGGATTTTTGATTTTGTTGTATCTTGACCTATGGGTGACATTATTATTAGTAGTATGAAACTAATTCATTTTTTAAAAAACAAACAAACATGTGTGCTAGCATCCTGTTGATAAATAACAGTGGTCCAAGCTGGACTTATGCCATCTCAGCTCACTTTTTTGGTGGTTGCAAAAGGTTGGAAGCTGGAATTCACTACCAGCTATGCAACATGAAGAATCCCCTGTCCCCAGCCTACCTTGCTCATTCCCTAAATTTAGTGTTTCCTAGTTGGTGGAGAGCAGAGGGAGCAGCAATCACATCATGTGCATGTACCATCAGAGAAGCCCTAGAGGTCCCCGTACATACTTGTTGCTGTGCCTCTTGCTGTAGGGAAATAGCTGTGCACTTGAAAATGCAGGTTTACAGTTTGAAGGTACTCCTGGATTCATTCCTGAGCCTGAAGGCCAAGGTTTCAGCAGTGACCAGGAGTGCATTTGCACAGTCAAGGCTAGTGCAATGACTGCAACCATTCCTGGAGAAGTCAGATCTGGCCATGGTAATACCTGCCTTAGTTACATCCAGTTTGGATTACTGTAATGTACTGTATAGGGGTCTGCCTTTGAAAAGTGCTCAGAAAGTTCAGTTGGCCCAAAGTCCTGTAGCCAGACTGGGTCTAGCTACAGGGGACACGCAACTCTCTCATTGCAACAGCTCCACTGGCTGCTGGTCCTTTTCCAGGAACAATTCAAGCTGTTGGTAATGACCTATAAAACCCCGTAGGCTTGACTCCAGGCTATTTAAAGGACTGTATCTCCCATTATGAAGCCATTAGAGTTCTGAGATCTTCTAGAGAGGCCCTTCTTTTTGTACTGCCATTTTCTTAGGCTTATTTGGTGTGAGCAAGGGAGAAGGCCTTCTTGGTTGCTTCCAGACTTTGGAACACCTTCTCTCAGGAAGACAGAATGACCTTGTCCTGGCTCACCTTCCACAAGCAAGTTAAAAAAAAGAACGCTGTCAGTCTTTTAAAAACTGACTGGAGTGGGCTTTTAATTCTGTGTGGTACTGTTTTTAAGGTTTTCATACAGTCTTTTAATGAATTTTAATGCTCTGGTGTTTTTTTTAAAGGTTTGTATACAGTCTTTTAGTTAATTTTGATGTTTCAACTATATAAGTGTTTAATTGTTTAATTGTTAATTGCTTTAATGTCTTCTGATGCAGAATCTCAGCCATAATTTAATTTTTAATTTAATGTTTCTTTAAAAGAAAAAAAAATCAATACACAACAAACCCTTTTACTGTTATGTGCATTGGCTTGGATGTGAAGAGAACTGAACATAAGAAAGGCTGAAAAGGAAGGTTCCTGTCTTCTGCTCCCCCTGTTATTAGTTATTGTTCATCAATCTACTTTGTAGTGCTGGGGATCGACACTTGGAACAAGGTGTCATGTGGTGTGGTGGTGAGCTGCTGCGGGAGGGCAGAATTGCCTAAAATTTCATGGATGAAGTGCCAAGTTGGGAAAACGCCACGTGTAGTTGCAAGGTGGAGGATGGAGTAGGAAACTTTGCTTTCCAAACTTCAAGTGTGTGTGTCTATGTGTATGTGCGCACACACATATAATTTAATACTGAATCATCAAAAATAGACCTTGGAGACTTGCAATGAATTTTGCTCCATGGCTGAAACTGAATTGCACTCTAACTACCAAAGTTTGAAATGGCCCTTATTAGTAACAGTCAGAAAAATATGAATGATTACATACGTAGTTTCTATTCATCATTTTGTGAAATGAACCCAAATTGAAGAAAGGGAAAATAAAATTTGTTTGCCTAATGGTGTATTTTTAAAGGCATGTCATTATGACCCTATTGAGGTCAGTCTAATATAAGCTTCTCAATCTTCCTTTTGGTTTTGAAAGGCAGAGGGCATTGACATTGATAAACATGACCATTTTGCATTGATGGCACGTCTCACTCTTCTCTGGCATGCAAACATGATGAGGTCTTCTTCATAAATTCCCAGATAGGTCAGTGACCTATCTAAGAACTCTGTACTGTAAGCATTTTTATGATCTATAATATGCATTACATATTAGAAATATTATCTGTGCACAGCAAACTATCACTTAATGAATATTTGACTGAAGGAAATGTATGTTGAAAAAGGAACAAAGATTTTACAAGGCAATTAAGCTGAGCATTATGTTTGTTTTTTCCCCATGATATTTGCATTACAAAGAGGTTGCATGATTGGGAAAATGCTATAAAGACAGATTTGTGATTATTCTGGAAAGCAACAGATTTTGTCACTGAATTTTTTTTCAGCTGTTCCTACCACGCTGATGAATAAGTTGTTTGGAATATAGGCAGGAGGCTTCAACACATTGTGACAAATAAACATTTATAAATACATTATCCATCTATGCAAAACAGGCTAAGAATAGGAAGATAAATTGATGTTTTGTGCTCTGCACAAGAGAACCATGTCAGTCTTCTGCAGCACAAATATAACAATACTCTTGCTCAAACAATACCTCAAGACCATGTTGACATGCTTGCATTGGACTTATTTGTTGTCAAAAAAGAGAGAGAGAATTGAGTCTTGTAAGTTGGGAACATGAAATGTGAAGTTCAGGCTTAGAACAGAAATACATAAAGGCATGAGAGGAACACAACTGAAAATGTTTCGGCTAATAGAAATATTGGCCTCCTTTTTTCTGAAATAGTAGGGGTCCCAGGAAACAAAATAGCTCCTCTCTGTGTTACTATACTATTTTTGTTTTTAAATTTGTCCACCACTAGACTTGCCAGGGAACATTTTCATTATGTATTAAGGTCCAGACAAGATCTTGGGTCAGGTGGCTCCATAATTGTGCCCACACCGGTGGCTATATACACAGTTTTCTAATTAGGAGGCCGAGGAAATGTGTTGTGTGACCTAAGTAACCCATAGCTAACTTTCATACTGTCTTCAGAATTTCAATATGGTGGGTAGTTTGTAGTAGTATGGTGGAAACCTTCAAGGAACCATTTGCTCTACAATTTGTAAATAGTTAACAATCCTGATCCTCAAATTAAGATTACAGCCCAATTAGTTTCCCTACCTTCACTTTGCAGCTGTGAAAACAAAACAAAACAGCACTGACAGAGCTCTGTCCTACATATTGAAGTTAGCCATTTTGACCCAAAGTGGCTCTGTGGATCCTATTTATTTTATAGCTGTAGATGTCTATTTTCACAGATTTCACTAAAAGCATTGTGCCCTGTCTCAAACTTTGGAAAGGAGTGGAATAAAATTCCAAATGAAGAAGTGCTCCCTGAGTACATATTCTTAACCTATTATCTGTTAGGGCTGAGAGAACCAAGTCTTGTACGGAATGATAAAAACATTAGCAGGATGGACAGAATTAGTATGGTTGGCAAGAAACATCATTGCCCTCTCCTCTGTTGTACTCACTGGGATTATAGGTATCCAAGTATTGTACCATTCTGTCTTTAATTAGATTCTCAGTGGGTTTTCTAAGAACTGAGATATGGCTCAGAGCTCTATAATTAGGAATTCTGAGTTGAGGTTTTAACTGAAAAATACTGATAAAAGACTTCTGATAAGAAAAGAAGGCATTGGAAAAGGCTCGACGTGGTTACTTGGTATATATTGAGTTTCTTCAGGTTGACTTTTTATGTGGGTGGATTTGTATGTAAAATGTTTCAAATATTAAAGCATATATCCAGTGTAAATGCAGTTAATAAGATGAATATATCTGGACCTATAGGAGAACTGGTGCTGTCTTGCTAATGTCTCAAGGTGCTTGAGAGTGTGGTATGTGAGCAATTTGTGTGGACTGGGAGGCCCTGTATTAAAGTGGTTCCACTCCTACCTAGGGTAGCAGTTTTAGAGAGTGGCATTAATGGACTCAGATCCATAGAATTTAAGCTGAGGTATGCCACAGGGCTCCATCTAATCTGCCATGTTGTTCATTAGGAGTTTTGGGTTCATTAGGAGTTTTGGTTTCAGATTTTATCAGTATACTGATGACACTCATCTGTATTTCTCCTTGTTCCTGCTGTAGACTGGGGCTGTGCAGGCATTGGAGGAGAGTTAGATGCTGCAATGGGTTGGATGAGAAGCTGAATCGTGATAAGATGGGGGCTCTGTGACTTGGTAGGCTCAGGTCTAAGAATAACATAAGTTACTTGATCTGGCTAGGATACATAATTTTAGAGTAGTTGTAGATCCAGTCTTTTCAGTGAAGGCCCACATAGACTCTATGACTTAGAGTGCTTACAGCCAGCTTCAACTGGTTTGCCAGTATGGCCTTTCCTGGAAAATGATAACCTGGTCACCATAGACTATGCATTACTACCTTCCCAATTAAACTACTGGAAAGCATGCTACACAGGTGTTGCCTTGAAAATGACTTGGAAGCTACAGCTAGTACAAAATGCAGCAGTGAGATTACTCACCAGAACATCATATGGAAAATATATAACATGCTTTTGAAAGCAATAGCACTGGTTGACAATATGCTTCCTGTCTGAATTCAGGGTACTGGCAATCACACTTAAAGCAATATCTGAAGCAGTAACTCCCTATATATGCCAGCTGAATGACTGAAGACAACTGATGGGGCCCTTCTTTGTTTCCCACAATGAGGGAAACATATTAGTCTAAATCCAACTGTTAATCATAACTAAAGGAGAATCATTGAATTAAAGTGATTTACTTTATGTGTTGATCTATCTGGAATGAACCAACAGGATTCCAGCCTTTCTGTGAGGACATGGGAAAGGGCCTTCTGTGACATAGGACCCTAGTTGTGGAAAGCCCTCACCTCAGAGGTCCAGTTGGCACCAACTTTGGTTTCATTTCAGGACGAACTTAAAACACGTTTTCTTATTAAAGCCGTTTATGTGCAATGATTTTATTCAGTTTATACTCATACATGGTTTAATCAGTTTAAATAAGTTTCAAAGTGTTATATAATATATTTTTAGACAGGACATTGACTGTTTGAGGTTTTTTTCTTTTTAAAAAAATCCAAATGTATCTTATGTCATTCTGAGATCTTTGTTTTTTATTTTATTTTATATTTTTAGTAAAATTTACATCAATTAAAATTGCATTTCTTCCATTTTTATTTACATATTTATATACATATTCCATTTTTCCTTTGCTCTTCCCCCCAACATTCAATTTTAAATGTGTTTCCCCAAAGTTACACCTTAATCTTAGTATTTTCCTTATCCATTTCCCAGAAATATTCTTTTCTATTCTCTATACTTGTTAACAATCATTACTGAAAATAATTTTGTTTTACTATATACCAGTATTTTGATTTCTTTCATCTTTGATCTGTATATTTTCTTTAATCGCTTTATCTATTTTATCCCAGTTTCTATCATTTCTTTATCCAATCTAATATCAGTTTCCATTCTCTTTCAGTTTGCTGAATAATCTTATCTTTTAACATATATGCTAATTGATCTGTTTCGTCATATCAATAATCTTAACTTTCCATTCCTCCATGGATGGAATTATTCTACCCTTCCAATGTTGTGCAAAACACAGTCTAGCTGCTGTAATCATAGATAACAAAAACTTTTTGTGTTTCTTTAATTCTTTAACCTAATAGATTTTTGTCCATGTTAAATCTTTCTCTGATTTGTCTATATGGAAACCAGTTCATTTCATCTCCCTGTGGTTTTAATTCCTCTGCTGTTTTCAGTTTAGGGATATTTCCTTCCCATTTAATGATATCTGAATATTTGAGCAACTGGCCACTTTTTGTCAAACTTATTTTGAAGGCTTCTTGAAGGGATGTCCATATTGGTAATTTTGTATAAAATGTATGGTGAACTTTCTTCCATACTCTTATTAATGGATTTCGAATACAATGATTATTGAAGTCTCTGTTTACTGAAGGTTTATTGTAGTTAAGATAACCATGCCAACTGAACCGATTATCAAAACCTTCCACTTGTAATAATGGTGAACTTTCAGGGGAGATCCAATCCTTTATCCATATCAAGGTACATGCTTGAAAATATAATTTTAAAGAGGGCAGACTGAATCCTCGACGATCTTTGCAGTCTTGCAGTATCTTCATTTTAATCTGGGGTTTTCCCCATACCAAATGTTGATATCTCTCTTTCCCATTGTCTGAAAGATTTTTCGTTCACTATTGCAGGAAGATTTTGAAACAAATACATTAATCTAGGTAATACAGACATTTTTATCGTATTGATTCTACTGAATAAAGATAAATCGAATTTGTTCCATCTCAAAAGGTCATTTTTTAATCTGGTTCCATATCTTTTGATAATTATTATCATATAGTTCTGAGGGTTTTTTTATGACTGTAATTCCTAGATATTTTACTTGTTTTGCCAACTGGAAGCCTAAGATCTCTCTCAATGTTTCCTCTTCTTTCTTTTGCATATTTATTGTAAGTAGCATTGTTTTTTCTTTGTTTATTTTAACTCCAGCCAAATGTCCATATTCCTGTAAAATCTCTAGTAATTTTGTTAAGAAGATTTCTGGTTCTTCCATGAATAGAACTAAGTCATCTGCAAATAGCTTAAGTTTGATTTCTCAGTTTTTCATTTTCATCCCACATAGTTGTTCATCTTCTCACATAATACTTCTAGTGTCATGATAAATAATAACGGTGAGAGAGGGCAGTCTTGTTGGACTCCTTTGGGAACATCAAATTGGTTGGTTTTTGCTCCATTTATAATCAATCACACTTTTTGTTCTTGCAGATTATTTCTATTCATTGTTTAAAATTTCTTTCCATCTCATATTCTTCCATCATGTCTTTCATAAATTCCCAGGAAATGTTATCTAACGCCTTTTCTGCTTCTAGAAACACCAAAGTGAATTTCTTACCGGGTTTTCTTATATAATACTCAGTACTGTTCAGAACGGCTCTCACATTATTTCTTGCATTTCTACCTGGGAGAAATCCAGCCTGATCCTCGTGTATGATGTCCTGGAGTATCTTCTTTAATCATCTAGCCAATATCTAAGCAAAGATTTTATAGCCAATGTTCAACAGTGATATTGGTCTGTAGTTGTGTACATCTTTGGGATCTTTTCCCTCTTTTAACATAAGAATAATATTGGATTCCCCCCTGTTCCAGTTCTTCCGTTTTCATTTATTTCTCTAATCGTGGTATGTAGTGGTTTTATCAGCTCTTCACGAAGTTGTTTATAATAGAAGGGTGTGAATCCATCTGGTCCTGGTGCTTTTCCTGATTTCACCTCATTTATTGCTCCTGCAACTTCATTCATTGTAATTGGGGCGTTCAACAGATTTCACTTTTCAGGGTGTATTTTGGGAATCCCTTGTTTTTCCAAAAAGTCTTTTCTTAGCTGGGGTTCTCTAATTGAAATTTCTTTTCTCATAAACAAATTACTATAATATTTTTCAAAAACTTGTTTGATTTTTTTCTTGTCTTGTGAAGGTCTTTTTCCCTTGTTTTATTTCAAGTATTATGTTTCTTTCTTTTTTCTTTTTCAATTTATAGGCAAGCCATTTTCCAGCCTTAAAAGCCTGATCAAAATGAAACTGTTTAAGGTATTTCAACTTCCTTTCGATTTCTTCCATTGCTAGTTGTGAGATCCTGAGATCTTTGGATATACAGCCAAGATATACATATTTTAATTAAACAACAGCAGCAGAAGTAGTAGCAACAACAACTAAATAAATTGCAAATCAGAGAGTGACTTTAGGCTGAGAGAGTGTGCCTCCTTCATACTTCCTCCTTCCTTGCTCTACTTTACATATTGGTTATAAGAATTATGAACCATTGGGAGAAATCCTGTGTAAATTCAAATAATAAGAAATTAAACATTCAATCCTACAGTATCTGAGACAGATTGAAAATCTTCCCTTCTGAGGCCATTTCTGCACTAGACTTTTATAGTGCTATTATTCCACTTTCCACTTCCTATGGCCTGAGACTGGAGGACGCAGCTCTTTACTGAAAGGATCCTATGGAAAGACCAATGTCCTTTACCCCTCCAGAGCTGAAACTCTGGTGATAAAGAAGAAGGAAATGGAGAAGATAAGGATATGGGTGTGGACAGAACAGGGAACCTTGGGATCCATGTGATCCAAGGCCCTCAATGTCCTTGATTGAGGGCCTTTCTGCACTGAACTGTTATAGTTCTATTATTCTACTTTCAACATCCTGTGGATTTCTGGGGTTTGTAGTTTGCTGAGGCCAAAAAGATGAGAATTCTAAAGGCCCCTTCTGAAACTGCAAACTCCAGGATTCCATAGGCTGTTGAAGTGGAATGATAGCACTATAACAGCCTAGTGCGGAAACAACCAAAGTCTTCCATCTCAACAGTAGTATGTAGAGGCCTCCTCCATTTTTTAAACCTCATTTTTCAATGACCTGTTCTTTCAACCGTGCTAAATTATGGACATGTACTGTTCTTTCAGTGGGGGGTCCACCCTTTTGACACACATCCTAATTGAAAAAGCTCAAAAGAGTGGACCCCATGTTGAAAGAACAGTACACATCTATACAACTAGCATCGTTGAAGGAGAATAAGAGGAAGCTGTGGAGATGGGATTTAAACAAGAAAGGCTGCACTCAGGATTTTCTATTGGGAGGTGAAGTTGGTGTCCTTTCCCCCAGAAACCCACTCTTTGGCTCCCAGGGCCATCCATTTTTCTTTAGGCCTCACATGGTGCTAGGCAAATGACATAGCTGACCTAAGAGCCAGCTATGAAGGAGACTGGGGTAAACTTGGTGTATGTGCATTATGGACAGCATGTGCGCCAGTATTGCCATGAACTGTGATGTTGCTGTGCCATCCTTAGGAATATATGTGAATGTGTTTTGGCCGGATGTGAGTCTGTAGCCCTCTTCACACCTTACCTTTTCATGGCACTCGGGTGCAGGGATTGTGCAAGCAGCCTCTTGTGAGAGGCTCTCGCATCTCTGCTGCTTCAGCTCTTCAGCTGCTGCCTGCTAGTGAGCAGGCAGCGTGAGGACTCCTCCTCTTCCTTCTGCAGTGCAGCCTGGGATTTTCCCAGTCTGTGCTGGGGAAGGAAGCACAAGTGCCGTGGCTTCAGAGGCTTTGCACACACGGTAACAATTGTGCGACGCTCCAGAGGCTCTTTCGCATGGAGAATGCTGTACAAAAAGGGCCTGTGTCTATCCATCTGTCTATCTGATAAGGCTGAAGGAGCAGGCCGTGAGTGGAGCTCCTGGCCAGGAGGCAGCCTGAGGTCTGATGGTGCCAGCTTAAATCAAGTCTGCATTTTGACATTTCCCACTTTTCAATAGTGCTCTGGTCCCTAACCTGTCAAATAAATGTGGGCTTCCTGCATAGGTGTGTAGCTATTTGGGGTGGGGGACAAAACGAAGACACTCTTCTTGCCAAAAAGAATTCTGCCGTGAAACAAAATTTGCCTTCAGATCCAAACCCTGCATTACTGTGACAGACTGTACATAGAAAGGTCTCTTTGTAAGTTTCATTTTACTTCATTATCACCATCCTTTTATTCTTCTTCACACTATCCTTACTACTCACTGTTCAATCTTCTCTTCTCACATCCATCCATGCACCCTCCTCTTAGTACGTAGTAGTATCAAAACATGTTTTTATATTTTTAGTGCCCTCCTCCCAAATGAGTTCCTATTCCTTCCTTTTTTTTCTTCTTTGAATCCTTGATTTTGTGCTTGGCTTCCCTTGGTTTACTTTCGCACAAAATGGAAAGGTCACAAAATGAACCTGTTAATAGTAAAGCAGAGACTATCAACAGTTGGGTATGTTTCAACTTAAATTTCTCTGCCTTTTTTTTTTTAAAAATACCTGGTTTGCAACTTTTTACAGTTGTTGAAGCAATAGATCTGTGGTTCATTGTATCTCACTTGCCTTGATTCTTTTCCAAGTGTATCATAATGGACCATAATCTAATCTGACTGCACAGTCATTAGAAGGTGTGTTTAAGTATGGTTCATTTAGTCCCTCAGTCATTTGGTTCACTGTGTAGTCATTCATCTATTTTGTCTGATCATTTGGGGATTGCATTAGGTAAGTGGCCACTTGGAAGCTTGGAAAAATAAGAGAAGACTATATCTAGATTCAGGATCAGTTCACATGAGCAATTGTGATTAGTTATCAAATGATTGTACATTGAAACTGATACAGGGAGATCCAACCAGGGAACCATTTAGAACTATTTCAGATATTACTTTTTTATGCTGGGGAACTTATGTCCGAGTAAAACAATAACAAAAATACATTCAGGCATAATTGTTTGTGAATGTCATGCACACGCTACTGGTTTCAGCTCCAGAATACATACTACTTGGGACCTGATCATTACTGGCCTTCTACTTGGTTGCCAAAAGCTGTTATTTTAAATAGATACATTAGTTTCTATGTAAGAAATAACATTTTTTTTTAAAAAAAAACCCTTTTGTACTCAAATGATACAAGGGTATCATTCAGTGGTTGTACACATGCTTCATATACAGAAAGTCGCAGTTTCGGAATACTAATCTATGCATGCCTAATGCCATATAAGTCAATATCACTAGATTCAATAGAATTTACTCCCAAGTAAATGTTCACACAATTTTCCATGCTAGGGATTTCAGGTAGTGGTGTTAGAAATTTTTTTCCCCATGAGAATCCAGATATGATGCCAGTTAAAATGACAATACTGGGCCAGACAGTAGAGTTCTACTTTGGCATGTTATTCTAGAGATAGATTACATTTAATTAAAATAATATAATAAGCTTTTGCCTTTGAGAACACCTTTTAAGCAGTTTTGGAAAAATTAGAAGACAAAATCTTTTCCACCTTGAGAAGAATTCTGAGGGAACTACCAAGACTTTGCAGTCATTGAATGCCTGCAGATTTATTATTTGACCCATAGGCATCAAAATATTAATACATGATTTGCTTCACTTTTGACCTGAATTAATATATATGATTTGCTGCGTTGTCCACTGTCACCTTCTTGCTACATTTGCTAAAGCAGCATTTCTTTAGCATTACCAAAATTTAATGTGAAAGGCAGCTGGAATTTGAATCAGAATCCAGCTGTCTAGTAAATATTGCTAATCCATCAGAATCTACATTCCAAATTCTTTAATAAAATAGATATTTTATGAAACTTGACAACATTAGGAGATTTTCCCCCCATCACAATCATAGATTAAAGCCCTCACAGGGATTCACTAATGACAGTCAGATTCAATAGAAGAAAGATTTCATCTAATATTAGTGTCTGGCAAGTCAATTTGCAAGGTTATTTTTGCAGATTAAATTAGCTACATTGGGAGGTCACCCTCTTGCTTCTAAATCAAGAAAGACAGACAGATATATAATAGCATACCACTATAGCACTGCTATTATCCAATCATCTGCTATAATGAAATTACACCCCCTCCCTCTGAAAGATGATAGGATAAAGAAAATCTGTTATCATGAAGTGTAAGATGATCAAAAACCAACTGTATATTCCAAACACTATGCTTTAAGTGTGGTCATATTATCCTTTGTGAATGGGATGAAAGCAAATTAAATTTGGATTCAACAAGAGGGTGTGTTTAAAATGTCATATTATATTACGTTATATTGTGTTGTATTATGGCACCTAGATGATTCAGGAACAAAAATCAAGAAATAGTTGTTCTACAACCTATAGAAGTCAAATGCATAAACTGGTTAATAATTTTAGTTTTACAAAGTGCCAAAATTTATATAATACCTTAATGAAATTCCTCCTAAATTGTTTTTATGTGATTAAGTTCTCTGCTTGAACAGACACTAATGTATACTTATCTAATAAGTTCAAATAATAAGTATGTCTGAATGATACATGTAATTCTTCGCTGATTTTCTTCTTAAAGGAAGCAACAAGAAATTTTAGCATTTTTTTCCACTATGGGAAAATCTTTCAAAACTGCACAATTTTTGCACTATACATTTTTCAAAGACCATTGGCTATTCAGGATTTATTCTGTGTGAAAACAGTATTTTCCATGCTGTTTTCTGTCTCAAGCAACCATATATGAATTTTCTGCAGAATAAGTCTCCAATTGCAGCATTTTCTGTGCAGGAAACATAATTTCCTATACAGAAAATAATATTTCACAGTTCAAGACTTATTCTGTGCACTACAATCAGCCCTGCACATTTGCGAGTTTCACTTTTGCGGATTTGATTATTCACAGATTATTTGTTGTTGCCTCTGCTGCCTTCCTATGCCATTTTTAATAAGGACTGCAAGCCTCCTATGATTGAGGAAACTGTAAGTCTCTATTAAAAATGGTGAGGGGTAGCAGTGGAGGTGGCAGTAAGCCCCACCAGCCACCACTTCTGCCTTGTGAAGGAACCTTGGTGCTTCAAAGGAATCCATGGTGGGTTGAATGTGGTGATCATAGATTTTTTTGTGTGTTAAATATGGTTTGGGAGGGTCTAGAGTTATTCACCGTTTTTCCACTTTCATAGGGGTCCTGTGCCCCTAATCCTAGTGAATGTGGAAGGATGACTATATTACAGTATCTTCCACATATTCTAGTCCTGAACTGCAAAGATTCCTGTCAATGCATGATTTCTTATTGTCAGGGTTTCCTGACCTTCAATCAATCAATCAATCAATCAATCAATCAATCAATCACAACTTTTCAATATTTCTGAATATTGCTTGCATGTCCACCAATTAAACCATTTTATGCATAGGAAACTGCATTTTCTCTGTAGAAATGCAGAAAAAGCTAGTTTCTAAGCAGAAAATGCTATTTTCCGTGCAAAACAACCATGTGTGAATGCATAGAATATGTCCAGAACTGAAAAGATTCCCATCAGTCCATGATTCTTCTTATCAGTTTTTTTAACATTTATGAAACATGTTTTTCAACTATTTTTTTGAATATTTTCAAATATTATTTTCCTCATTAGCCTAAAGCTCATATTCTACAGTACATATGTACATTGAGGGTGTTTCATAAATTAAAATCATCAATGATAATAATCATGTTCATCATATTACTTACTGCTTTCCCATTACTCTTCTTTTGGAGGGAGATCTTTAGATCTGATGAGAGAATGGTGTCATATTTGGAAAAATCTGTTCATGAATAAGCTCTAAAAATGTCTAAAGTGTCCTTTTAATAGTTTGATAAGGTAATTAAAAACATTACTTGCCATTGCTTGCCTGCAACTTCTTTCTTTGGCATATGCCAATGAAGAAGAAAATTGCTACATTGTTAACATAATGCAAAATAATCTAATTTCAAAATATTGGCTGGATGATGGGAAGTTTCTGAAGTCCCTAATTCATTGAAATGGTTATGCCAAGCACTACCAAAGTGGAGAAAACAGACTGCTGTTGGGCATATGAGATGAGATAATTAACATTACATGTTATGGTTAATGTGATGTTTTATAAAGAAGACAATCAGAATATACGTTAGTGAGAATAAAAGAAAAAAATGATCAGAAATGTAAATTAGGGTGGCAGTTATGCATGAACCCCGGAACAAGAGGTCAGGATCAATTTCAAGTACACTAAATTATCATAATTTTGCTATCATTTTCATGGCACTCAGGTTCTTAACCACCTTCAATTGCATGATGATAATGAATCTGATTATCATGGTTTTAATGCAATGTTTCATATCTTCATTGTTTCACAAACATACCTTCAAGTAGTCAGAATTAATAACAACCTGCCTGCCCATGTATAAACCCCACTTTAAAAACAGTTCCAGGGTCCCTGGAATCATGTACTTGGTGGGGCTCATGAGTCCCTTTTGGGATTTCTGTGCAGAGTCACTTTCCTAAATTTAGGGCGACAATTGACTGCTGAGGATTGATTTTGTCCCCTAAATATTATGATTGGGAAACCCAGAACAAAACAGGGGAAAAAATGTCCATAATGTGTTGTTTCAGTGCTGGAAAGTGGCTTCTGGTCACCCAACTGTCATTTCCTTATACAGCCAGTGTGAGCCACCTGGGTTCCACTAGGAGAAGTGTAATGTTTTATAAATGCTATGGTATAGAAATAAAATAAAATAATAAGTGTTCATGCCTCTATAGCTGCCCAAGGGATGAAAGTGAAAATGGCCCTCGATTCCTGGAATGTGCTCACCCCTGTTGTAAATTAAAGATATCTGAAATTGACTGTGGGCTTTTAGTTCAATGCCCCACCTATTCCAAAACCTTGTTGAGCCATTGCTGTGATTTGCAGTCTTTTTTGTTATCACTTTGTATTCTTGAACATGAGGAGCAAAAAAATTCTGCACCGATAAAGCTTTGTCAGTCACTGTAGTAATAAGCACAGTATGTCCACTTGTCATGGCTCTTGAAAGGACAGCCTTCATACACTCTGTCCAAGAATTTCATTTGATAAAGCAGGCTTGCTGGCTATATCAGTGTTTTATGTCTCCAGTGTTTTGTTTTGCTTTCCCCTTCACAGTACACTTTGGAAGCTGGCTTTTTCCCTTTGCTTGCACAGTCCTTCTTTGAGCACATCACCTTGGAGCCATGAACAACCATTGCCATCTGCACAATGTGATTAGCGGACTTGCAGAACATCGGGTTTTCTGCAGGCTTGAGAGCTCATTTAAAATGGTTGTAAGTGAGGGCTGAGGCTGTTTAAAAAAACAAAAACAAGCACCAATTTGTCTGATAACAGCAACAAAATATTAGGAAGGAAAGATAGATAAGCCAATGATGAAACAATAATGAGAAGGCAAGGCAAGCCTTTAAAAAGCACTTAGAATTCACAGTCTTCACTCATCTCTGTTCTAGTTTTACACTTTTCACTTTTCTCTTTAGAAGGCAATTTCCCCCTTACTGCTTCCAGCTAATTTTTATGTTGCTGTTTGTATTGGTTATGTGTCTCCCATTTGCCTTCCTCTCTCCTTTCATTACAATTTCTTTGTTCGTTAAGCTATCATCCTTTTTAAGTGTAATTATCTGCATTCTAAGTCCTTTCAGTGAGTCTGTTTCTCGTTTCTCTCTTAATAGACTGTTTTACTCATGTTTCTAACACATTATGTTTCCCTTTGCCTAAAATGATTTGGGTGTATGGGGCTCAATAAAAAGACCAAAAGCATCAGCTGAATTCTTGTGTCATTTTCATATCAAACCGTATCTGCTCAAAGCATTTTCATTATCACTGTTAATGCCACTTGTCCCTGGGCTCAGTGTAGGTTCCATAATGGTAGTCATATAATACCAGAGACCTGAGACCTGGGGACATGATGTCCTGCTATCTCTCAGCTGCTCTAGCACTGAAAATAAAAACATGGAACTATCTTCTACATGGCCTGGTCAAGACAAGCTTCTTGCAGATGTGCATTGTATAAAGAAGTGTCAATCTTAGAATGGTTGGGCCAAATTCTTGCCCTCACCTTGAAGTGCATGATGTTGGCAACTTGCTGGTGTTATGATATTTTCAAAAGACAGCTTACACATAAGTTTTCATGTTCAGGAAGCCTAATTGTGGAGGAATTAAGAATATGTGAAAATTTCCAGGATGAAGGTCTAACTTTGTATGTCTCAATGCCAAAAGGACTAGCATAATATACTTCTTCTATTTGAGACAAAGGGAGAGATAGGCCATTTCTGCAGTTTACCTGGGTCCAGCATCTTCCCGGCAGTGGCTTTGCCAGGATGGGAGTGCAGACACCAATGCTCCCCTCTGCACCAACTTGCTCACTGCAGAAGGAAGCATGATGGTCCTGTGTCTTCTTGCTGCAGCACAGCTGGGTACTGCCCCAGGCTGAGTTGGGGCAGGAAGTGCAGCCATTGTGCTTTCAGGGCCTCTGAAGCTCAGGTAAGTGCAGGCTTGTGGCAGGATGGTGGCATGATTGCCAGTTATTGATGGGAAAACCTGTCAATGATTTGTGGTGTGATTGCACCACCTGGGGATGGGAGAAGGATGGGACCACAACAACTTCATTCATAAGCATCATCATGGGCCCGTCCTACTCCTACTGGAGTGGAAAGGGCCATAGTGTCCTATCTATTCTATATAGAGAAACTAGCTAGACTGATAACTGAATCTTAGTTTAGTGGGAATGCCATGTGACCTTGGAATAACCACCAGAGGTATGGTCCTGCAGCCCTCTTCTGCACATGATTCATTTTCACATAACATATGCATTAATGGGGCAGTTTATTGGCAGTGATATATAATACTGTGTACAACCACATTTCTGAGTGGGCTGTCTACTCTCGCTGCACAACTGAGAGGTAAAGTAATTAATTTGTAATCTGTTCTTGTAGGTTTTTATAACTTAAATAAAGCAAGACAGACAAAAAGACATGTCATGGTACTGGTAGCCCTTGACCTTTCAGTGAATTTTAATTAACAGTTATCTGCTTTGGCCATTTCCACACTAGTTCTATTATTCCACTTTCAACATCCTGTGGAATTATGGGGTTTGTAGTTTACTGAGGCCAAAGAGCTCTTTGGATAAGAATTCTAAATGCCCCTCCCTAAACTGCAGAGGCCAGAATTCCATAGGATGTTGAAAGTGGAATAATAGCACTATAACAGTGCTATAACCTTTGTTTCATTTGGATGGTTCGTCCAAAGTTGATGGGCAATTTAGGCCCACCTAAAGATTTGGTGGGACTGTTAGAGGCAAAAATCTGAAACAAAGCAAAGGGACATGGAGGATGAGATGATTCAAAGAGCAGGAGAATTTTACAGTCTGAAGGTTCAAACAACCCACTTCAAAAGAGAGGCAAATTTTTAAATCAAAATAAAAGGGAGGAACAAACCATCTGTAAAAACACAACAGCTGTAAAGATACAACAGAAGACAACAAAATGCACAGCTGAATTTGTAACCAATATATTTCTAGATTTTTTTAAATCATGAGAGATATCATGGGAGAAATGGTTGGACATTCTATCTTCTAGTTCATTTATATCAAAACATAGAATTCAATATTACAGCATCCCTGTTGTGAATTCTTAAAGCCCTTGAATTCTTCTCCATCTCAGATCAAAATATAAGTCGGAGAAGAGATCCTGGTTTCCTGACAACCCAGCTGGCTAGCATTCCCTGGATTTCTCTCCACCAGCCTGCACATTGGATTCCCTGGATTTCTCTCCACCAGCCTGCACAACTGCACCCTCCCTTTGTAGAAGGAGCAGGGCTGTCACAAGATTTTTGCTTACTTGATAAATGGGACAAGATGGTGCCTCTGCCATTCTATGTGCAAAAGTTGACTGGACTGTTCTTGAATTTTACTCCATTTACACTATCATATCTACTGGACTTAAGAACAGGAGCACAATCTGAGGGCGCAAGACAGCCCATGTGGTACTCCTAATTTAGTTGTTGTCCCTCAGCATGTTCTCTCTAGGTAGTTCTGTTACTTTGGTCCAGGCCTACCCGGTGATAGCACTAGATATCTGTTTTTGATATCAAAACCATTTGGCCTTTCTCTGCCACCCCGCTCCACATGTTTGCAAGGCCTCCGGGCAAGCACATAAACAGGCACGGCCGGTAATTGTTGGACATTCCATTCTCCACCTAGGCAGGCAAAACAGAACCACTCCGTTGCTTCAGGGACCTCTTCTGCAAACACCCTTTTGCTTAAGCGCAACATTAACAAAGGCACCCGACTCTGAGCCGATAGTCTTACAAAGCCAAACTAAGTACTGTGCATTTGCATACTGGCTACACTATTGTTGATTCAGCGCTAAGCCGATCATCTTAAACTTGACCTTTTCCAAAGCTTTGTCCTGCTCCAAACTCGCATTGTTCTCACCGAGTATGGCATGGCCTGCAGTCACAATTCACCCTATATAAAGCCCCCCGATTCTGAGACCTTCCTCGGATCACTTGCCTCATTCGGATTGCCCCTGAATACTATCCGGCCTTGCTGCCGCTGTGTCTGGCAAGCCGTCCCCTCAGTTCCAGTAACTGAGCCCGTTTAACCCCGGATCGCTCCGGACTTCCATCCCGCCTTGCTGCCGCTTTGTATGGTGAGCTCCCCTCAGTGAATTGCGCTGAGCTTTCTTCCCTACCATCTTCAAGCTTCTCCAGGACTACGAGAAAGGTGTCCTATCACCCATTTCCCCCAAAAATCCATATTTCTAATTCCTCCGTTAGCTGTGTGATTGTGGTATCTTTACTGTTTGTCTTTTAATAAAAACATCATTTTGCTATTTTAAAACTGACTGCTTGACTGACCTGACCCCGTAGACACTGAGTTGCAAGATCCCTGCTAAGTTACCTTGCCTCTCGCTAGCTTTAGTGAGTGCTCCAGCTAATTCTCCCCAGAATTGTGTTTGTGTTTTGGTTATTTGGGCGCCCCTTCCGGGACCCCCAGAGAACAGGGTATCAGTTCCAATCTTCCTAATGGTAGGGCCAGCCTACCATTCAGTTTGGAGCATGAGCAGGAGATGTGAGGAAAGGAAAGACCCCCCAGCCCACCGCTAACCAGCACCTCAAACAGGATGAGAAAAGAAATGAAATGATAGAAGGAATACAATTCCATCTTTTTGATGTTGCTGCTTGAGTTATTGCATTTATCACCTTTCAGGAAACAGAAGGTCAGGAATGTGTCTCAGGATTTGGGGTCTTCTCTAAGGGGAGGGCTGATAATTTTACCAAACCCCAGAAATTCTTTCAGTGAGGTCATCAAGTTTACTATCACCTACACTTTTTCCTGATGGGGGAGAGTATTTTAAATGTAAGCCTGAGAACGGATGCCATTAAATTGCTTCACCAATAACAAAAAAGTCTGGAAATAAAAACACTGGATACTAACCAACTGAATTTTTCTCCTGCACCCATCATGAATGTTAAGTTATGTTCATACAAATATCAAAGGCTATTCATTATCTAACCAAACTAACCATTTTATCAAAGCAGTGCTCAAGCAGAGTCCCAGAAGTGGGTGGAATTTGAATTCTGATTCATTACTGATGTATCAAAAAGACACAGGGAACTTCCAAGCTAGGAGAGAAAACAAACTCTAGAATATATTTAATCTTCTTGCGTGGTCACAGTGACCCTATCATAGAAGTCTGCATTCTTCTCTTCCCATGTAGGAGTGCTCCCAAAAGCTACACAAAAAAGTCTATATGGAGGGGTGGGGGGGATGAAAAAATGAAAAGAAAGAATGTAGATCAGAAAATGTAACTGAACAATGTAGATCTTCCCATGCATGCTTTAGTAATCATGGGAGTGAGGGAGGATTTTCAGTAGGAATCCAGACAGAATGCTTACCTGGACCTGCATGGTGAGTGACACTATGGGGGAAGGTTGCTGGTCTCCATGACAGGGACCAATATGATGGAAACCAGATCACAGCACAAGACAGAGCCAGGACAAGAAGCTGTTTAAGCCTGATTGCCCCTTCATGTTGTATCTTTGATATTCACAGTGCAACCCACCTTCCTGCCCTCAGTGCAGTGTGAAATTCAACTGGTCACTTTGGGTCAAGATAAGATTTTCTCCCCTTTTACCTGTTTTTCACTTTTTTTTCTCCTCTCCCCCATCCCATACTTTATCTACTGGGACTTGGATAATTGGCTTTGTCTGGTGTCTTTAAATAGGCCTTCCTCTGGCAGCTATAGGGGGACAATATAAGATTTAGGTGATCACCTTTTGGCATCCTTTTGGTTTAGAGTAGGCCTCTAGAACTCCCTCTTTAGGCGCCCTACATCTCAGGGAGTAGGAAAGGAGGCTACCCTTGAGGTTCACCTGGGATTCAGGCTCTCATTTATACCACTCTGCAGCTTGGCTGGAAGTTCCCTGGATTACCTTCCAATTATGCCAGGGAGCATCCAAAACATGTTGGTTTACCCTTAGGGCTGAGGTGTTTCACCCATGAGAAGACTGAGGAGATAGCCATGGGATGACACCTGGTCTCCTCTTCCAGACCACCACTTGTTATTGTTGTTGTGTGCGATCAAGTTGCTTCTGATTTATGCCAACCCTAAGTCAAGCTGATCATGGGGTTTTCTGTGGCTGTGTGTGTATGACTTGCCCAAGGTCACCCAGTGGGTTTCCATGGCAAAGCAGGGAATCAAACCCTGATCTTCAGGGTCATAGTCCAAATCTCAAACCACTATACCACACTGGATCTCTACAACTTGAAACAGGTTGGGTCAAATAAATCAGTCCTTATTTAATCTGATTTTCTGTGTCTCATTTTGTTATTTCATGGTTAACCATCAATGCTTGCAGACTGCTTGCAAAGTGAATGTTTATGATTTTTTCTATAGGACTGTCAGTTATGTAAAAAGTTTAATGCACCTAATATTTTGATTTAATGTTCCAAATTTTTATCCCATACTGCTTCTAAGAGGGTCAGGACAACATCCATTATCCCTCTTCTCCAAATGTTATCTTTACAACCCCATCAGATAGATTAGTCTGAAGAAGAGGGACTTATATGGCTAAATAGGGCCCTTGAAGAGATGTAGCCAGGAAATCCACCCCCTGCATCTTTTTTGTCCTTTCCATAGATGCTGGCTTTGAATCTACAGTGCCTATAAATTGAGGCTTCTGTCTTTTTTTTTTTAAATCCACATGACACTTCAAACCTTATGAACTTTGGAGTTAATTCTATTCCAGGCCTTTGTTTCTACTCATTCCTTTAAATCACATTTTCAGATGCACTTATTTTAGCTTCCAGCCTCCAATCCTTATTTTAAATCGCTTCAAGTTTTACATCGATCTTATTTGAGCTCACCTTTTCCATTGCTCACTTAGAACTGCATCAGGTTTTTCAATTGCTTTTATTTTCCCTTTCTGCTTCAATTTCTGGGCATAAATCACATTGGTTTTACATCAACTTTTCAATCATTTTTATCTCAGAGACCTATTTTTACTTCTCACTTTAAATTACATCAGCTTTACTATCCTTATAATTTATGTAACTGTAAACCATATCCCATTCTTTTAAAATGTCCTTATGGATATAAATTGTTCATTTGTTTTTGTTTTTTTTAAAAATATCTGTTTGAAAAGTTGTTCTGATCCTAAACACTTATCATCTTTGATACAATTGCTTTAATATATCTTCAGTACAATTTTTCAATATATCTTGGATAATGTTTTTACATTTACCCTAAAGCCCTATTTGAACATCCAATTTCTCCATGCAGTGAGAACTGCAGGTGAGAGATCAAGGACTTGCCTTCTAGTCCTACCCCATCATATTCTTATTTCTGGTGCTCCCAGACCAGCCTCCTATAAAATTCCCATTATGGGTTCTTCCAAAGTATGTCAGATTTGCTGCCTACTTCCTATCATGTGCTGCACCATCTTTCCATGCATGCTAGCTCCACCCCCAGTCCATTCTCAACACTGGTGCAAGCTGGCTCCACCTTCCATCACATTCTCATTACTGGCTTAGTGGCCCTTCAGGTAGTGAAAGGCAAACATTTCCAACTAACCTAGTTTTCCTTCAAGCCTTCCAGAGAAGGGGCTATAGTAGGATATTTTCTGTAACTTCTTCTAGTCATTCTTGGAAGCCCTCCTATTCATTTTCTCCTCCTGATCCACTCTTCTACAACTGGAAAAAAATCCACTAAGTCTAAGAAACAACAAAAACAGGACTGGCTATCATCTCTCTGCAAACCAGTGAAGAGCTAGGTTGAGCTTGAAAATCTTGGTCCACTGAAGCAAAGAATAAAAGCAAAGGTGCCAAGAAGTCAGCATTGCCTGAAACAGGCACCAACAGCATCTTGCAAGACACCTCATAGACACTGGATAACAACTTCCAGAATTCCCCAGCCAGCATGACTGGAGCATTTGATATAATGGGTGGAATATGTAGGAATGATGACACAAAATTCTACACAGAGGTAAGGCAGAACCAGCTTTAACTTCTCTAGAACATCAGAAAGATGTAGAGTAGGAGTTGGACAGGCCAACAAAACCACCAGAGAAGGGCATAGGACAAAATTCTTTACCAGCAGTTCCAACAACAGCTCCCCAAATATTCTGTCACAAATAGCCACAAGAGAACCTTGAAAGGAAAAAGGAAGACAATCAGAAAGAGAAAGCATAACAAGCATCACAATACAGTGAAAAGGAGAATGAGCATTGGAAGAATCAGACAACATTGGACTTTTAAGTGAGTCTTTTTCTGAGGGTGAGCCAACCAGTGTGAGTGGAGAATACTGGTGGGTGGGCACAAATGTACTGGCTTTGCCTACATGGTCAATTACTAGGAGACCTAAGGGAAGCTAGTTTGGTCCTGTAGCAGTGGGAGCAGATGAAAGGGACTCTGTTTCCGTACTCATAGAGTCCACTTTTGAGAACAATGAAGAGGCTTTAGATGTTGTCTTACCTTACAAGATAAGGGCTATTTCCACATGTTACGTGATCCTGTTGTTCTCCTGTTGCAATCCCCACAGCACCTTTGTCAGCAAGGGAGCATGACAGGAATACTCCCCTCTGCACCACACTGGCTTTCTCTGAAGGGAGTGCTCCTGCCTTCTGCAGCACAGCAGGGCTCTTTCCCATGCTGTGCTGGGGAAGGAAGTGCTTCCATCACGCTTCCGGCCCATTCACATGGCCAGTAAGTACGAGAGTGTCGCACGATTGCAGGTACTTAATGGATTTTTTTGTTAAGCAAATATCCCATAATTATGACAGGTAGGGGTGGGGTGGCAGCAGGACTATAATGACGTCATGCAGAAGCACAACCTGTGGATCACTGCCATCCCATCCCCATAGCGGGACTGCGAAGCCATGTGGAAATAGCCAAGGATATTACATGTTCAGATGATGCTTTTGGGAGTGAAGAAGGATGTTGGAACTAGCTGTAAAAATGAAATGAAATGAAAATATGGACAATGAAATAGAATTTGAAAAACGTTCTTTATTGCTTGGAAAAATTCCTTGGTTTGGGTAAAACTTCCAAGTATTACTAAAAGCAGACCTTGGAAAAGTACTAAAATAGAATGTGAAAGACTTCATTTTTTGCTTGGAAAAGTTTCTTGGGTTGGAAGAAGGTCCCGTGTGTTATTAAAAATAATGCTTCGAAAGGTGTTGAGAAAAGCTGGAAAAGGGTTTTTTACTGGAAAGCATTCTTTGATTGGACTACAACTGTCTGTGTTTTAAAGAAACAATGCTTACAAAATTGTTAAAAACTGGGCGGAGAAAAGCTTGTTTACTTTTCTGTCCAGTGAAATGCTCAGATAATATAATTTTGCAATGAGAGAAATATTTTATCATTTATTAAACTTTCTGTTTTTCACTGGACTGATATGCACTGAGCAAATGTGGTTGATGTTGATGTGGTTGCTGTATCATACTTAAAGACATCACAGGACTTGCCTTCTGATGTTATTGCATATCCGTAAATAGATACAGAAATACAGAAAGACATTCCTGTAAGTACATTTACATTGAGCTGCAATGAGGGTTCCTCCTGAGGAATATACATATGTATCCCTTGAACTGACGAGTGGGGATAAGAGTGCTGTGTGCATTATTTTCCCTCAAAGGCAAGCTATGGATCATTAGATCTCATAAGAAATTGAAAAGGAAACAGATTGTTACTGTTTCCTAAGTACAGCAAATTAAATGTTCAGCAGTTTTAAGTTTAAAGAGCCATATAGTTAGTGACACTGCTTTCTGGTGGTTGCACTCTTACTTGTCAGGCAAATTCTGGAACTTAATGGGAGGGTGCTGTATTGCTTTGTGTGAACTGGCTTGTGGTGTGCTACAATTCTCTCTCTCTCTCTCTCTCTCTCTCACACACACACACACACGCACACGCACACAAACTTATACTACATGTATGTTGAATAGAAAACAGCAAAAGAGCAAAAAGCCTAAAACAGGTTATATCTGGCAACTAATCTGTTTCTCTGTTTCATGCTATGGCCATTTCTGCATGGTGCTGCTACCCCGCAAAAGCAGCAGGTTGTTTCTGGTCCAGGACTTGTGCTACAGCACCACACTGTCACTGTCGAGCTGCTATCCCGTCCCCAAGCATTGGAAAACCACCTTATACTATTTCCAGGGGGAAAAAAAATCTCCATTAAGAACCTTCTTTAGAGGGGTGAAGATGGGGCAAGGGAATGGCCAAGGAAGTTGCAGTGAGGAAAGAACACCGGTGGCAATACCACTACTCACCCGTTTAAGGCTGAAGTGTGTGGAAGAGAGCGTTTCCAACCTGATATCATGGTGCAAATGGCAATGTTGGGATTGTAATGGAAAATGTGCTAATGGGGTATAGTGTGGAAAGAGCCTATGAGATCTAGAGAATACCATTGAAGGTATGTATTTTCTCCCCTTCACACACAAGAACAGGCGCTAGCCTTGTTCAGGCATTACTCACCATGCTTTCTTCAACATGGGAGCAGATAAGTTTTTCACCTTGGTCCTTCATCACTTTCCTTGCATGAAAAGCAATGTTCCTGAAGAGGAGAGTTTCCCATTTGCATGGAGGCCTTCAGCATAAGCAAGAGACCTGATTTTTCAGAGTGCTGGCATTCATGGAGACCCTTCATGCAAATAGGAAATTCTATTCAGATGTGTTGCTTTCCACATGAGGAAAATATTGGTGGGGAAGGACAGTGCTCCCCTGCTCCTGCCTTGAATAAAACGTGGTGAGTAACACCCAATCAGAGTTCTAGTCCAATGTAAATAAGTTTATATATTTGTGTGTTTGTATGGTTATTAACCAATACTGGGTAATCCATAACTTCCAGCATACTTAACAAAGCATACTTTCAATTTGTTCAAAGTGTTCCCTACCACCACCATCAGAAGCATTTCTTCTTCCCAAACATTGTGCACAGGGGAAGGATTTTGAAATGGGGACTGCCCTTGTGAAAACAAAGATGAACTATCTAGCAAGCCATAAATCACTCATGGCAAATGGGCTATGTGAGATGCAAAATCTGTATAAATGCACATTGCTATGCATACACTATGCAGAATATATGTTGTATATTAAATAGCAATAACTACAAAAATAAAAGTAACCAGAATATTCATTATTAATAACTATTAATAAATCTAATGGGTTACAATTAATGAAGCAATGTGGTCAACTTTTTCACAGAAGCATCAAATCTATGCCATATGTGGACTAGCGCATAGTTATTATAGCTGTCATAGTTATCATAGTTAACAGACTTACCATTCTTAAACATGTGCACGCACTGCCAGCTGAAATAATGTTCATATCAGAGCATGACATAACCCACAGTGACTTTATACATGAAACAAGATGCTATAACCAGTGCTCATAAATCATTAAAAGCATCGGTGTGGCTTTGAACAAGCATAGTATTCTATTTTTATTTTATTTTTTGCAATTTTTGACATAATGCATATGTATTATAAATAATACATATGGATAATATATTTTCTTCAAAACCTTGTGTCATCCATTTACTCTATTCAGAGTAGAAGTATTACATTCACCATTGAACATAGAGCTCACATTTTCAAAAGGGATACAAACAGACATTTGTTTGGGGGAATTTCATTTCCAGGAAAAAAAATCTTGTTTAATACTCAATACTCAATTATTTTTAAAATATCATCAATTTGGATGAAAGCTATACTAATTTGGGAGGTTTTATATATTATATTTACCCACTATAATCTCCTGTCTTTCACATATAGACATCCATTATTGTGTATGTGCCATTGTACTCCCAAAGTAGCCAGATTTTTACTGAAATTTGTTCATTAATGTTCCCATTATATAAATGAGCTGAAAAAGTTAAATTCAGTTAAATTTGTTAAATTCAAATCAGCCATTTAAATTGTGTAAAGAAGGTTCCCCCCCCCCCAAAAGGATAAAATAAAAATCAGATTGTAAGATGGTTGTAAAACTGAAAACAGATCATTGAGACAACATTTTGAACTTCATATGTATTAGGTACTGACACTTAATTTTAAACATTAATTACACTGTGCTTAGAATAGTTCTTGTGGTTTGTTTAACTGAAAATAATGAGTTCATTATGCTACCCTGTTTCTTATTAGGCTAGAGTCCTTGCAATTTTTTTCATTTTCTCTTTGATTACTCTTTTGTCTCTGTAAATCATACTGCCAACTGATGTTTGGTTTATCATTTTTCTTTCATGCCATTTAGGAATTTAGGATTTAGGACTCATTTCAGAAATTCTAGGCTGCATCAACAGGATTATAACATTCAGATCAATGGAAGCAGTCGTGTCACTCTATTCTGCCTTTGTTGGACCTCTTCAGTTCTGGTGACACAGTTCAAGAAGGGTATTAATGGACTGGATCATGTCCAGAGAAGGCTGACCAAAATGATCAAAGGTCTGGAAACCAAGCTTTATAAGAAATGACTTAGGGAACTGAGTATCTTTAGTCTGGAAAAGAGGACTGAGCACTGAGAGGTGAAAAAAATGTAGAAGATGGTGTGAGGTTGTCTTCCACTGCTTCCGATACTAGAACCTGAACCAATGGATTCAAATTACAAGAAAAGAGATTCCACTTGTTAGGAAGAACATAGGAACTATTTGACAATGGAATAGCCTACCTTGGAAAGAGATGGACGCTCTTTTGAATATTGGATGGGAATCTTTCAGGGATTCTTTAGTTGTATATTTTTGGCGGGGAGTTGGGCTAAAGGGCTCTCATGGTCCTTTCGAATCATGCTATGATTCTATGATTTGAAGTCTATCTTCACCTTATTTGTACTCCATGGATTCCTTATGATTTTAGGTTGACTTTTGATTGGGATCCTAATAGAAGTTGAGATTTGGAGACTGAAGATACCTTCCACCCCTCCTTTGTCACATTGGATACACTCTGCAAGCTTCATACTCCTCTAGCAGGAAGTAAGCCTGCCAAATTGCAGAAAAATAGGTGTGGGAACTGTGTTTTGTATCTTTAATATCTATCTTTAAGATAAGGGAACTATCAATAGCTTTTAAAATTTCTTGGCAGAAATTTGCAGGTATAATTGTCCTCAGGGAAAGAAGACTACCCAGTTTAAAATGAATATGCTTATCCCTAGATACAGAAAGAACTTCTGTGAGTGGAGAGATGTCTATCAATAATGTTGATATTATTGCAGAATATGATATGAAATTGGCCATTAAACAGTTGCAGAATATTGCAATACTGAAGTTTCAGTGTATGATGAATTACCTGTTAATCATCAGTTGCATTTTATCATAACAGATGATGGATTGTTAAACGGCATACATCATTCAAATACTTTGGAGGGAGGGCTCCTACACCATGTGAGCAGAGCATAATACTTCACCTATGTGGTCCCATGTCCTTCTGCATTGAATGCACTTTTCAAATGCTTGAGTGTACTGCTATAATCATGTATTGGAAGGGTGGAAAATGCTCTGGAAGCACCCAACTACAGTGCTGAAGCTTGAAAGCTGACATCAGCTTCCCAGATCTCCAAGAAGTCATTGAAGATCTGGAAAGTTGCTATCAGAGTTCTTCTCCCAGCTGCAGAACTATAACTGGACATGTATAGACTAGGTATCTATAGACCTATAAATACCTATAGACTCTAGTAAATGGCCATGACAAGATGTTCCAGCACTTGCAAGCTGTCTTCTGTTGGGGAAGGAACATTATGCAAGCAGATATTCTTCCCAAATATCCAGAAAAGGACATACACCAGTATCACTAAAAGTTGTATAAGCATATATCACTGAGAGGATTCTGGGCAATATCTAATGCCCACACTCACAACTTATATGTTAAAAAAAATCCATATGCTTCTGAAGACAGATTCTGCTGTCTTTTAAAAATCTAGATTATATTGTTGCCTTTATAGACTGGCAGTTTCACAAGCTATTAAGAATGCAGATAAGTCTTTTGTAATTCAGAAATAAATTGTTAGTGAGAGTTGGGCTTTTCTCTCTCTCTCTCGTGGCTTCAGTGTTGTCACTGCAAGGCCTTGGCTGAACATTGCTATGAAACGACTGATGAATCTTCAGCGTTTAATACAAAATCACTGTAGATGCTTTGGATGTCATAGAAGAACATAAGCTTCCTAATACCATCTCAGTCAATTAGCATAAAGTGTATTATGGCATAATGAACAACACATTTCAGGAGGCTGATTAATGCCACGTGCATTGTAGCACACCAGGCTTGTGCTTCATTGTTTCAATGGACTATGCTATATTGTTGTCTTGTATAATGCATGGGACAATTTTCGATAATTGTAAAGAAATTGTGACAAAGGGAACTCTGATTGGGTTCCTTGTTCAGTTCAATGGAATTGTGCTGTATTCTCATTGAAAGTAGTGTGACCAATGAAAATTTGCAAATACATTTCTCCCTATTTATTCTTTTCATTTCCTTTCTTACATAAATATAAAGAGAATCCAGAAGATGCTGTATTTAAAGGACTGTAAATTTGATTGTTCCAATCAAACAAAGTAATGCTACCAGGATCCTCTGTCCCCCCCCCTTCTGGAGCCTCAGAGGAAGGCAAGGGCAAACGCTTTCTGAACAAATTCTGTCAGGAAAACCCTGTGATAGGGTTGTTTTGGGGTCATTATCAGTCAGAAATGACTTGAAGGCACACAATAATAAAGTAATTCAAAACACTTTAAGGATAAATCACAGATTTTTCACTGCTAGGAAGATTTAAGAAGCTAATAAAGCTTCCTAACAGGCATGAAAATATACATAGATAAGGGTGTACAGCAATTAGACATGTCTTGATTTTATTCAGATTCTCTGAGGCCAACCTGCATTTTCCTTCTGTCTTTGCTTAGCATTGGGTTGTGAGACTTTCTTTGTGTTTATTTCCTATACTGATATTCACAAATTTTGATCCATCCATTATCCCTAATGTGTGCCTTTTATTTGCATGACTTACCTAACATATGCAACATTATCCCGTTGATTAAAGCGTTTTTCCACACTTTTTCACCAATTGCTTGTATTTTTAGCCAGTCACATGTTAAAATAAACACATTATTTTGTGAAAACTTTATTTCTTGGAAAATGCCCTTTAAGCTTCATGATGGTGCAAAAACTTCATTGTTAGGCGAGATGCACATTTTCTTAAAATAAGCCTTGGAGTATATGAAAATGCAACTTTCATCAAGAATGTTGAGTTCAACAAAATTTCTTTCCATCCTTGAAAGCAATCCAGGCTTCATTTAGGTATCCTTCTAGCAGTCAGAAGAACAAATCAAAATGAAGCCAGTTGAATAAATAAATAAGACAAAGGCAACTATATGAACTGTACAAAATTGTTCCCCTCTCTGCTCTCTTTCTGCTGGCAGGCAAAGGCCTTTTTATTTAAACAGGCCTTTGGCTCATAACTTATTGTAGCAGAAGGAGGTTTCAATGGGGCGTGCTGTGCTTTTATCTGTCTTGTTATGTTTTAGATGTTTTTTAAACTGTTTTAACTCTGAGCTTTTAAGAAAATTGTCATTTAATTGTTTTTAAACTTGAGTATCCATCAGTTTTAGTTGCACTTTGTTGTAAGCTGCCTTGAGTTCTGCCCTGGGGGAAAGATGAGATATACATCCAATCCAATCCAATAAAATAAAATGTACCATAAGGTCAATGGATGTACATGAAATTGGAACCACCATAGAGCAATCATGGCTGTACATTTCAAATAAGCCCCATGGATATGCAGACAATATAACTGATTTTTACTAAGATTAATATTTTTACTAGCTTGGGTCAACCTACAACTCTGTTTGCATGATAGTTGAATCTAGCACAATGTTGGTTTTAATATATCCTGCCTGGCACAAGTCCCCCATCCCAAGTACCATATAAATCTATCTTGAAAAACTGGAAATCTCTCTGGCACATGTTTTCAGCACCAGAAAGGGCTACAGAGGAAAGGAAGGGAAGGCATCCAAAATCCTGAAGCTACAACAAGTGTCATAAAGGATTTCAGCCTTGGCCAAAGTATAGAAAACAAGATAGTATAGTAAAATATACTTCCTGTTGCGATACAGGTGAGATTATTGAAACAATTTTGTTATTTGGAAAAACTGAAAGATTTGCTGAGAAAGTGTAGATCTGTAGTTTTACGAATGCTTTGATAGGATATCTATCAAAGGATTCAGCAAGGATGCCATATATAGCATCAGAACAATGGTCCATCCCTTCTTTTAAGGGACCTATTTAGGAAAGTGTGCTTCTAACAATTTAGAAGTCATAGAATCATAGAATCGCAGAGTTGGAAGAGCTGGACCAAAGCTAACAAAATGAATTTCAACAGAGAGAAATCTAACATCTTGTATTTAGGCAGAAGAAATAGAGTGCACAAATATAGGATGGGGGACACGTGGCTGATAACAATATGTGTGAAAAAGATATAGGAGTCTTGGTATACCACAAGCTGAACATGAGTCAGCAGTGTGATGAAGCAGCCAAGAAAGCCAATGCAATTCTTGGTTGCATCAATAAAAGAATGGTGTCTAGATTGAGGGAGGTAATGATACCAATCTATTCTGCTTTGGTTAGGCCTCCTTTGGAATACTGTGTTCAGTTCTGGGCACCTCAATTCAAGAAGGATATCGATAAACTAGAGTGTGTCCAGAGGAAGGTGACCAAAATGGTAGTGTCTGGAAGCTTTGGCCCAGCTCTTCAATCTGTCAATGTCATTTTGAATTTTGATCCTGTCCTCTGGTGTATGAACAACCCCTCCCAATTTGGTGTCATCTGCAAATTTGATCAGCATACCCTCTATTCCTTTGTCCATGTCATTGATGAAGATGTGGAATAGCACTGGGCCCAAGACAGAACCCTGTGGTACCCCACTAGTCACTTCTCTCCAAGATAAAAAGCAGCCATTGGTGAGCGCCCTTTGGCTTTGGTTGGTCAACCAATTACAAATCCACCTAACAGTAGGCCTGTCCAGCCTGCATTTTACTAGCTTCTTTGCCAGAATGTCATGGGGAACTTTGTCAAAGGCCTTACTGAAATCAAGATATGCTATGTCCACAGCATTCCCTTCGTCTATCAAGCTTGTAACTCTATTGTAAAAGAGATAAGATTAGTCTAGGTAATTACAAACTGACTGTTTAATGATCTGCTCTAGGATCTTTCCTGGTATTAATGTCAGGCTGACTGGGCAATAAGTATTTTGGTCCTCTTTTTTTCCTTCTTGAAGATGGAGATGATATTTGCCCTCCTCCAGTCTGCTGGAACTTCTCCTGTTCCCTAAGAGTTCTCAAAGATTATTGCAAATGGTTCTGAAATTACTTCTGCTAGATCTTTTAATATCCTCAGATGTAATTCATCTGGCCCTGGAGATCTGAATTCATCTAGTGTAGCCAGGTATTCCTGTACCACTTCTCTACCTATTCTGTGCTACATTCGCCCCCCCTTCCCCACCTGCTCCCCATCCACCCCTGGTTGAGTACTTCTATCCTTTGGGGAGAAAACTGAGGCAAAGAAGGTGTTGAGTATTTCTGCCTTCTCTCTTCCCCTTGTTAGTAATTGGCCAGCTTCTTCCCTCAGCAACCCTGTCAGTTCCTTGTTTTTCCTTTTGCTGTGGATATATCTAAAAAAGCAATTTTTATTGCTTTTAATGTCACTGGCAACCCTGAGTTCATTCTGCGCTTTAGCTTTTCTGACCTTCTCCCTACATATCCTGGCTATTGGCTTGAATTCCTCTTTGGTGGTTTCACCATTCTTCCATTTGCTGTACATGTTTCTTTTAACACTTCACTCTTTCTGATTTCTTTAGACACTTGTCCTTTTTCCTCCTCATTGACACAATTTTAAATTGTGCCTTCAGTTTCTCACTTTTAAGAAACTCCCATCTGTCATGAACTCCTTTCTCTTTCAGTATTCTTGACCATGGAATTTCATCCAGTAACAGAAATCAGCTTTCTAAAAGTCTAGAATGCATGTCTGGCTACACTTGGCTTCTCCGTCCCACTAAAGGGTCCCCTAAGGGACCTCCACCTATGATAATGCAGAAAGGAAATGAACCCAGGATTGTCTACTTACAAAGTATGTATTCTACTATTCAATTATGACTACTTAATAGGCTTCAGACCCTTTGCTTCTTTTTCTGGATTTCTTTTTGTCCATTAAAAGTTTCTCCTTCAAACAGGAAACCCAAATAAAGTCCTCAAAAGTTATTCCATTTCTAATCTCTCGCTTTTTCTTTCTTTCCACACACACATATCTACCTACCCACCCAGCAGACAGGTTTTCTGACCATAATATTACACCTAGGCTTTGATACAACAAATCAGAAAACAACCCAATGTGTTTTAAAATCAGATGGAGGGCTCCTGCTTGGTCTAGTGGACCAAGGTATCATTAAAGAAATACAAAGCATCATATCTGCCATTAATTATCAACAAACTATGGCTTGAATCCTAGGGGTTAATTCTAACAAGGTGGACCCATTGAGTTAACTGCTGAATCCTGCGCAAACATAAAGTTAAATTTCATTTATTCAGTGGGTCTTCCCTAGTCAGAACTAGTCATTACTTTTAGGTCTGTGCCTTTTCTGTTTGATAGAATTTATATGACCTGGAAAAGTAGTGTACCCTGTTATGAGATTACAGTTGGTCCTCCACTTTCATGAGGGTAAGGGGCACAGCACACTTATGAAACTGGAAAAATCATAAATAAGGTCTGAAGAGCCTATTCACTGCCTAGGACTAAGCAGCCACAGGCTGAGCTGTGAGAAGGATGGGGGATACATCATAGCCACCTGCTGCTGGTGCTTCTAAAACTGGGTTGAGGTTGCTTGCTCTGAAAATCTGGGTCATGTGTGGTAGTGCCAAACAGAGAGGAGGAGGAGGAGGGCAAGGAGCCACAAACTTATGCACAATCAAATTTGTAAAAAGGAAATCCAGAAAAGTGGAAGGCCAACTGTACAGAATTTCCAATTACATGCACAAAACCCCACACATGCACTCAAACATGCATACACATGTGGCCATGCCCTATTATTTTTCTTACATGGAGAGTATCTAAATTTCAGCAGATCCATTTTAGGTTCTTTGGATCCCTCTGAATTAGCAATGTTGCTTTCCATGGATTCGATGATCCTTGGAAGAGCTTCTCTTTAATTTTGACATTTCCTGAATTTGACCCACCAAATTTTGAGTCAAGATTCCACTTAATTGACACCCACCCAGCAATTGAATCTGTATATTTTCTCATTAAGTGTTACCCTAGTGGCAGATTGCATCCCAGCGGGATATAAAATTGATATAAAATATGCCCTCCATGCCAGAGAGGTTGCCTGGGTGGGTGCGTAGACAAATAGGTCAAGCAACCGAACCTAGGTCAAGGCCAGGAAAATCCCCAGGCTAGACGTGTCAGCATGAACAAAGGGTCCTCAGCCACAAATAGTCAACTTGAAGGGATTACTGGGTTTTCCCCAGGTTGAGCCACTCTGACTTTGGAGAATCCTACAAGGGTAAGGTCCATTTACATGAACCAATCATACAAACCATCAAGTTGCTATTGTGTTGCATTTTTCCTTTTATTTTGGCCATTGTTCTTTCTGGGAGAGGGCCTGCCCTCAAGGTACATTCTGCCCTAGAAGTAGTCCCCGTTTTTGAGGGTCTCTTTGGAGAACTCCCTGCCATGCTAGCAGACCAGCACTTTGTTAGTCAAGTGCTCTCCTCAGCCACCTCTCCTTGCTGAGCTCCTTCCATCTTGCCGCTTCCTGGACTTTCTGGACAGGTGCAATATCACCATCTTTACACCATGTCTGCTATATCCCCTATCAATTTTCACCTCTTTCGCTTCTCGATAGGCCTTGTGTGTGTGTGTGTGTGTGTGAGTGAGTGCGTTGGTGCATGAGAACATATTTGTTAATAAAATACATTTCTTAGTATGATTGTCAGGCTTTTTGCTTGGTCTGACTCCATAAAAATTGGGTAGAAGATCCTGCTGGGTTACCCTACCCCTTGTTTTGCTATAGCCAGTGCTCTGATATTTTCCCCAATCTTTGCATTTTTGGAGCAAATCAAGGTGTCCCCCAAGGGACCCTCAGAAGCCAGGGTAACATAAGTGCCTTGGCAATGCCCAAGGTACGTATAGCCATTCTGCTTTTTCCTCCCCTGCAGTCCCAGTACTGACTATACTCTATATGTACTGCCATTTCTAAAGTATTCAAGATTTTAAGCAACCACATTTCCAGTGTCAGTCTTACCCTATCTACTTTGTAGCTAACAAAATATCAGGACCTGAGAATAAGTTCCCAATTAGCTCACAATTTTCTCTCTTTATTTACTCCTTCAAACAGCTTAATGACATGATAAGAGGATCTAATGGCATTGTGTGCCTAATACTAAATATTGTATATCAATAATCTTGCCCCCAAACAAGTCAATGTCCACCAAATACAACAGAGACTAGCCATATTTTGAGAGCACTCAATGTATATTTTTATTTTAGATTATAACTCCTATTTGATCCAGATATATGAATTTAAGAAGTTTGAGAAAATCCCTATTTTTGACTCTGCTGAAAGTAGTACAGAAGGAGTGTTTTCTATTATTTTGAAATGTATAAGCAAGATACGGGCTCATTTTATAAATAACTTCAAGCTGTAATATTACAAATAAATCAGTGCCCAAGGTTAACCATCCTTCCCCACCTCCCCAAAAAGCAAAGTATAGAATCATCTGTTTCTAGGAATCCCCATTGCATCTGGATTATTCTTGGCTTTCTGTTTCAAATGCAGCCTCATTTTGATCCAAATAATAGCTGTGATTAAGTATTCTCAACTTGCTCACCACAGCAAATGCAGAATCCCATATTCATGCTTTATAAGGACTGCAGTTTGCCTTGATTACAGCAGCACCATGTGTGCTGACCTTTCTGGTGATGCTACATATGTCCTTTTCACTGGATCTAGGATATGGTAATCAGACTCATGACACAGTCTGCAATTTATTGATCATATTGTCTCTGAAATACTTTTGTTGCATTGGCTCAGCTCTTGGTTCACATGCTGATTTTTGAAATTGTTATTTCACACTAAACACAGATTTTTTATAATGAGTTGGCGCCATTTCAAGCTATATCCAAGCTACAAAGCCACAGCTCAATTTAGAATTAGAGTATTGGTCCCTGAGCCCTTCAAAATGATATTTAGCATTGTTTGGGCTATGCTGGCTCTCTGCTTCTCTTACTAGTTCCATCCTTTACATTCCTATCATAGGCCAACCATCTACGTCGGTTAAGCTGAAGTTTAAGGAATTTCAAACTGGCTTGTTGTTGTTGTTATCTGCAAGTATGGTATGGTACCCCAAGGTGAACCTCTCATGGGATTATCCTGGAAATATTTGTTCAGGTGAGGTTTGCCTCTGCCTTCTGGTTAGGCAGAGAGAGCATGATTGTCTAATGTCACCCCGTGGGTTTCCATAACTGAGCAGGGATTCTAACCTTGATCTCGCTTAGTCCTGCTCCAGTACTCGAACTACTATACCATGCTGCCTCTCACTAACCAGCTTGCAGCCTACTTATTTTAAGGTATCTTATCATACAGATGCCTAGTCATTGAAATATACATACACCAACCCACACAATCACTCGATACTGATCTCTAACAGTCCACAAGGCTTTCTGGGTTGTAGAGATGGCAGAAAGGTACTACAAAGTTAATAAAGCATTTTCTTTTTCTTAGCACTGCTCTGTGGTGATGCTACAAGTCGCCCAGACTTTTTGTTAGATGGAAAACAGATAGAAGGATACTTCATGGCTTTAAAGTTGATAAACTCTTATCCAACATGGTCAATGAACCTTGTGGAAACTTCTTGAAGTGAAAGTGAAATGGAAAGGAAGCCCATCATGTTGACTTGAAGAACTTTCCAAGGTGAGTTTCCAGTGCCAGAGAGATTGCTGCAGGATGGGATGATTCCTAGCATTACTGAAAGCATCACATGGATTTAGACTTGAATTAATCACAAATTAAAATTGTCCTTCAATAATAACATCTTCCTGCCCAACTCTGTCATTTGAGAAAGCCTGCCTCACCCTGCCTGATGATAAAATGCCTCCTTATATTGTACACACTGAGGGTGCCAAATCTGGCAGAACCTTTTGTTCAGAAACCTGTCCAAGCACTTTAAATCCCACAGCCTAGAAGCATTCTTTCTAAAGCTAATGTTGAATATATATGTCCTGATGTCACAGTTCATTTGGGGCTGTTTCTTTCTACACCAATTGTCTATTTGGAGTAGAAACAAAATTATCCATTAATTTTCTTCTCAAAGAATTGTGACAAGTAATTTTAGCAATTGTCTTCTGTTTGTGAGAAATTCTTTGGAATCCACTCATGTCATGTGCAGTTTTTCGTGACTATTCACAATTTGGAACTTATTCTGAGCAAAATTTTCACGTGGTTGTTTTTGAACAGAAAACAGGATAGAGTTTCCTGTATAGAAAATTGTTAACTGTGAAAAACAAAAACATGTGAATTTTGTACCAACTGCAAAAATTCTTATCAGTTCAGAATTCTTCTTTTCATGGTTACTCAGCTCTTGGGAAACACATTTTTGACTATTTGCCAAATATTTTTGAGTACTCATTCCATCCCTAATTCGGAGAGGAAAATATGGGGAAGTGAAAATCCACCTGATTCTTACTACATTTTCCAGAAACCTGCAGATGATCTCATCTCCTCGTGTAGTTCCTTATTGGGTTGCAAAACCTCTTTTTATTTCTTCTTGCACAAAAATTGGTGTGTTTCCCCTACTTTCCCTCCCCAAATGTGTACATCTTTCAAAATACATCCTGTTGGTTAGTTTTTTTGTTTTGTTTTGTTTTTTGTAATTTACACATTTTTACAGTTTCCTCATTGACTCAAGTGTGGTTGTATGCACTTTCCAGATATATGAATTCTAGCACTGAAGTTTCCAAATGTACCAGTGGTATTCTGCACATTTTCCTCCCCAGAAACACACTGCAGGCCATAAAAATACCAACTTCCAAAGCAAAATGTGCTTCATCCTGTTGCCTGTCTCATAGGGTAACAAATGAGAATTTTTGTAGGAAAATGTGAATCCAACACACTTTTTCATCCCATGAGTACAGGCAAAATCCTTTTTCTCATCTTCTCTTTCCTACCTCTACTTGGTTTTCTTTCCAAGTATACTTCTGTCCTTGCCACCTTTACTGTTTAGGAACTAAAGCATTAATCCTGTAGTGATCACTTTTGGTTAATGCCTTGTGGTCACAGCATGTATTGTTTCTGCCTATGAATCCTACAGTTACAGTACCTGTTGTCTCATATATTATTAAAATTATTAAATCCATGAGTTGAATTTGTAATAGCTTTCTCACTGCATACACACATATAGGCACATAAAATGGCTTTGTATTTCAGAATATCATCACTTGGAAAAGTCCAATCATTGTGATGCCATAAATTCATATTGCCATAAATTGGCACAACCCACCCTCCCAAGCATTATGACTATAGTTTGCCATGAGATTCTAAAAGCAGAAAAATGGGAAAATGCTGTTGTCCTTGATATAGTTCTTACTGATATAGTTTTTACTTAATGCAAACTTTATTCCTCTGCAAGGATGGATGAATTTTCCTAGTAAGTGAAGAATATTTTGGCATTCTTGTGACATGTGTTCTGTTAGTAAAGCTCTGTTGAAATTTTCAACATTCATAGGTAAAATGGTATCAGTGTGGTGTAGTTGTTGAATGTTTGTCTAGGTCTCTGAGATACAAGGGTTCAAATTCCTGGTCAGCTATGGAAGCCCAGTGGATGACCTAGGGCATGTTCTCTGGTCCTTAGCAAAAGACAATGGCAAACCACCTTTGCAAAACAATATATATCTTTGTGATGATACGAAAGTGGAGATGTAAAAGGCAAGTGGCTGGCCCATGTTATCTTCTACAAAAATAGCCATGAACCTGCTGATTGGCATAAGTACACTGGGATAGATGGCAGCAGCAGTGTAAGCAGCAGTAGTGTGCCGGGGTAAAACAGAAGACTGTGATCACAGAGGGGTAGTGCTGAAAGTGAAGTCAATCCATGTTGTGGCAGAAAGGTGCCTTGCTAGTTCCCTTCTGACTTGGGAGATTGCAGAAGAGCTTTCTTTTGTGGCAGATATGATTTTCTGTGCCACTCCCGTCCACCATTATGCTATGGCTGTTCACCACCCCAAAAAGAGATTTATGCCAGCACAATGAATGGTTATGCATAAGGCATCAAATTGGATTCTGTCCAATCATGTTCAAACATTTTTTTCCTTTGGGTATGTAGCCTTGGGTATGTAACTATTGCCAAAGCATAACAAAATATGCACATATAAAATAGATATTAGGTAACTAAAGGAGGATGTTGCATTGAAATGAGTACTTCCTTTTGAAATTCACTTGGGTTCCTTTGACCATTAAGAGGTCTCCAAAAGATTGTATAGTTTAACAAAGGGAAGCTAGCAGGTTTAAAGGCAATTTATATTTCAAATCCCTCTATTTCCTTCATTCCGTCTTCAGGTGTACAAAACCAGCAAGCAGCTTCTGAGATCTAGAATTTACAACTGTTGTTGCTGAAGGACTCCGAGGCAATCATGTAATATGACAAGATGACATGCCCTTCTCTTTATCTTCAGATGGTTTCTGTTAGGTTAAAAAAAAAACCCAAACCATGTCATGAAGCTTTGCTCAATATTTTAGCATTACTGCTACCCAACTGCACTAAGCTTTGCTTAGAGGACTAACTTCCCATTAAATGCAAAAGTATGTGATAGATTATCAACCCCATAGAGAAGAGAAGAGAAGAGAAGAGAAGAGAAGAGAAGAGAAGAGAAGAGAAGAGAAGAGAGATATTTTAGTCTTTCCCGATCAGCCATTTTCTACTCCAGGTTCAAACATAGCAACTGCTGTGCTCCCATCTGGAATTCACATTTGTCCTTAAAAAATGTCCTATTCCTTTGATCACGGGGACACTTCTGCATACAAATTTCTTTCTATGCATGGTGTGTTTCCCTCTATTAAAGTGGATGAGAAAGGCTGTCTCAAAATCTAGTGCATTTGTATGGCTGCTGTATGCAAATATAGCCATTTTTTTTTTAATTGAGAAAAGAAAGATCTCTTGGTCAGAGCTGGCATCCTGTTCATTTTCTGTGAAGGGTTAACATGTCTGCTGGTTCAACAAAGGACTGTTGTTTTTTCCCTGGATTTTATTTCTAATTCTTATTTGCTCAGCCCACATTTGAATTAAGTTGAAGCTGCATTTGGGGAAACTGCTCTTCTGAAACATCATGTTTGCTTAGGCCCTATGAGCTTAGATCAGTCATGTTGCATGTCATATCATATCTGAAATGTCAAGGAAATAAAGTATGAAAGTTGCCCAAAATGACACATTACAATATGGCAGAGTGTAAACCAATACATCAGAATGTGGCAACCCTTAAGTCAATCAATCTCCGTGTGTGTGTGCGTGTGTGTGTAATCTGTTACAAGACCAAGTTATTTCTTCTCTCTTTCCGAGGGAAAAAAAAGTAAAATTTCACATGATTTTAAAAAACCATTCTAGCTGGTTCCCTTTCTTTCAATATTTTTAGACAACTTTTTTTTTTCTCAGCAGACAAGTGATACCAAATCAATGTTTGCAAATCAATGCAAACTTATGCAGTGTGCACAATGCTAAATACAACAGAAACTGACAGATCCTGAGGAATGAGCAGAAGGTCATGGACTGGATTGAAGCTATGCTATGAAGCCTTGCTTGAATAGTCTCATATCAGTGATATAAACACACGATCCTCCTCTCCACCCCCTCTGATAGACATTCTGAGTCAATTTTGGACAGTGTACACTTCTTTAAAAGAAATGTGGCTAAAAGAAAGAAAAGAAATGTCCCTAATTTTTTGTGATTCTTTACACAAGTGGAAAGAACTTAAGACTTTAAAAAATGCAAAATGTGGGGGAAGTAAAAGATTCATCCATCCAGGTGGAGGGAGGGAGTGCTTAGCAATGTGACTTTCTAGATGCATGTGAATTCAGACACGTTTGTAATGCTCAACTAGTGTTACTACCTCTTTTTTTTCCCTTGGCAGGCTCCTTATCTTTACCACCTTCATGGAAAGCATGTAAAACATCTTCCCATACTGGGAATAGCTAGGGCTGTTTAATTTGGCCTGACAGATAGAATCCACTTGGTCTGCTTTTGGTAAGAAGCTATATTTTTGATATATAGTTTTCTTCATAAATCTGATGGAAAGAACTTGAGATTAAAACAACTGACTGTGGAAGAAAACAAAACCAATGGACTTTTGCCAATTTCTATTTCAAAATTGCTTATCATTTAAAATGTACCACACAGTGTTGTAGTATGAATAGACACGGGAATACACTGAGTGAGATCTTATGTCAGATACACAGCCATGATGTTGTGGTTATGATCTCTCTCCTGATCTGGCACCCAGGACCCCAAGTAAAAGCCTGCCCTGAGGGATGGAATTCTGTGACTCCGGTAAATAGGGCACTAAAGAATCTAAAGAATAGCACATCCAGTCCCCTCCTGCCAATGATCAACATGGAGTCCTGCAAACTGCTAGTGAGAGGGGACTGGTTGCATCATTCTTCAGTGCCTCACTCATCAGCATTGCAGAATTTTGTCCCTCAGTACAGCTGGCTGGATTTTAAAGTGGGTTTTGGGAGCATTTATTATCATAGCAATGGTACCATGGTTGTAAGAGGAAACAGTGAATAGGAAACAGTTGCAAGGTTGTAAATTTAGTCAATGACATTGGAATTAACTAACAGGAAGCCAGCCATTATATTTATGTCTGTGGTGGACAGAGTAAGGTCCTCAACACCCTCCATGCAGGGAGAAAAAAGTGTAGAAACCATGTCCTCTAAATCAGTCTCCTCAAAGCCCCAGGAGAATTGAGGTAACCATACAAAGGCTTAAGGATGTTTCAGGCCCAAGAGAAAGCTAAAAAACAAAAAACCACAACCCAAGAAGTTGTAGAATGCTTCTAGATGGTGAATAACAGCTTAATAATAAATATAATATTATTTTATTTGTAAATAATTAAATAATCAAAATTTGGATTTCAAATAAATATGTAACACAAAGAAATTCAGTGGAATTCTGGTTTGCCAACAGGTTGATGCACAGATATTTATTTATCACTTTACTAAAGCAACAGGAAGTCATGACTTTCAGGATCAAAAAATTATTCTAGACCAGTTCCCAAAAGTCATCTCAAATGCAGTACCTCAGAGAAACTTGTTCATATATTAAATTAAGAATCCTGAAGGGATGGAAACACAGGCTTACATCTCTTTGGACAGAACTCTTTCACTCTGCTGCTGAAATTATTGCAAAATCTTCTGTCAGACCTGCCTAAGTATGGAAGATAGAAGCCTCTGGTTCTCTTTATTCTTCAGCCAATACAGAATTTAGTGTGAAAAACAGCTAAGGTTGTTTTGAAATTTATTTCTTCTCATCAGTTTTTTATATACCTAATTTAGTAAACCTCTTTCCCGATGGACCTTTGTTTTTTGTCTTCTACTTCCCCTCCCCCCAAAATGGGGGCAAATTGGCACAAAATAAAAACCTCATCAGAATTGTGATGGAAGAACTAACACTAGGTGCTTTGGAAAATAAGATATCATAATGATTATATCATAAGATTTGCAGTCATTGTGCAGTTTGTCCTTGTGAAAAACCATATCGGAGATTTGGGATCTAACCAGCTAATCCACTTAATACTTATTTAATTATCTTGATGCTCTGTTTTATAAATCTCCACGAACTACTTACACAGAACTGATACCTTCTCATTGCCCAGCACACTATACCACCTGCACAAAATTTAATCAAGAAGAAAATTAATGTGAAACATGGTAAGAAGAATTACACTGTCTATATGGTAGCAATTTTCTCCATTCACAGCTAATAATGTAATGTAAATGAATGACATTTTACATATTAAATTTACAGTTTCATTATGTTTCTACTGGAAATATGTGGAAGAAAAATTTTAAATATATCTGCATCATTTCATATGAAAAATCAGTCTGCCTCAAGCACTGCTGCTCTTGTATAGAAACTCATGAATATATTCACTCCAGTTGCTAACCATTTAGCTTCTAAGCTCAGAAGTATTATTTCCAGTCATATATGCCTAATATTGAGAGTCATCATGGTATGAATGTTGGACTATGCCTCTGGAGACAAGAGCTTGAATCCTCACTCAGCCATGGAAACCCACTGGGTGACTTTGGGCAAGTCATATTCTCTCAGCCTCAGAAGAAGGCAAGGGGAAATCTTCTTTGAACACATTGTTCCAAGAAAATCTTATGATCATCATAAGTCAGAAAAAGTTTCAAAAGCATACAACAACAGCGTGCCTAATATTTCCTATGAAGACTAGATTGATGTCCGTCCAGTTGGCACAGTGGCTTAAATCCAACTGTTAGTTCCTACAAGAGTAGACATAATGAATCAATGTAAAACTTGGCAAGTCAATCCTTATTTAAATTCCATTGATTCTGTGGGTCTACTGTAGTTGGGAATAACAATTTAGGCCAATGTAAACTACACCTAAGGCCCTCTGTAATCAGTGTGATGAAAGTGTCAGGAATTTTCTCTAACTAATTTTTATCAATAACTATAATTCATAGATTAGATGCACCTCTTGTTGTGAACTCTTTTGAGTGAAGGTTGGTATTCATTTGGGCTGAGATGCCTCTAGCACTAGGATGTCTTGCTGCTGGACATTTCATTCCCCCCCCCCATGTGTCTCCCTGCCCAGAATAAAACAAATACTTAGAGGAGTTCTTTTAAGTCCTGCCTAAGTCCCTGTGCTGTCCCAAGTGGAACAGTAAGCTGCATCCAAGGGACATCCCCTTTTATTTCCAATCATTGATTGCAGATAACTTTAGGAATTCTTTGTATGCTGCTCATCCTCCAAACTGGGACCCGTGATCCAAGATAGTGCTGTCAGGATCCAGCCAGGAATGTGAGCAGTATGATGTTAGATCTGTTCAGCATTTGGAGAAGCAAGACCTCCAAGAATTGGCAGAGTGCACTGTTGTGCTACTCATCATCCTGCTTTGGATGGAGAGCCAACAAGGTTCAGCCAGCTGATATCTTTTCTCTTTGCAGCAGGGGAGACAGAGAAAGTTGAAATGAGCAGTAAGAAGGAGGGGGCTGTTGGTGTTAAAAGGGGTCTTCACCCTGCCCACCAGAGAGGTCATAGGGATCAAAACAGTGCCTAAAGTGTTGTCTCTGGCACTTGAGGTCATTTCCATAGCTCAATAGGCCATTGGAGCTCAGAAATTATTTTAAACAGGGTGTGGGGTGAATGAAAAGAGTCTAAATCCTCACCTTTAATTTCAGCATATACTACATAATATGATAAAGTATCAATATATGATACTATGTAATTAACAAACAGAACTGTGGTAGCAAGATGTTCTACTTCCACCTTCTCTATGCAAGGTAGCGGGTAAAAATGCAGGGGATGGAGTGGAAGACATGGATGATGTTATTTTATATTATCTTCCAGGATGAGACCATATAATGTTAAAGTTTTCTATCTGAAAATCCAGAAAATTTTCTTCTTCTTTCTAAAGTACCTTAAATAGATGGCACTTCCAAGAACTGACAAATCAGACAAAACTGACAAAAATTAGCTACTCCAGCTCCAGCTTTCTGGTCAGGACTGCAGACTTGTGATTCCTGAAACATGTGCCTAGGTCTGTGATTATTTTCCCTATGTAGTGCAGACAGCATCCTGTTTTCCTGCATTAAATCAGATGATTCAATATAAAACCCAGAAACTTATCATACTGGAAAAGATATCGCTGATCAGTGGGGCATTGGTGAAAATGGATAGAAGCCCATGATGTCCCTGTGCATTTTAATATCTGTGATAGAAAATACAAATAGTCACAAATTGTATAAGAATCTATCTTACAGTAGGCTGCACTTGAACAGGACCCCAATTTTCTGCTTGAGGGAGACTTTCTTATGCCCTACGCAATGCCCTACATAATTTTAATGGATCTTTTGCATGAACCTCACTTTTCTCTGCATTGAAGCCTATTTTTATACATTAGGATGAATACACCTCACATTCATATATTCTGGTGACACATTTAAAAAGGGAAGCAACGTATATGAATGACTAATGTACTAATCTGAATTGCCAACTTAGTTCTGTCACATGGATTTGTCTGCTGAATCAGGATTGTATCAGAATAGAATGTATGCTTCCAGATCTACAATGCACATTGACGGCAGTTTGATCTCACTTTAACTAACATGGCTCCATCCTATAGAATTTGGGTATTTTTAGTTTTCTGAAGAACTTAGAATTCTTTGTTACAGAACTCCAATACTGTACTTCAGCAGAATGGACTAGAGCTCTCTAGCAAAGTGTTCTAAGTACCTTGTTGTTGTTGTTTTTTGTTTGTTTGTTGTGAGCCTTCAAGTTATTTCTGACTTACGGTAGCCCTAAACTGTATCACAGGGTTTCCTGGGGCTGAGAGTGTGTGACACATTCAAGGTCACCCTACCGAACTATAAATTCTAGGATACTGTAGAATAGAGTCATGACAGCTAAAGTGGGATCAAACTACTATAAGTGTTTAGTGTGGATACACTCCTGCTCCATCTGGAGAGAAAAATTCCAAACATAACATATACCTTTCAATCTTCCTGATATACTGTTGAATTACAGAAACATGATACAATGGGATTCAATAGTTTCATACTTCGCCAGCTCTTAGGCACATCATGTACATCTTTCCTCATAGATCTACCATCCTTTGTCTAACATTTACTGTCAAAATGCCAACTACCTTGCCTCTATTGAGTCAAAAAGATTAAGCAAATCTATTTATGTATCAAATTCTAGTTATTTATTAGAAGAAGTCATATTGTTTACACAACATTCAATCAATTAAGTCCATTTTTTTTTTAAAAAAGAGCCTTTAAACAACCATAAGCCAGACTGTATGAAACAATTCATTTTAACGTTGTCCAGCAATTGTTAAGAAATAACCCAAAGTAAAGAGGTCTTTACAGAGACTTAGCAAGCTAAGTGGTATCAAATGCAGGTAGACCCAATTGGGAAGCAAATTCCAGAGCTTCAGTTTCAAATTATGTAGTAATTTCATTCTTGATTGGGACTGCCTGAAGCATGCAGAAAATGTTATACCATGAGAAGTTCCCAATTCAAATAGTAGTAGTAGTAGTAGTAGTTGTTGTTGTTATTGTTGGGTGTCTCCAAGTCATTTCTGACTTATGGCAACCCTAAGGTGAACCTACCATAGGGTTTTCTGGGGCTGAGAGTATGTGATGCACCCCACATCACCCAGTAGGTTCCGTGGCGAGGTAGGGAAATGAACCCTTGTCTCCAGGGACATAGTTCAACTCATACAATATGGGTGCAATTATCTGCTAATTTTCTTTTTGAAGATAGCAATGAGTAATTTTAACAATTTTCTTCTCACTGCGAAACATAGTTTTCAAAAGTTATTCATAGTTCAAGACTTATTTTGCCCCAAAGTCACATGCAGCATTTTTGTACAGAAAACAGCAGTTTCTGTGCAGAACATACTATTGTGTGTGCAGAAGAGCCACATAAAATCTGGCACTGATTAAATCACAAGTTGCAAAGTTTAAAACTATTATCAGTCCAGGATTTTTCTTATCAGGGTTTTTAGATGCTCAAGAAGCATGTTTTTCAACAATTTTTGAAATACTTCTGAGCATTCTTCCCATCCCTACTAAACTGACACTGGTTTTATGAAAAGCAAACTAGATTGGGAGTTGCAAACATCGAACACCAGTGGAACCTGTAGTTTGGCCTTCTATGTGATCCTGTGGAAAGTTTGGTTCTGTCTCCTCGTTTCATCCCACCTAGGGCCTCAGAGCCCTCATTGATAATCCTAAAATGTCAGTATGACCTTGCTTTGATCCTATGGCTTGTCTCCTATGGAGACCCTATGGACTAGGTTTTCATTTCCCTTACTCCTCTGATACCTGAAGGTGGATTTTAAAGCCAATCCAGAAGTGAAAATGGGGGACAAAGTGAAAATTTCTCCCTGAGAATGGAGCACATCCATTTGCAGATAAGTATAGGTACAGACCCAAGAGCAAAAATGATCTCTTCTTCCCAGGTGTATGTTAAATAAAAACTCTAAGAAGTAAAAAAATTATGTTGGTCTGTGATTTTTCTGGCAACTAGTGCCACAATTAGGTACTTCTAGATTCTGCATGTAATGTTCTTCTGTCCTCTCTGCCCCATGTCTTCCCCCTCCACTTTAGATAAAACTGTCACTTACATTCAGGTCTTGATTTTCATTGGAGTTACATTCTTGGTTTTGTGATATAAACTGAGAATGAGGTAAACAGGGAATCTAGTTCCACAGGGAATCATTGGAGACCAGACAGATGCATTCTGATGGATCTGAAGTTCTTACAAAATTAGTGATTTTACTTAACCTGCTACCTATTTTAAAAAGATTTAAAGAATATAATATCAGAACTTATATTTTCCAGGCTGAAGAAATGTGCAGCTCTCCAGAGGGACCACAAATGGCAGCAACTGCAGATCCTATGTGGACTGGGTTAGGCCAAGGTGCATTGCCATTCTATGACAGTTCCTCTTCAGAGGAATACATATGTAGAAAACAACTATAAGAATGGTGTTTGTCTTGTCTGCCTTTTATAACAGGCTTCCAAGGCAGAGAAAACACATAAGGACAGAGAGAGGCAGAATTGCTGTGTCTTCTTCAGAAGGTATATAGGGTACAAGAGGAGGAGAGGCAGCATATTTCCTGGCATGTCCCATCCAGCAGACCTGCCAAATGAAGAAAGCAGACTCCCTTCCCCTCCACCTAAGCATGCAGAAGAAACCTTTCCAGCTACACCAGTAGTCCAAGATTCCAGGTTTTTCCCCTCCCTCTCATGCCTTCCTTTGAAGAAGCAAAGAAAATCTCTTCCCCCAAATGACAGCAAGATTCGCTTTCTTCAAACTCCCTCTTCTAAGCCAGCAAATGAAATCCATTCCTTCCAATGGTACCAAAACAGCAGTTACTTTCTCCTCACCTTCCTGTCCCTTCATTCCATCTGACATTGTTGAGGGACAGAAGAACAGTTATTCTCTCCTGGCTGAATCCCTTCTCCCACTGCCATATCTTTTTCCTTGTCTGTCATGTCTTAGGGCCTTTCTGCACTACTGTTATGGTGCTATTAGTCCACTTTCAGCATCCTATGGAATCCTGGGGTTTGCAGTTTAGGGAGGGGCATTTAGGATTCTCAGCCAAAGAGTTCTTTGGCCTCAATAAACTACAAACCCCAGAATTCCACAGGATGTTGAAAGTGGAAGAATAGCACTATAACAGTGTAGGACAGCAAGACCTTAAGGCTGTATCACTGAGCAAAGAAAACTGGCAAATTGAACAATTTGTAAGCTGATATGATTTAGAGATTTTAGCATTGAACTATGACCCTGGAGACCAGGGTTCAGTTCTCTATTTGGCCATGGAAACTCACTGGGTGACCTTGGGTGTGTCACACACTCACAACCCCCAAAATCCAACGATAGATTCTTCTTAGTTTTGTCATAAATTGGAAATGACCTGAAGGAACACCACCAGCACCACAATCACTGCACCTCCTCTCTGGGTGTGTGTTTTCTTTTTTTTCTTTTTTTGCTGAAGAGGTGGGTATAAATACACTGAATAAATAAATATAGCCTATACCCAACCAAGGCATATAAAAGAAAATGAGTGAAGTTGCCTTTCCATATTGCTCAAAACTCCACACAAGAACTCCAGAGTCCCACTCTTTCTCCCTTCACTCATTTCAGCCTTTCATCCCTTTCTCCTCACTTTCCTGACTCACTCAGCTGCACAGGTTCCCTGAGAGAGTTTTTCACTGTGTATGTTTATTTATGCAAATTTTAAATTTTGTAAACTGGGGCAAGACAAATTGAAACTTATTTGATCTGTCCAGTAGACTGAGCTAGCCCTGATATATTTGGGGACTTTCTTGGTCACCCTTCCTTGCAGAGTCAAAGGACTGTGAGCAATGAGAGGACAAGAATTCCTTTTGCATAATTTATTTATAAGAAATTCCCTAAATTCAAAGGGTCAGTCATATATTCAGTGGAAATAACTTGAGGTTAAAAGTCTGGAACCTGCAGGAGAAAACAAAACAAAAGAAAACACCCTGTAAGGTTCATGGAGACAGACGGTTATTAGTGCTAAGTTCTTTCCAAAGCTGAATTGGACTTGTCAGTTTTTTGTTTTTTGTTTTTGTCACTGACAGGTTTCTCATCTTTAATAGCTCCATGGTAGTGAGCTATAACATGGTCCCATCTGTAGTGGGAATAAGTTGCACTAATTAAATTCGGTCAGCATAGATATCATTAAGAATTCTGTTTGACTCAGTTTTGACAAAATACACACACATTCTAATTCTACTTTTTATAGGTATGTGTCTACAGGCAGACTTCATAAATTTGTTGGAAAGAACTTGACTCTTTTTTAAGAAAAAAAAATGAATGCAGGACAAAGCTAACATGATAAATTTGTTATCCCATCTCTATCCCCATAATATATCTCCTTGCTTTTTGGTGGGCAGGATTTTTTTTTTTTAAAAAAACAAAGCTATATGTAATAGCTGGACATGTGAACATAAAAACGGAGATGTTGCAGCCAGCCTTGGGGTTTTCTATCTCCCTTCCAGCTTTAAGAATCAATCTATTTTCCTAGTTATGCTTTATCTAACACCTAAACCTCAAGAGACTCTTTTTTTTGTAAGTAAAATCTAGACAGAACACTGTTGTGATGGTGATCTTCCACATCTCCCTCACTTTGTAAATGTCTTTTATTTCCCATTAAGCTAGTCATCACATGTAGGGAAAGATTAATCACTCTCCTGTCTTCCGTACCTAGCTGTTGTCCTCCTTTGCGATCCCAAGGTTTTTACTCCTCATGCTTCATGAGCTGCTGCTTCTCCCTGACATGCACAAATATGGAAAAGACTAATCACTTGCCAGGAAATGTTCATCATGTCATTGATTCATGGTGTGTCTTGTTTAGGTACTCCCTTTGACTAAGCATTAAATAGATGACTTCCCTTATAATGGAGTTCTCTTCTTCCAGTATTCTTTCACTGGGCTCAGAGTGGTAGCTCTGAAGGGCATCTAATGCACATCCTATCTACACAGTGCTGTTGCTTCATAAATTATACTATCCATCCTGTCTGCAGAAGTTTACACTAGGGATATTTATTTAGCAAAACTGCACATCACCTTCACTGCAGAAAAAAACTCAGAACAGCTAACTTTTCATTAAAAAGGGAGGGTTGTGAATTTTTTTTCCAATTTGACACATTTTCTGTGTTTTTTTTTTTTTCAACAAAATGTATGTATTTCTGCCGAACACCATGGTTTTGTTTTACAAGCTTTGAAATGGATGGGATTTCTGCAGGCATAAATCCTGACCTGGTTTGTCCTTGTATGGTAAATGAGACAGCACAAAAAAATTAATTCTCCTGGCTGTGGGAACACATGCTATTTGTTGTTGGTCTCTGATGGACTTTGTGCACTTTGGGGACTAGTTTTTGCATATCTGTGTGAAATGTGCAAAATGGAAAAATGCAATAATTGCACCTTGTTTCCTGATCAAGTAGAAGCAGTAGTACTAAATGCATTACTTGTGTCTTTGTGATAAATCACTCTCTCCTATTCTGCTCCTTGTATGCATGTCTTTGCCTTCACAAAGGAAAAGGCACTTGTTTTAGAAGAATTTACACATTTGGCACATTTTACATGTTTTACACATTTGATGTTTCAGCTGTAGTATCTCTGCTGTGTCACAGTGGCCTGGCTTGACTAAAATCTTGACAATGACAAGATTTTATTAACCACATTCCTATATATCCTTCCTGATAACTGTGTTTGTGTTGACTTTAGGAGTTGTGAAATTGGTACGTTAACATATAGATGAGAATCCTGCAAATTCTTCACCCAGCCCTAACCTGAGGTAATAAATGAAACAAGTGGGGAGGAATGGGAGACAGAGATGCCAGTAGAATCAATCTGTCTTCATCCTGCCTTATAACATGGGATCTCATGGAAGCATCTAAATAAAATCCCAGGGCTTTATACATGCTTTGTGGTTTGCTTATCATACATCACATTACAATGCACTAAAACATGAGTGACTCATGTTTTGTTGGATCCCCCTCCCCGAAAGTAGCTATGCCGTTGATCTCTGCTACCTCTCTGCAGGTGTCTTCATTCTAAGTAGCAGTACTATAGAAGTTGACTTGCTTTGATGGGTAGAAGATACATAGAATCATAGAATCATAGAAATGTAGGGTTGGAAGAGACCACAGGGGCCATCCAGTCCAACCCCCTGCCATGCAGGAACACCCTCAAAGCACTCTCGACAGATGGCCATCTCACCTCTGCTTAAAACCTCCAAGGAAGGAGACTCCACCACACTCTGAGGCAGCATATTCCACTGCAGGAATATGCCAGAACACTGTTAGACAGCCCTGAAAGGATCAATGCAAGAAATGTAAAATGGTAAAGTGTGAACCTCCAGCATAATTTATAGAGGAGAGTCTACTAAGACAACTACCCATTAGCCCACCATTTGTAATGGAATGTGAATTTGGAATCATTGTTTGATAGCCTCAAAATGTTTGTGTATGATTCATAACTAGTGCTTAGAAATCAATATTCTTACATTCAACAGTCAATTTTACACCTCCCAATGCTTACTGTGAGACAATATCTTGATTCAAGGATTTATACACTTCTGAGGCTGTACATGTACAGATGATTCAGAGAAATCAACTACACACTAAATAATACGCTTTATGATTAAAAAGAATACCATTTTAAAGATGCTCAAACACTCTGTAGACAATGAGGAAAATGTTTTTGTTAGGTAAAATGTGGATATAAATTCATATATTAGGAAAAATTTGTTTTAAAAATTGCATGCAAATTACAGTACAAGAAGAACAAAACAAAAATCCTGCAGTTTTATACAAAATAAGGACAGGAAGAAAATGGAGGTGGAATTCTCAAAAACAATGAAATGAAGCTTGAGTGGTTTCCACAGTCCAACTCAGAATATGTGTATGTATCACATTCCATTAAAAGATGCACAACATAAAATTACCCACAGAAATGGGAGTCCTTTTTTTTTTAAAAAAACCCCCAACAAAACTGCACACTTTCATATATTTTCTCAACAATATTTCATCTATAAATTCCATCAAAGGGGAATAACATTTTGTCCTTTTGATGGCAACTGGGCAGACACTATTTTAAAAAGGCTCAATTTATTTTTCATGCAATTTAACTTCCTAACACCTGTACCTATCCTTCTGAAACTCAGAACCTAACCCTGCTGAAAGGACAACTAAGCCTGATAATTTCATTTCTCCCATTCTGCCAAGAACTGAAAGAATTATACTCTTCCTGAAAAAGAAAAACCTTCAGCATTAAAAAAAAGCCTGCCATAGAGTTCCCTGTACCTATTTGTCTGAGATTTGGCAGACTTCATCCACTGAAAGAAGCTACTACTGTTGTATGGCTACAAATTTTACTGCTCTGTCAAACTTTTTTTTCTTTTAAGTTATAGTGATCTTCTGCTTGACACCAAGAGTGAAGCAGGGTTTTGCCAAAGCCATCAAAAGCAAAGCAACGTGCTAAATGAGGTATCAAATTGAGATCCAAGTATATCTTGACTTTGGTGCATCGTTCTAAAGGTGCAAATTAATACTGCCCCTCGCATTCTTACATGACACTCACTGTCTACACTGCTACTTAGAGCCTGACAAAAATACTGTTTTGTACCAAGAGATATCAGACAATATGAAAGAATTTGTGGAATGAGGGTAAAAAAAGAACACTGTAAGTTGAGGGCTTATGCAGATGGCCTTGTGATAATGACACAAAATCTATTGGACTCAATGAAGGTTCCTTTTTGGGGGGGGGAAGACTTTAGTGCATGCTCCAGGTTTAAAGTGAACTGTAGTAAAACAGAACTGTTGACTAAAAGCGTGACTTCAGAAGAAGAAAATCAATTAATTGCTCTTTCTAACTTTAAAGGAGAAAAAAGGGGAATTAAACATCTGGGAGTTACATTTATGAAGAATAATACTCTATTGTTTCAAATAATTATGAAAAAGTCTGGAAAGAAATTCGAAGAGACTTAGAAAGATGGGAAGAGTTAAATTTATCCCTTGCAGTACGGATCATAAAAATAGGGGTGATAAAAAAATTATTCCTTGCAATAATAAAAACAAATTTTGCCAAGACTTTTATTTTACTTCCAAATGAGTCCTGTCATAAAAAAAAAAAAGTTTGTACAACGGTTGAAAGAAATGTCAAGATTTGTTTGCAAGGCAAGGAAATCATAATAAAAATTAAAACATTGTATGTTACTAAAGAAAGGGGTGGTCTGGCTGTTACCCTGTTCTCTGGGGGTCCCCGGAGGGGCACCCAAATAACCAAAACGCAAACACAATTCTGGAGAGAATTAGCTGGAGCACTCACTAAAGCTAGCAAGAGGCAGGGTAACTTAGCAGGGATCTTGCAACCCAGCGTCTATGGGGTCAGGTCAGTCAAGCAGTCAGACAGTTTTAAAATAGCACAAATGATGTTTTATTGAAGGGCAAACAAACAGTAAAGACACCACAATCACACATTTAACTAGAGACTTGGAAATAGGGATTTTCGGGGGAAATGGGTGATAGGACACTTTTCTCGTAGTCCTGGAGAGACTTGAAGATTGAGTTTGTTGGGGTGCAGGGAAGAAAGCTCAGTGCGGTTCGCTGAAGGGAGCTCGCCAAACAAAGCGGTAGCAAGGCTGGATGGAATTCAGGAGCAATCCGAGGTGGTCTTGGAATCGGGGGCTTTATATAGGGTGAATTGTGACTGCAGGCCATGCCATACTGGGTGAGAACAGTGCGAGTTTGGAGCAGGACAAAACTTTGGAAAAGGTCAAGTTTAACACGATCAGCTTAGCTCTGAATCAACAATAGTGTAGCCAGTATGCAAATGCACAGTACTCAGTCTGGCTTTGTAAGACTATTGGCTCAGAGCCAGGTGCCTTTGTTAGTGTTGCACTTAAGCGAAAGGGTGTTTGCAGGAGAGGTCCCTGAAGCAATGGAGTGGCTCTGTTCTGCCTGCCTAGGTGGAGAATGGAATGTCCAAGAATTACTGGCCACGCCTGTTTATGTGCTTGTCCAGAGGCCTCACAAACACGTGGAGCGGGGTGGCAGAGGAAGGCCGTATGGTTTTGATATCAAAAGAGATATCTAGTGCTATCACCGGGTAGGCCTGGGCTGAAGTAACAAGGGAATTCCTAATATTAAATTGTGTTATGAGGCCTGTTGGTTGAAAGAATGGATATTGTTTAGAGATGAGAGTCTCTTGGAATGTGAAGGTTTTGTTATTTTGAACAAGAGAAGAGGAGAGAGAGGAGAACGAGGTTCAACAACAACAACTTTTCCAAACTCTGCTGCTACCCAATTCAGTCTTGTAGTAAACATCCCTGAATGTTCATAGCATCATAGAATCATAGGCCCTTTCTGCACCTTACCTTTTTTTGGCACTGGGGTGTGGGGATCATGTGAGCAGCCTCCAGCGAGAGGCTATCGTGTCCCTGCTGCTTCAGCTCCTCACAAGCTGCCTGCTCCCAAGCTGCCTGCTCCCATTCCTTCTGCAATGTAGCCTGGGAGTTTCCCAGGATGTGCTGGGGCAGGAGGTGCAATTGGCGTGGCTCCAGAGGCTCAACACATATGACAAGTGCGTGTGGAGCCCCAGAGCAATGCGCAATCATGCACCATTTTCGGCTCAAAGCTGAAAATGAAAAAGTGTGTGAGCAGTGCCTGCCTGACCCTGGAGCATTGCACGATTGTGAGTGCATCATGCAAATCGCTCCTCACAATCGTGCGATGCTCGAGGGACCCTTTTGCATGGCTAATGTTGTGCGAAAAGGGCCTTACAGTTGTAAGAGACCACAACAGCCATCAAGTCCCTGCCATGCAGGAACAGACACTCAAAGAACCCCCAGCAAATGGCCACCCAGCTTCTGTTTAAAGACCTCCAAAGAAGCAGCATATTCCACTGTCAAATGACTCTTACTGTCAAGAGCAAAAAAAAAAAAAAAGCTTGCTCCATCTTCGACATGACATCCCTTCAAATATTTAAACATACTTATCTTGTTACGTCTTAAATTTTTTTCATCAGGCTAAGCTACACCTCACAGGACATGGTTTCCAGACCCTTCACCATTTTGGTTGCCCTCCTCTAGACTCATTCCAGCTTGTCAATATTCTTCTTGAATTGTGGTGCCCACAACTGAACACAGTATTGCAAGTGAGATCTAATTTAAGCAAAATGTTCTCATTCATATATATGTATATATCTGTAAGATTTTGAGTGTAAGGGTCACTGAACACCCAGCAACCTCTCTAGGGACTTTGGGCCTTATTTCACCTTAGATTATTACCTCTTTATGATTTTGGTTTCATTGGTGTGGTTAGTCCCTCCACTGTTGAGAGATTCACCTCAACTAATTTATAACATCACTCTATTTATAAGTGTTATGGACAAGTTGTCACCTGTACTTTGACTGCTACTCAAGTGACAAGCAGAATCTTCTTCCAAGGCTGTACTTTAAGCACTACCAGCTTTCTAGAACCTGCCACAAGTTAAGCTCCTCTTGCATTGACATGGAAGTTTACCACTACATCACAATAAAGTAGAAGAGTGGGTCTTTGTGGATGATAGTGCACAACATGTTATCTTATCTCTGGTAGGAAAGTTCCTATTGTAAATCTCATTGCTGTGGTACTGCCATTCAGCACTGATGTCTTATATAAATCCTATTTATAGAGCCTCCTGGTGGAGCTTTAGACAGCAGAGAACACCTGCCATTAAGCAACCAGGATGCATTGCTAATCAAATTCTCTCTGTATAATAAACAACATTATCTTTCCATGAGACAAGTTAATTATTTTTCAGAGATAATGCATCCTTTTATATAAGCAATATTAAGAAGGAATTATACGAGAACCAAAGGGATTAATCACAAAATAGGATAATCAAACAAGATCAATATTGATAAATTGCAGCTAAATTGCATACTCCAGGCAGCATATTTTTTGGAGAAGCTGGAAAAAACACGTCCATAATAAATTACATTATTTTAATCACTTGGTAAATAATTGCAGACTTTGTATGGAATTTATAGTGTCACTAAAGGTACATTTCTCTAAAAGTGCTCATTAAAATTGCACTTAGGCAGTGTTTTGAAGGCATTCTGTTTCAAATTGTAACTTTTTAAAGAATTAATAGCTCATTATTTTATTTATAGATCAATTTTTGACATTACTTTCATAATTTGAAATGATCACTTTTGCTTTGGAAGAGTCACATGCAAAATGAGTGAGCGCATATTATAAATCATGGATGTGGGAAAAATTCCTCTTCAACCTTCAGCATGTATGGTAAATTTCTAACCCAGATCAGTGTATATAGTTTGAAAATATCACCAAAGTGGGTTATGTTGGTATTTCCTATTATTTTCATGGAGATAAATTTTACCTATGTTTATCAACAAAAAGTGATATGAATTGCCTGCTCGGAGATTACACTTTACCTAGTCATTACTTTAGTTTTACTCTAAAATCAAATAGATTGATTATCCCAAGACAAAATAGATTGAATATAGAACTTTTCACAGATCTCTTGTTTCTGTTGAAAAGTACCAGAGGTTCCAGAAAGCCCTAGCTTCCTTCATATTATCCACATGGAAGAACTTCTATGTGTAAAAGGAAGAGATGGTATAGCTTTACCTCTGGCTTCTTCCTTGAAGTCAGTGGCAGTTCCTGATAAGAGCAAGAGGGGCATTCTCCACAAGCACTGTGTGTGGGAACATACTGCTTGACCTGTCAATCACTTGAGCTTCAACTCCATTTGTTAAAAGGTGACACAGGTGAGTTTCTACATGACCTATAGCTCTATCATCAGGGTTCCTGGTCACATGGAAATCTGCTTAGATCTTGTGGTCACATTATTCTCACGAATTCAAGGACAGTTAACTTTCTCTGGATTGTCATCAGGGGGACTAAATACACTTGCAAGCATATGGAGTTGCAGCACAATCCAGAAGTGCTTTTTTTTACCAGCACACACATTTTAGATTGCAATTTGTCCTTTCATGATGCCAGTAGGATTTGACTTGATGTATTTGCATGTTACATTTTTATGCCAGTGGTACCACTTCCACATCTTTTATGCCACCATAAGAATCTTCCTACACACCCCTGACATAGTGGTGATTATCGAATGAGGTCCTTTTCTACTTCTCAATTTCTAATTCCTTTGATTTTTTTTTAAAGATGTGCAAAGGGAAGGAAATTGGCTGTGGAGCAGGTGACACTCTAAGGATGGGAAAGAGCATGTGTTATGCTAATGAAAATACTTGTAAAGACATAGTGGAGAAAAGTATCCTGTGCCTCCTTGTGTAATGCCTTTATGCTGAGTGTAGAAAGAAAACTGGAAGCTTCCAGTCATAGTTCCATCTCCCAGTCACTGACTGGCTCTGCAGGTGTCCCCAGGTGCCATTCAGCTTTCAGTGTACACTTGGAAATGAAGATGTAATCTTCCACTCTTCTGGAAGACAAACTCCTTCTTGGGTGCACAAGGACAGTTGAATGGTTTATTGGTGCATTTCTGTGGGCAATCAAAGACTTTTGAGGGTGAGGGGGACTGTCTGGCAGATGTCTCTAGCCTGAGAAGCTCAATCCATAGAAAAGAGAAACAATTTGCCATCCAGGGGTTGAATTTCAACTTTGCAAAAGTCACGTGGATGCATTTCAGCAGTGTAGATATAGCTGAGGATGTGGTGTAGGACCAAAGCAAAATGGGTCAGGGCCAGATATAAATCTTACCAATTTGGACATGCATGTATGTAAAACCTTGGCACTTTACAAAGGAGAGCTCCTCCTGTGCTACTCAGCTACTAGCTCCAAGTTGCATCTGACATGCCAATCTAATAGAGTCTTTCAGACTGAAGTGTTAAGCTCAGCATGGAAGTAGATGTTACAGCAGACCAGGGACTACTCCTGCTGAAAACAGCTGCATTGTATATGTCTTTCCTTTCTGCTATTTAAGACTGAGAGATATCTAATATATGATGTGACATTATCATTATACTTCAGGTTTCCCTGGTCCACTTTGGATGCCACTTGTGGGGCAGGAAAATACACATTATGAGTGTGCAGTGTCACTTGTTCAGTTGCATCATTACAAGGGGCATGGAAAAATACTGCCCCTTTTTAGCAGCTGATCCATTGTCTTAAATACATGAACTGGAATAGCATGAAAATTGAAGCCACCTGGCCACTTAAAATGTCAGCAGGGGTGGTGAGGAGTTAAAACAAAGACTGCTTTACAGTTAGCTATCTCAAGGCTAACTTATAGCTCCACAGTGAATGTAGATAGAAACCTAGTTAAGTATTCTTGCTTGAGGATATCAACAAGTTGCAGCCCTGGGTTTCAAATGTCTGTGAAGAAAGACTGTTGACACTAATTTGTTACTGCAGTTGCCTGAAGACATGAGAAGTTCCTGCCAGCGCACAAAGAAAAGCAGACATTTTTCCTTCAGCTCCCAAACAACACTTTAGAATCCCCAATGATAATTGGATCCAGTGACAGAGAAAGAGATGATTTCAGTCTAAAAAAAACCCCAAGATGCTGGACTTGTACCGTACAATAATTTACTGTTGTCGAGAGAAGTGTGGCAGCCAGCCACTTGGGTCTGTAGCAGAGCCAGAAGCAAATGGCATACTCAATTGTGAAAGAAGTGCTAACAGTTCACCTTGAATAAACAACCTGCTCTCACTGATCTGAAATGAAGAGTGCTCCTAGCAAGGGTCAAGGTCTATGTATAATTCAAGGACCATAGTTGCACCTGAACCACTGATAACTCCCATTCACACTTTATACTGTCGGCAATCTCTGTGTCCGTTTGAGATTTATTCAGCATGCTGAAAGCACTCTGAGCAGCCCCGGCACAACTGAACTAACTGCTTTCAAATGTCAGCGAGCAAACCCAGCTCATTCACAAATGACAAGCACTGGACACTGCAGTCTGCTCTGTTAGACTCCAGATACGCTTTTTGGCAATGTCTGTCAGAAACCCGTCAACAACAAGTCTCTGCTCATAGATTCCAAGGATCATCTTTGAAATGAACTCTCTTACTGCTTCCCAACACACATTTATATTCTTTCCAGACAATATTGACTCCATTTGTTTTGCTGTTAATCTCTGCTGACATTTCTATGTAGTACTAAATGTGGATAAACTTGGTCTATAACTCTGAATCACTGATGATGACTATCCCAGCAAAGGAGGATATAAACAGCAGTGATCCAATCTGATTCTTTTTTCTCCATTGAGAGGTGCTTCAACGGACCAACAATACACAAAAGTACTCATTATGTGTAAGAATAGCATCTTTTGGTCATGCTTCTGAAGACATTTTTGAAAGCATCACACACACTACAATACAGAGCTACCCCGCACCCCATTTTGTAGGAAACAGTATGCAGTTCATGGATTATCTTATTCCAGTTTGAAAGCAGAAGAGAAGGAAGTTGATGTGTTATGTGGCTTGCAATGAAAATCTGTTTGGAATATCTGCATCAGTGTCAATGTTCTTTCATTCTTCTTGTTATATTATGGATTGATATGTGACTGCCCTGGAGCTATTCTTCAAATATGCTTCCTTGAGGTGTCATTTGTTTTCTTGCTGTTTTTTTTTAAAGAATGCTAAATATGAGTGATGGTTGTGTGCTGTGCACAAATCAGTGGTATGGTGTGGCTACTGGACAAAAATAGATATATAGGAGGGGAAGGGGGAAAACCACAAAGAGTCTACTGCCACCTTGACAGATGCTTTCATGAAATATAGTTCAAATTCTCAGATGTATATGAAGTGCTATCCAGTGTTGGAAATGTATAGAATAGAGTGGGTCATACTGCCTGTGGTTTCAGGAGGCATGTCTTCTGTAAGATCCAGCAAAGTATTCTAGCCTCTTCACTTTTCCTATGCATATAAATCTGAGAGGATCTTTGCTTAAGTTGATACAGGCAGCAATTGTTAGGCCAATTCCTCCCAGCACTTTCTCCACTGAGGCATAGATGTGTTGTCCGGCATGCAGGCCCAGATTTAGTTGTCTCATTATTGCCGTTCATGGTTTACTCTTCATTGGGTCCCATCTTTAAAAGCAAAACGTGTCTATAGAAGAAGACAAATTCATTTTGCCTGTTTGGTTGAGAACAGAGTAGAGTTCACTGGTAATAGGTTTTCTTTTTTTTTGTCTGTTTCTTTTTTGCTGTTGGTATTCTAATTTCTAATCAGAACAAAATCTTACGTAAGCCTTTTAAAAATAAAACCTAGTGCAAAGTGGCTTATAGGTGGACAGTGCTATCCATGAGAAAAGTGTACTCAAGTATGCAGAAATTAGTCAGAAGATAAAACACATCCACGTCCAAAGGGTTTTGGATTTATTTTTTATTTATTTCTTCCACTGTAACAAACTGCAGTTCCAGTTCACATACAACTTATGGGATAGAGGAGAGCTTCAAAAACAGTTTGTGATATGCCATGAGAGCAAAAAAAAAAAAAAAAAGTATCCAAAATACCACTAGGTGAAATAATCTCAGACTTAAACCAAGTCATTCTGGGAATCCGGACCATTTCGTTGGAAATACGATATAGTGACTTCATTTTAATTTACTGCCAAATAGTCTTTAAATCCCACTGAATCCATATGCTTCAGTGGCTTCATTGCCACACAAGCACATTTTGCATTTAAAAAACCATATGTTTTATACAAATCGAGGCAAATTAAAACACTGAAAATTAGAAAGATAAGACACAGTTAAACAAGTTCTCATATTAAAATTTTTTTGAAAAGTGTAAAATCATCTGAATACATGGCAATAAAGCTGAAAATACAGCACACATGCACACCATGAAGGACTTCCTGCCCTCTCTGAATCATTAAATTCTTCTTTGAGTAAAGTAGTGTTTACTTGTCAGCAAAAGGACAACAAAGAGGCTGTCTAGTCTGGCCTCCTGAGGAAAGGAATTCCACTTCCTGGGATCATCCACTAAGTCTTTCGCTCTCCTGTGTTCTCACCAAACCTGCCTGTGATGGTGGTGGGACTGATTGAAAGCCAGAAATATGTACAAATTTCTTATGTGTAAAAACATTGTGACTGTCCAGTACTGACCATGGTGAGGAGAAACTTGGTATGGGAACAGTGAGGACTGTGACAAAATCAAGCTTGGCAAAGATTTGCATATCTCTATTCCATATCCCACAGTCTCATGCAACATGGCATACAAAGGCTGAATTTCTTCTGGAGGGGGAAAAAATTCTAGTGCAATTTGTGAGGCCCAAATCCTATTGCATCCAAATGCTGATAGAACCACAATTGACTAAAGTATGAGGAAAGCTTTTGACTGATTCATCTCTTGGCTTAATTGTGATGTTGTAAAATGTACCTATCTTGTACCTTTTCTTGTGGAAAGTTTGGGAAAGATGTGCAGAACTTTCCTTATTTTGCAGCATATAGGTATAAAAGCCTCCCATTATTTAAAGACCAAAACTTTCTTTTGAAAAAGTTTTCATTTTGAACGGCTAAGCAGCAATGAAAGAAGACTGTTAGAGGGATATATAAGATAAATGATGCAATACTTCTTAATGGTGACATTGTAAAAGGAAGAAATATGCTCACCTCTGCTCCATATCACTATAATAAATCACTTAGTTTTTACAGCCAAATCTTCCACCATTTTATACATAAGTATATAAAAATTATTATTTTTAAAGGAGATTCTTTGAGTTGCCTTCTCTTCATATTCCCTAGTTCCCTGATCCAATAGCCCTGCACACTAAAATAGATGCTTCTGTTAGGAAGAATAATGGGGCATGCGCTAGATCCTTTGTAATAATCCCTGCTTCAGAAACAGTGTCTGACCTTGTCAGCTTACACAAGACCTAATTTCAGATGTTACAGACTGAGAGAACTTATTACCAGAGCAATCCATTGGCAAGGACACCCATTCTTGGATGCTCTCTAGTAAGGGGACACTGCTGTCCTCACTCTTAAACACACGCTCATACATAGGTGAAGTGGATGGCTTTCACATTTTTAGCTGCACTCATGAAGATGTGTTTTTATTTTCTTAAGTTTTATCATTCATTTTAATGACTGCTTTCAGCCACCTGCGACACAAAATGAGGTGTGCTGGAGACATTTGAATAGACAAACAACAGCAATGAATATTTGCATATGATTTTTAAAAAAGCCAACACAGAACTGTACAGTTAGTTCAAATTAATGGCAACTGGCTCCTCATCTGCCCCCCCGCCCCGTTCCTTTAACACTGCAAGATTATAATACTATAGTGCTAGTAGAAACCCAACTGCAAAATACCTCCATCAAAGTCTAGAGTTTATAACTATGTCTCTCTGTTCTTGAATTCACTCCAGAACTGGCAGTTTCTCCTTATTTTAGGTACTGTGAAGGTTTTTCCCCCCTTCAAGTTTCTGGCATGTAATAAGTCCTTCCTGCTTCAGTTTCCCATCACCTCTTCTCTTTTTCTCAAGCCATCCTCTTTACCTGTCTCAGTCTACACTACACCAGTTTTTGAATCTTGTTTCTTCTCAGCTCACTGTCTCTTAGCTTCCTTGAATTTCAGGACCTCTTCCCAACCTTCTCCTCTGTGAACGTTAAATATGTTAAAATTATAACTTCCCTTTCCCTCACACACTATGGACTCAAAAATGTGAGCTCTTTGATCAATGGAATGATCCATACTGGCAGTCAGACTCTTGGTGTCAGAGGATTCACAGTAATAAGCACAATGTGATACAGGTGATGAAGTTACAATAAGTAAGTGTAATTCAATAATAACTGAACTTCAGGGTATTTGTATGGAAAACATTTTCTTTGAGGTCTTTCACATTCATTTGAGGTAGCTTTCCTATTCAATATTTTTTTCTATTAGCATCAGTTGTTTTCCTGGCCAGTGGCTTTCTAATGGCTTTGCTTTCTTTTTCTGTACTGGTAGGCATGGATGTGATATTATTAAAAGTATAACAGATTCAGTGACTGAAGCTTGTATTCCTGAAGCCCATTGGCCTGGTTGTTCCTCAGACCCCCAAGTATGCTTATCAAGGTTAATCAGTTGCTTGCCACAAATATGCTCACCTCCCTTGTTGTGAAAATGTGACTGGCTCTTCTTCCTGCTGGCTGCTCTGCCTTGCTTTCCTGAAGAATCCCTATATCCCCTCCCCTTTCCATAGGTGATGCCCAGAATTTCTGGATGCAAAGAATATTAGAGAATACTTTAAAAATGATCAACCCTCTCATGTTTTTCAAGGGCTGAGAAACTCTGATGAGAAGAATCCTGGACCAATGAGAGTCTTTGCTGTTCAGGGGCTTTTGTGCAGAAAACAGCATTACCTGTGTGGGTAACATAATGTTCTGATGTTCAACATAGAAATATTAATTCCTGCACCTATACAGAAAAATTTTTTTTAGTTGGGGATTTGTTTTGCATAAAATTCATACACTGCTCAGATGCACAGAAAACAGCATTTTCTCCTAGGTAAACAACATTTCAATGGAGAAATATTAACTCCTGCACAGAAAATGCTATTTTCTGAACAGGAAAAAAACAAAAACCCTTTAATTGTGGGGTTTTTTCTGTGTAAAATTTGCACATTGTTGGTTTGTATAGAGCATAGTATTTTCTGTGCAAAAAACCAGTATTTTCATGTGGGAGTTAATAGTTCTGCATTGAAATACTATTCTCCATGCAGAAAATTCTGTTTACTGTGCAAAACAGCCACACACAAATTTTGCACAGAATAAGTTCCAAATTGTAAATAGCCTTCAAAACCTGCATGGTTTTCAAAGACTTTCTTGCAATGGGGATCCAATTGCTGAAATTATTTGTTGCTAAGTTAATAATAACCTAGCCCTAGCCCAGATTTTTCAGGCTGTGACTGAGGTGTGCCTGTGAGGAGTGTGTGAGATGACCTTCCCCTTCCGCTGCTGTCCTCCTAGAATTTATCTATGGTGGCTGTGGGCAACAGATTCCTGTCATTGTTCTGTCTTCTAGTCATTTCCAACTTATGGTGGTCCTAAAGCAAATGAATCACAGGGTTTAGGTTTTTTTTTTGTAAGATTTATTCATAGGGGATTTTCCATTGTCTTTCTCTAAGACCGAGAGAGTGTTACTTGCCCAAGGTGACCCAGTGGATTACCATAATACAGTGGAGATTCTAACCCTGGTCTCCCAGAGTCCAACACTCAAATCGTTACACCATGCTCTCTACTCTTGAGCCTGAATTGTGTTAGTGGTCTTGATTACAGTTGACTTATTGAAAGGTTGTTGAATAGTGAATTAACTCTTATGTAAATCAGATTTGTTCAACAGGCATATTCTACTTGAGACTAACAATAGGACTCAGGGCCTAGTGAGTGTAGGAACAGTCCATGTCTTGGATGAGGTGCCAGCTTGTAACTCTAGCAGGGCTACATTGGTGGTTTCACTTGTTGATATGTTCACTTGGATAGACAGATTAAACAAAAAGGACAAAGCTTTCATAGCTTTTCATGAAAAAAACTTGCCTTGTTGAAAATCCATTTTCTATACTCCTCTGAAATGTGGAAGAAATGCTGTCCTCTATAGAAGCAGCCTGCACTAGTCTTCACACTAGAGAGTATTTGGCTTGTTGTTAACTAGAGTAGGCCCATTCAATAACTTGTCCAGTTATGTGTCTTCATGCAAGTTAATCCCATTGATTCAATGAGTCTACTACACTCATGACTAACAATAGGATTTAGCTAGCTTTTTTTTTTTTTTCTCAAATTTTCTAAATCGTATGTGTGGATAGATAAGGGAAAAGTATGCTATATCATTCTCAGGCCTCTTCCACATCTTACCTGTCTCCAGCATCATCCCAGCATCATCCTGGCTACGGCTTTGTTGGGATGAGAATGTAGATGCGAACGCTGTCTCCCACACCAGCTGGCTCCCCTGCCAAAGGAAGTCCAGTGGATATGCCTCTTCCTTCTGCAGTGCAGCTGGGCTCTTTCCCAGGCTGCACTGGGGCAGGAAGCACCTCCATCATGCTTCTGGCACTTCCACAGACCACAAATGTGGTCTACATTCCACAAATGTGGGACAGTTACATGATCCCAGGTCATTGACAGGGAAAACCTAGCAATGATTTAATCCATGAACACACAGGCTGGGAACAGGAGAAGGACAGGACCGTGAGGATATCATGCAGAAGCATCGTCATGGTCCCACTCCTCTCTCCTCCCCATGCCAGGCTGATAGCTTCCTGCAGAAAGGGTCTCAATCCATATAAGGTGGGCATTACATTCTCATAGACACTTTAGTCATCTTGTAACACAAAAGCCCCCTTCATCTTCCCAAATGAAACAGTTACAGAAGAAGTGCTAAGTTTTTCTATGGAATCAGGAAACCTTATCTTGCCTGTGACCTGGCTTTGTAGCATCATTCTACACAGCCCACAAGAAGTGGACATGTGCTGACATTCTGAGTGAAAGTCATACTTTCTGCCTTCATTCTGGCATTATAATACCGTATACACAGTGGGATTCCTGTGTGGTCCCTGATTGGAAGAGAAAACAGATACAGTGATTTAGGCCATTTCTGCACTAGACACCATTAGTGTGATATACTGTTACAATCCTGGCATTGCCACTTGTCTGATGGTGGCAGATTGGAACATTGGTTTCTGTGCCCTTCTGCTTTAGGCAGCTGAGTAGAAGTATTACCACCAGTGTTCCTTCCACATTACACTTGGTTAATACCTTTCCCCACCTTCACCTCTCCCTACCACCCCTGATTGGTCTCCCCCCACTTTGGAAGCTGTATTAAACACACCAGTACACTATTGCATTTGCATGCTACATTGCCTAAAAATGTGGTTAAATATATACAGTTTTAATTCAAAGGAAAACTTTAAAATAAACAGGGAGATGTTTTGAAGTTAGCAGCCGTGGGAATCACTGAGGGAGGGACAAGCTGGGCATACCCACAGCCCACTCACTGCTGGATCCATGATCACAGGAGGCACTATCAAGTGCTACTGTGGTTTCTCAGTGACAGTGACAGTTCCGCTTGCTGATAGGATTGAAGCGCTAAAGAAGATGCTTAATGGGTTTTTTCTGGAAATAGAATACAGCTGTTTGGTGATGCTTGGGGATGGGATAGCAGCTGGATAGTGATGATATCCCGCAGTAGCACAGCTCCTGAACCAGAAACAACTTGCTGCTATGGTGGTATAGCGATGTTGTGCAGAGATGGCCTTAGATTCAGGTAGGATATTTAAGGTCTACCCATAATGGACTTAGAGTTCAGTTGTCTCTTTAGCTGTGAATGAGTATGTGCAACTTACTTCAAAATGTAATCAATAACCTATTGTGTTTGGAGGCTTTTGCCTTCCCACTCTTTGGCTCTTTCTGCTGACCATTTTTTTTTCTGATGACACAACCAAAGAAGAAAGAGAATAATAGTGAAAGTGACAGGCACTAAAGATTGAAAGCAGTGGATGCCACATGCAAGAAACAAAAGAGGTGAAAATGACTTTGGAAACGTTTGACTTCCTGAAGTCAGAGGAAGATAAGACCCCCCTCCCTTCTTATTTGTCTATTGGTCCATCTATTCCAGTACTGTCAAAACTACCAGAGTTATTCGTCAAGGGTTCTTCTACCTCAATGGAAATGCAAGAAACTGAAGCTCAGCATGGCAACTCCTGCATACAAAGCATGTGCTCTACTGCTGAGTTTTACCCTTTTTTGTCAAAAATGCAAACATTTGACATGCATCATAATACTGTATATAATCGCTTTGAGTATTTACATTTAGTATGAAGTGTATTCTATGAATTATACATTATTTTATTGCATTATATATTACAATCTTTTAAAAAGAAATCATATGACATAATACTGTAATTGTTTGAAATAGATTAAAAGAACAAAAATAATAAAATAATAACATGAAATTAGATGAAGAAGAGAACATGGTTTCATACTGTTCCTCACATTCTCTTTCCCCATGTAAAGATGTATGTCAATAGAAATTCATCTAAAGAACAGGAGATTTTCCATTTTGTATCTGAATCCAGCAGTTATATGAAAGGCTGTATGTTCTTTCTTGTTGTTTTCCCCTAATTTGCTGCATTTACCATTTATAAGACCTGTGATTTATAAATGATGCTACATTTTGAGTCAGATCTGTGTAGGATGACACAAAAATATTTTTTGGAAGTACAGTTGTCCTCTTCTGCTACCTCCAGACTCATCCTCCTTCTAATGTGCCTTTAACCTTTTCAAGAGAGATCAATGTTAATTCATAGCCAGCATATTGTACAACGCACATCATATTCATGGCTAATTTGATCTTAAAAATCAGTTCTGATTTGAATAGTAACTCTGTAAAGATCAGTGGTACACAGTGACACATTGCGCAGACTGAACAATAACTGGTGATCTCTGCCCTCTTGGAACAGTGGGAATGAGACATATACAACTCTGATTGGATCATTAATTCATCAGTGTTCTGCATTAATTTAGACACTCTTAACTGATCTTACCATGTAATGAAAAGGAGAGAGAGAGAGAGAGAGAGAGGACATGAGAGGCAATGCTGAAAAACCTCACAGAGAACAATAGATTCCAGGACTTTTTCAAGGAGTGCTTTTTCATGATCTCTTCCAATGTTCCAGAAGGGTACTGAAAATAAGCCATAATATTTCCTTAGGTAATTCAAAAGGACAAACACACAAACACACAACAAAACAAAACAAAACAAAACAAAAGACACTTTAATGTAATAGTGGTACCCAAATACTGTACAGAAATCAGTTCAGTTAGAAAGTGATGGCTGTGTATTATGTAGACGAGCTAGGCTATTTCCGTACTACAGTGTTATAGTGCTATTATTCTACTTTCAACATTCTGTGGAATTCTGGAGTTTGTAGTTTATTGAGGCCAAAGAGCTCTCTGGCTGAGAATTCTACAGGCCCCTCTCTAAACTGCAAACCACAGAATTCTATTGGATATTGAAAGTGGAATAATAGCACTATAACAGTGTAGTGTGGAAATGGCCCTATAAATTTACTATATGAAGTTGCTCTCTGAGAGAATCTAGTGAAAAAAATGCTGCATTACCTCTCTTACCCATGTAATGTTATTAGGTAGTAGACGCTGTGTTTGGTGTCCAATTAATGGCTACATTCTTTCAGCCACCCCTGCATTTATAACAACCAATTAAAGCGGCGAGGGACAGAGTGAAATTCATGTCATTGCATATCTCAGTGTTACTCTTGAAGACAAACAGGTTTTTGCAGTCAGTTAATAAGTAGGCATTGCTTGCAAAATGTTTTTTTTAAAAAAATTAAAAAATCACCTCTCCCCCTCAGCCAAATGACTTTAGTGCTTGATTCCACACTAACACTGTCATTCTGCACACACACTTTTGAGTAAATTAGTGCAGAGTCAGTTCTGAGTAAATATGCATTAAGAATGCACTGGAAAATGCAGATGTGAAAATATCAGGGCAAAACACAATCTTTAAGCTGCAATTTGTTCAAATTTGGCCATGCCAAGGTTTTCCCAAATGAAGTTAGTACAGTCTTTGAAGCAGACAGCAGGTATGCACTCTTTAAGTCAAGCTGTGCTATATTTGCATTCAAGTCTCAATTATTGTTATTAGGTTTGCTTATTTGTGTTTCTTTTAAGGAAAAAAAATGCTGTGAGTTACAGTAAAAGCAGATGAGCAGACTTGGTACATAATCAAACCAAACACAATAGAAAGCAATTTAAGTTCCTTTTTATCATGTTGTGCCATGCATTTCTGTTTCACAAAAGAAACTAAATTAAAGAAATGCTTTCTGCAGGATAATTTTTAATGGTGATAAGGACAAGCAAGGCAATCTTTTGTGGAGTAGCCCCTTTTCCTCTGCTCTCACTCTTCTCAGCCCTTGCTGAGGCCCTGAATATATAGAATCAGTACTTAATGTATTTTAGAATAGGTCTTGCAGAGCTTGTGTGAATTATGCATTGATTTCACTCCTATGACTCAGGTTGCCTAAAATCAGTATATTCCAGTATATTTATAGAGTATTCATGGTAAGTATATCGTAATAGAAACAATTTCCTCTTCTAAATTTGGACATGAAATAGGGATTCATGCTGGACATGAGTGGGCGTCTGATAAAGTGTTCTGGAAAAAATTCATGCTAAGAAGTGAATGCTTGCTTTAAAATGGCTAAAATGACAAAAACTTGTGCCATGTTGACACAGGTGGGACAAGGCCTGAGTTCTATTTTCATTGCTAGTGTTATGGGGGGGGGAGAGAAAAGGAACCTGGGATTCAAGGTTCATAAAATCATTACCAAGCCATGGTACTAATATTTATGGAAAGCTTATTAGATATTGCCTGTCCTCCTTGTGGAATTCTTTATTTCTGCCATTTGTACAGGGAAAAAAACATTGAGGTAGTGTTACTACCATAGCCAAATTATTCTGAGTGATGAAAAATTGTATGTGTGTGTGCATGCCTGTGTGCATGTGCCACGATCCAGTTGCCTAGGTTGAAAATACTGAAATTATTACTATCCAGGCCAATATATTTTTGAATTTCCTTAATTCTCTGGGAGATGTTGCTCCCAAAAAGTAAAAATTTCAATCCCTGTAAATACGTGTGTATTTAAAGCTTCCTCTTTCTCTTTCTAATTGTTTTTGCCACACACACACACACACACACACACTCTGTTGGTGTGTGCATTCAAGTCAACTCTGACTTATGGCAACCTTAAGGCAACCTTATCACAGGATTTTCTGGGGCTCTAAGAGAGTGTGACACACCCAAGGTGAGTTTCTATGGACAAGTGAGAAACTGAACCCTGCTCTGCTTAAACCACTACACCAAGCTGGTTGTCCATATATGTGTGTTTCTCTCTCTCTCTCTCTCTCTCTGTGTGTGTGTGTGTAGAGAGAGAGAGAGAGAAAGAGAAAGAGAGATTGTCTAGTATATGTGTGTATACTTGTTATTTCAGTAGCAGGAGGTGGAAGTTCTGCTCTCATTTATTTGGACATGAAGAACACGCCAACATATTCAGGGATGTTCCTTTATCAAGATGCCCAGTTACACAGAGAGTTCTGCTTGTGCTTAACAAAATGCACATGGTATTCATTCTAACCTCATCACTCAAGTTAGCAAGGAGGTGAACTGGAGAGAAGCAGCATATACTAGAACAAGAAGCTGGGACAGTGAACATGGTCTCTGTCTGTTATTTCGGCCCTGGCACCCTCAGTGAGGACCCCCAGATATCCTTTCGATATCATTTAATTTGGACTTAGCTGGATTGGTTAGTGATTACCTCACTTCACGTGTTCGCAAAGTTCTCCGGATAAGCACGGACAGAGATACGGCCGTTAATGGTTTACATTCCATTTCTCTTTGTAGCCAGCAACCCAAAACTCGCCTGAAGCTTTAGGGAACTTCCCGCCATGGACTCCTCAATAGCCATATGGGTCTCGGGCAAACTACTCTTGTAGGCTGGGCCATTAACGTCTCAGCCAAAGGTATTGTTTCTACACGCAAATCCCATCACGCGCTACCTGACCTCACCAAATCCTTTTGTCCAGCACCGAAACCTCTTTTGTTCCCCTTTGGGACTGCCATAGCTGAAAGGCACGATCTTCCCTATAAAAACCCTTCATTTTTAACCGATCCTCGGATCGCCTTCAACTGCCATCCCGCCCTGCCGTCAGTGTGTTTAAGGGACTCCCCTCAGCGCCCCGCACTGAGCTTTCTTCCCCGAATCTCCAACCTCTCCCCAGGACTACGGAACAGGTCGTATTGCCTCCCCTACAACTCTCTTTTGTTTCTAAGTTAGTTAGTCTGTGTCTGTCTTCTGTGTTTGTTCTTAATAAAGAATTGTTATTGTTTGGAAACACCTTGTTTAGTCACTCTCTAACCCAACGCTGTAGACATAGGGTGGAAGATCTCGCTTCGTTGCCCTGCCTCTTGCTAGCTAAACAGTGCTCTAAGTCTAATTTCCCCAAATTTGGCATTTCTAATTGGCAACGTCGGGTGCCCCTCGCGGGACCCCCAGTTTTCAGGGTAACACGTCCTACTCATACCTTTAGCCTCTTTGGTTCAAGTCAAATATCTGCTAGTGCATACAGTATTCCACACTTAATATGACTACTCTGTTGTATTTAAATTTACTGTTTCTGAAGCAGAACAAATATTTTGTACACATAAGAATACTTTTCAAAAAGATCTTTCACACAGATTGGACCATTAGGCCTGATTCCTATCAGTTCCTTCCAGCTACAGTAGACCAACTGAAGCAATTGTTGACAAATAACTCAACAGTTAGGTAAATCCTATTAATCCAATGGGACAAATATAGTGAAGGACTAAAGAAAATTGGGGCTTTGAGCTGGAGTTCTTTGCATGCTTACCTGGGAGTAAGTCTGAGTGAGTTAGTCATACATAGGATTTTACTGTTGGTGACTT